>OZ001661.1:14772946-15357513 GCA_963924145.1 Pyrausta purpuralis | reverse complement strand
CGGATAATCACATATGACGTTATTCTGTGGATAAATTATCGTAGTTTAGTGCCGTATGTGCACTTGCACCCATGTTCTTCGAGCGCTGAATAACTTACGACATTGTACCTTTGAAAAATGGTTATATGTAAATATTTTTACGATTTTTTTTTGTAATACTTCGACTTGTTTAAAGTTACTTGACAAGTTAAAATTATATTATTTTGGTGATTTAACTCGCAAAAAAAATATTTTATGTCTGATTGGAAATAGCTTTTATGTTTTCTTAGTTTTTTGTAAGGATTTCTACTCAACATATTCTTGATAATAGCAATTTCGTAATACATCATCAGTCTACACATCGTCAACGGGACATAACCTGATGTCTCTAGAATCTATTTTTAACAAAGATTATGCTTAAATTTTAGATTATTGATTATACAAAGATGAACATAATGTTTTTAGCATTAAAAGTATTATGTGCTAGTCAAACCTTTAGATCAATTTAATTCTAGGTTAAAGTTTTTCTCAGTTTTTGCTCTTATAATATTATTTAGAAGAAATAGAAAATAAATTAATATCATCGATACAAGTTTATTTTTCCTAAAAAAATTGTTAATAAGTAAGACAAATAAGTTTACTTATAAAATATTGTAGAGGTACCGTTAGTTTATCTAGGATTCCTCGTTCAGACCCTAACCTGATTATCATGGGGTAGGAAGTAAATGAAATAAATACAGTCGTTATAAAGTCAGCTACTACATAAAGGTAGTGTTCTGTCAAGAGATAGATCTCCTGTAAATAAAGAACTCCATCATCACCATTCTCTTGCCCTGTTCCCAGTTTATCTGGGGTCGTTTCAGTATGTTTTCCTCGTCCACACTATTCTATCACTAGTCACTGAATCATCCACATCTTTCACACTCATATCTTGGTTTCACACAATCCATCTATCTCTTTTTTGATCGGCCTCTTCCCTTTCATCCATTAACATACAACATACATACTCATCATTCTTTTAGTTACATGACTTTCTTCCCTTCTCATAACATGACCGTACCTAGACAGACGATCTCATCGACATCTGCTTGGTTATCGGTGCCACTCTTAAACTTCCTCGTATATTTTCGATTCTTATTATGTCCATTCTTGTAACCCCACATCCATCTTAAAGTTCTCATCTCCGCTACATGCGCTAAAAAAAGAGATAAAGATAAAGATAAATTCTATAAGAGCTCCATATTATATTCTAATCAACTACCAACGTTTTCGCAACAGATTCCTTGGTACTTTCGTCCAAACACCAAGATATTTCTCATTTTGAAACTGGATTGATGGCAGTTAGGCTAATTAGTTACCAACTCTATTTTGTGTCTTCTATCGTGGTAAAACACCGATTGCTTTCAGTTATAACAAATTTTCTATGGTAAGTGATCTTAACAATGGTTTATTTATATGGTTTACGTAATAGGACGTTATCATAGAGGGCTTAAAAGTCTTAATGCCTTGATATTTTTAACATGCCTATCGATAGTTATGAAAACTACTTTTTTTGGACATCCTGTACGGGGTAAGGACAACCAAATCTGTGGCTTATTTATTGATTTATTTATTGAATAAAGGTACACTTACAGATTACAGTCAGACATGAATAGGTAGCTAACATTGATAAAACAGTAATAGACTAGACGGCAACCTAAAATTAGTGTACACAGCATGTTTTTTTTAACAAACAGATACATTTGAGGTAAAGTGACATAAAAGGTACAGACACAGAACATATTGTATTTCTCTACTTGAGACTACTACAGTGCGAGGCAGAGGATTCTTCGGCCCCCAAGATTTGTGAAATTTCTCTTTTAAATGTGGAGAACCTACTGTGTGAACACATCTACATCCCAGCCACTGCGATTCAGCTCATTGTAAGTCCGACACATTCTTGTTATAGGATTATAAAAGGATATATTGTTTTTTATCACATTTAACTCAAAGACATTAGTGTAAACGGGTCGGTATTGTGTATTTATGCAAATGGAATGGAGGAGATCTGGCGACTCAATCGAATAATGGATTATTTTGTGTAAGCACAGTAAATCGTAACGCTTACGACGAGTATACAGAGGGGGTCATTTTGAATTCAGTCAGCCTCTCGTAGTAACCCCTGCAGAGATCGATTCAGATTATGTTTGCGCAAAGGAGCTAAGTAAACTTTTTTTGGACTTTTTCTATATTATCTATGTGAATATTTGTAAAAAGGGCTCCAGACTGGACAGCAATATTCCAGTATACTTCTAACTAAGCTATAGAAGAGAAACAGTGAGCTTTGTGGTGATTTAAAATCCTTGGTTGACCTTAGTATAAAACCCAAAAGTTTGTTACTCTTCTCAAGATGTTTTTCAATGAGATCGGAAAGTCAATTTTGTATCAAATAGCACTCCTAGATCTCTGACAACATCCATTCTACTTAGTTGTTTGTCATGTAGATAGTATGAGTAAAAAAGTCTATTCTTTTTTGAGGTAAAGGAAATTATGCAGCATTTATCTACATTAAGGCTCATTTTATTTTCCTGACACCAATCCGAGACCACTCGGAGATCCCGCTGAAGTGCTCTGTGCCGTTCACTGTCCTCTACATCTATGTAGATTTTCAGGTCATCAGCGTACAACAAGGCAGGACATGATAGGCGTTCAATGAGATCGTTTATAAACACGACAAACAGCAGTGGACCTAAGTGAGAGCCCTGTGGAACTCCCGAGGAAACCGGTGCAGGGGATGAGGAGAAGCCCTTTACTGTGACGAGTTGGCTTCGGTTATTTAGGTAGGAGGTGATCCACCGGAGTAAGCACCCGTGTATGCCATAGTGGCGCAAGTTTTAAACATAGCATAGTGTGGTCGACCTTGTCAAAAGCTTTACTAAAATCTAAATAAATGGCGTCAACTTGGCCACCGGAAGCAAATATGTGACAGAGGTAATTTTTAAATACAAGTAGGTTACTAAGGGTGGACTTTTTTCTGACAAAACCGTGTTGTTTGTCTGAGATGAAGCGATTCAAGTGGCTGTAGAGAGGACCATACACCAGAGACTCAAATAATTTTGCAACGCATGAGAGGATACTTATAGGACGATAATTATCACATGATGCATTTTTGCCGGATTTCAAAATGGGTATTAAATGTGCCAACTTCCAGCGAGTGGGGAAAACTCCAGAAGATATGGATTTGTTGAAAATTATGGCAAGTGGTAATGCTAATGGTTCTCTGCATTCCTTTATTAACCTAGGTGGCAAATTATCTGGGGCCAGGACCTTTGCGTGTGTCTAATTGTTTTGCTTTGAAAATAATGTCCTGCTGACTTATTGTTAAGCCACATAAGGAGAAGTTGCATTCGCTGGGTAAGTTTAGTGATGTAACTGATTGGGTGGAAGAAGGTGTCTCGAATACAGAACTGAAGTACTCAGAGAAAAGTTCGCACACGCCCTGGCCATCAGAGGATGATTTGTCCTTATAACACATAGTGTGAGGTATGGACTCTCTTCCCTTCTTCTTATCATTGACGAATCGCCAAAAATGTTTTTGGATCATCAGCTAATGACTCCTCTACGGAGGCCAGAAATGCTCTATGACATTTTATTATAAGGGATTTGCATCTGGCTCGAAGTAAAGAAAAAGTGTCATAGTCACGGGGGTTGGGAGAATTTTTTAAACCGCTTATGGAACTTGTTTTTTTTCCTTGATACAACGAATGAGAGACTCGCTATACAGAGTGGATATTTGTGGCATCTTTTTCTTATTAAAGGGGTGTGTCTTGAAATGACCTCATTAAGCACTTCGTAAAAGCTATCAACACACTGATTCACATCAGGTGACGACAGTAACTCTCCCCAGTCGACTTTGCTTAATTCTGAATTCAAACTGACGTAATCACATTTATTAAAATTGTATCGTTTATTGTTGTTGGGTTTTAATGTTTTGTAAGATCCGAGGTTAGTATTGTTATACAGTAGGCCAGGATGATGGCTGTCTACTCGGCAGAAAGGCTCAGCCTCCTCGACAGCAATAGAAGATCCAGGTAAAGTAGAAAGGACTAAATCGAGAAATCTGTTATTATGATTAGAATACCATTGAGTTGAATTATATTGCAAACGTTTATTGTTTCCGTGAGCACTTTCGCTTTTGATCTAATGGGTTGGTAGGTGATGAAACCACTGTTCTCACCCTCCTTTCTCCCAGGTTATCTCAGGAGTGTTAAAATCACCTAACAGCAAAAAATTATCACCAATAGTTGCGTTGAGTATGACATCCTGGGTGTTATGATGAAAAGTAGTTATGTCTTTGATCTGTAAATCAGGTGGCAAGTAACAAAGGCATATATGTAAAGCAGACCCTCCAGGGTTACTAGGCAAAACCGTGAGCCAAAGATCCTCAACCTCACACTCCCATGATGTCCGACGGATGGTGCCAATATGAATTTTGATCGCTATTAGAATACCACCTCCACTGTCTTTCCTTAGAACTCGAGGATTCACGATCCCTTCTGTATACATTATAACGGCTGTCTATAAAACTCACCATCATATACACCACCGTCAAAGTTCGTTTCGGTCATACAGATGATATCATAATTATTAGATAACACGTTTAAATAAATATCCTTGAGTTTGGATTTCGCTCGCCCTAAATTCTGGTAAAAGACCTTATACATGAAAAAAAATAAAAAATATTTACCATTATACTTAAGACCGTATGTCCCTTACGGGTACTTAAATCTATAAACTCAACAAAAGCCTGCTCAAAGAGTCCTAGTTTTTGATAAGCAGAGCACCAGATGTGTCGTCCTTTCGTACATAAATTTGACCGTATCTTATCCACACATATTTAAAGTTGTGTTCCCTGGCTGCTCTTCTCGTCGCCGCGTGTAAGTTCTTCTGTTCTGGAGACAGGTGTTCGCTGACAAATATCTTGAGGTTCCCCGGGTATATCAGGTCCGAAGAGAGCAGACCACGGCCAGCCCGGGCTTTGTTATGTCTGTGTACTGCCGATAAAACAAGATCCCTCACACGCGGGGTCGTGAAGCTCACTATGATGTTGCGAGGCCTATTTGAGCTTTGATTATGTTTCGCTACTCGGCGGCAAGCGCTTATATGTCCGTCATCTACGGGAGCTTTTATGACATCGCAAAGTTTTTTAAGTAATTGGAGAACGTTTTCGGTTTTACGCTCGGGCACTGCTTGCAGTTCTATATTGCAGTTTCGTGACATCTTATCAATTCCCAATAGACGAGCGCTGAGCGATGCTATCTCTGTCTGAAGCCTTGAGTTCTCGCTTTCAAGTTGCTTGATAGTATCGTCGTATTTTTTCATATCTATGCGTAACGAAGTCTGCTCGGCGCAAATAAAATCGGTTGTGGCACTAAAATCGTCCTTAATTGATTTCACCGTAGACTCCATTTCACTTTTAACCATCTCTTTCACGTCATCCCACAATGCCTTTCGGAAGCTGTCCATGAAAACTGACAAAGATTCATTCAGCTTTTCGTCAAGAAGGGCACTGATCCCTTTCATCGTGACCAAGTCCTCCGTATTGCTGTTCTCATGTGTACCAGTGGACCCAGTCGCCAAGACAGGGGGTTGAGTTGTTGTACTGTGTTCTGAGATATTATCACAGGACATATTCATTGAATCGTCAGTGCGCGGCACCTGGGAGCCCTGACGCACTGGCGTGCTGTCAGTTGAGCGTGGCCGACGAGTAACATTACTGCACATGGGACAAATCCAGTTTATTATTTGTTCTTTAGTGTACGCAAGAAATTGTTTTTTGTCTATATTAAGACATTCTCGGTGGTATTTGCCAATACACAATCGACACTTCATTATCTCCTTGGAGTTTAGAACTTTCTTGCATGCGCAACAGTTCATTTTGCCGAGTTGAGTGTGTTGAATAAAGTTACGAATACTGTACGCAACGACGACGGTATGGTAACACTGATTGTCTATGGTCCAACACAAAATGACAAGACGTCAGCTGTCAGTTGTCAAAAAAGTGACAGATAGATTGGACGTAATAAAATGTGCAGAAAAATGGGGGTAGATGCAAATGAGCACTGGGTTGTATGATGATTCGCTGATTTGTAGTGTTTTGATTATCACTTTTACATGTAAGTTATTCACTGAGATAACACTTATGCGGCCGCTGTGGATACTACTTAGAGCATCGTATACACTTTTATGTCGGAAACACTTTTAAAACCCAAGTTTTGAATTAAAAAGTAGAATAGACACTGTTGTTGCAACTTGTTTTTTTTTTTTTTTTTGATTACTTTATAACATAAACACAAAATTATCTAAATTCTAGTCTTTATAATATGCCGCTCCACTACATAAGTTTTATGATGTAAGTAAGTGAAACAATTATAAACATCAAAGACTACGATTTTGCCAAAGCTTTTAATTCTAGGGTGATTTACTTTGGTCAAGTTACTGAAACGGAGACTTTCCGTTAAAATAATTGTTATATTCTTCTTAAAGTAATAAATCAATCTATACCTACTTATATACTAAAGCTGAAGAGATTGTTCGTAAGCACTTATCTCAAAAACAACTAGCTTGATGAGATGATAATGCTCTAAGGCAATAAAAATATAAGGATATTTTTTCACCAAATAATTCTTAATAAGACGAAAATCTTTGTCAAATAATACCTTAACCATCTGAAACTTTACTAAAATACATAACACATTAATTTAAAATAGTTTCTTATTATTCACATACGATAAAATATTTAATGCAAAGTCCACAGAAAATTGTCGTTTCGTATCATCCGACATAAGCTAATCGGCAGAAAAACGTCAGATCTTACTATGAGTCGCATTTTTATCCAAAGTAAAATGACGCATGTGATTTTTCTCAAAAACCGGCTAATTTAGGCTCATGATACCTATTCCATACTATAATAGACATTTTTTATATGTCCTATGTACATTTTTATGATCCTCGGTTATACACAAAAAAAGTTATCCAAAAATAACCGTTTCAAATATTTCAAATGGCCGCCCTGTAAAGTTTGACGAAATGCACATACGCCTTTGTTTTACGATCGAGACGAAGTATGAATTCTTTCAAGTATTTTTGATCGTTCGAATAAGTTTATTTTTTATCATTTCGGTGAACTTTTTTATTTTTAACATTTTTAGAATTCAAACTATGGTTTATGATATTCATTGAAGTTGTTTATATATAGCGTATATATGTTACGCCATCAAAATATTAAAATAAAAAGATACAGTAGCTCAAAGTTTGATGCCACCTCAATGAAAAAAAGATTTACCGAAATTAAATAACTCTTAACCGAAATGAAGAAACGTATGCACCAACCGAAAGCCTTTGACTAATTTAATTCTGTACATTAAATAGTTTATGTAAAAGTAATATACACCAACGGTTTGACACTGATAAACCAGTCTGAAACTGATAAAAAGCAGCTTTTTATGATTCTGATGTCAAGTTTGGAAGATTTTATATTAGATCATTACCAACGTCACCTCTTTTTTTACGGCTGAAGCATATGCAATACACAAAGGACTTAATTACACTTCGAGAAAATATTCTTTCGTCATAGATTTTTTCAGTGTCCTAAAATGCTAAGAATCTCAAAAAATATTGTACAAGAATTACTGCTACAGAAATAAAGTAAGAGAACTTTTCAAAAGCATTGAAGAAACTGATACCTTTGTGGAATTTCTATGGGTACCCTCACACTCAGGTATAACTAGCAATTAAATATTCATAAAGATGAAATAAGAAACCAAAAATTTGCGCATGGGCGGGACTTGAACCAGCAACCTTTAGGCAAACCGGGCCAAAAGGTTGCTGGTTCAAGTCCCGCCCGTGCGCAAATTTTTGGTTTCTTATTTCATCTTTATGAATATAGAATATGACACTGTAAGTGTTAAAAACATTCTAAAGCATTAGCAATTAAATAGTGAATAATTTGATGAAAGTGCATGTTCCAAATGTAAAGACTAGACAAAATGTTGTGGGACCTTTGGTGCCATTCCCTGATAATTATCCTGGATTCCGAACAGTGAAATCGGGTATGAACAGAATCTAAATTACACACAGGAAAGAAGTACGCTGAGATTCAAAAACATCTACATACTGCGTAAGCCGTGGACCGTGGTAATACAGTTGGAAGTCGCCGAGTCTAAAATTTATAACAACTTTTAATAGATTAAGTTTCGGACATGCAAGATATCCTTCTCATCTGAAGAAATTTAAACTTATTAAAACCGATAAAGTGTACACTGTCCTAATGCTAGAGGCCCATTAGATAATTTGTTGTTGCAATGCCTTATTTTCAATTTACAGAGATTATTGCGGGTGGATGGCTTAATGAAGACATTTGAAAACCAGACAGTTCCTACCTTCTGCCATTCCTCCTAGCTCACGGAGATACTTATCAACATCTAAACACGTTTATCGTTTCTACTACTGGAGATGTTTGAGAGAAAGAAGATCATCATATTTATATCACTTTTTGCAATCTCAGCCAATATCATTACTTACTATCAGGTGAGATCGTGGCCTCATCATTATGATTATCAGCCAAAGGACGTCCACTGATGAACATAGGTCTTCCCCACGGTTTTCCACAGCGACCGATCACAAACGATCTGCATCCAGTGTTATCCTGTGTTCTTTGCAAGGTGGTCTGTCCACCTGGCCTTATGTCTGGCTATTATTTATATATTTGACCACGGAATAGCCGATTAATAACGCCCGTATGTTAAAACTGTATTTAAGTATAAAAAGTATAAAGTACAAAAAGTATTGGATACCAATCACATACATTGCTCTGATCCCAAAGTAGGTAAGTAGCTAATGCACTTGTGTAATGGAAATCAGACACAACGGTGGTACCACAACACCTAGACCCGAGAGAATATAGATAATTTTGATTTCCATATGGACCCGACCGGGAATCGAACCCGGGACCTCAGACCGGCGACGCCTTGAAACCAGCGTGCTTAGCCACTAAACCACGGCGGTCGTCTAAGTACCTAGAGTTACAAGATATTTAAAAGATAACATTATATATCTAAACCGTAAATGCACCGTATTTTAACTTTATTATCTGCTCATTACGTGTATTCATAGCTATTGTTCCAGAAGCTTTATTAGGGTCATTAAAACCCGATCGTTCCCTAATCCCTACGCAATTTGGAATTACGTGCCTCTCTAGTACAGGGAAAGTGGGTACGAAAATTCTTTACGACACGTTTTAGACTTTATCCTTCTTATTTTATTTTTGTATGGTATATAATATATGGTTGGACGCGTGCGAATATGAAACTGATCATGAATAACGATAAATTTGATAGAAATAAAACACTGTTTTACATATCAGACGTCGCGTGAGTGAGCGATAATACATCACTTACGGTAGGTAAGTGTCTTATGGCAGGGTAAGAGGAGTTTAAACTATGAAGCACCTATCTAAGAGCTTCAAAGAAAATGCAGCTCTCTTTTTTGTAGGCTTAAGTAGGTACGTGACACTTTTGAACTAAAATTTCTTGCATATACGACACACAAATGGGCGTCACTTCCAACAAAAGATGACAGGCTCGTTTAGGTTAGGCTCGATTGAATTCCTCATAAATCATAGCTTTTGCATGTTATTCAGTAGTATAATTTTACGTTAGTATCAAGCGGTTTCTTAGTAACTATATTCATACATCTTTAAGTACAACTTACTGCAACTTGACCTACTTTCGCAACCTCGTGTCCTTTGCAAAGCACAACTTCACGACGCTTCCAACAGGTTACTTCAGTAATAAATCCGCATAAAGTTACACATTCCCGGGGAGAGCACACACGATAACCACACATAAGAAATGTGACGTACACAGAACACAGTTACATATCAAACCGTAAACGTGGTTTATTTATTTTTGATTGAGTAGCTGCGGTATTGCGGGGTGTAAATAGGAATAGACGTAGTAGACGGTTATTCATACGAATAATGTACTTTGCTAATCATGGCGATTTCTAGTTACTAATTGTTTAATGTTGCTCTCTTAATGTAGGGTACCTAAACCCCATATTTTGTTGCTTCAAATCTATTTTTGGTGTTGCAAAAGTAAGTCACTACCCAACTCATCCATAGTTTTAATTCTTTATAGGTGGGGAATAACTATCACTGGGCAGTCGTTGTCTCCTTTAGTGTATCTTAATAACCCAGTATATATATTTTTTAATATACTCGTATAACAAATTCTAAGTAACGATAACGCGTAAAGAGTCTTAATGGACTTAGCTTGAGCAGAAATAAAATCAACGATTTTTTGGCTGTGTTTGGTGCAAACAAACGTGCGCAAACCGAAGGGCGTGAAGGGTTGATGTTTACAGTGAAAGGTCAGGGTTGTCGTGTGGTTAAAAGGAATCGTTTTAACCATCAAATCTTGTAGAATGTTATAAAATAATGTTCAGTTTATTACATTTGTAGTTTCATTCAATGGTTTATTAATGCCAGGAAACGTTAACGTTCCTTTGTATAGATTAATGAGTTTGTTGTGTAGGTATAACAAATTTATCTGTAATGTCGATCCTTCCTCAAGTTCACCTGCAACTTTTAAAAAAAAATGTATATATTGCTGTCTGTGAGGCTTTTCGTGACCTCGTGTGCGATTAATTTACAATTAAATATGTATAAAATTTTGTAAAATAACACTACACCATAATTGCTGTGTTTGCCCAACTGTCGCATGATTTAATATATTATACCTATCTGTGAACAATGGTGCTGGGTACATTTTAAGTAATTGCCTTACTAATATTTAAGGTTAATTCAATAATGTTATTGTATGTTGTCTTTAATAAAGAGAAAAAAAACCGGCCAAGTGCGAGTCGGACTCGCGCACTAAGGGTTCCGTGCCAACGTTAACTGAATTAGGGAAACCACTTAATACCGCCTTTTTAGGGTTCCGTAGCCGAATGGCAAAAAACGGCACCCTTATAGTTTCGTCAAGTCTGTCTGTCTGTCTGTCTGTCCGTCCGTATGTCACACCCATTTTATTCTGTAACTATAAGCATTATACAATTGAAATTTGGTAGGAAGATGTATCTTGTTAACTGCTTACCGATTCTCATACAAAAAATAAAAAATAATGACATTTAAGGGGGGCCTTCATACATGAAACTAAAACCAAAAAAAATTTTTTTTGTCAAACCTGTGCGTGTGGGGTGTCTATAGATAGGTCTTTTAAAATGATATTGAGGTTTCTAAAACCATTTTCTTTTAAAGTCTAACGTTTCATAGCTAGACGCTTCTAAAGTGGTAAAATGGGCGTCCCCCCATCTAATTTCTAAACCAAGCACGTGTAAATTTTGAAAAAAATACATGATGTAGATCTTAATAAATACTTTCAACAAAAATTTTTTCAACAATAATTTGGACGGGATCGAACTAGTAGTTTTTGAGATATAGCACATTTTCAACAACCGCAAACATAACTTTGTACTTCATACAAACACTATGAAAAATAAAGTTATATTTGCAGTCAACAAAATATTGTAGTATTTTACTAAGTAGAAGTACATGGATTCCCTAATTCAGTTAAAGTTGGTACGGAACCCTCAGTGCGCGAGTCCGACTCGCACTTGGCCGGTTTTTCCACTTAGCTAAAATACCACAATATTTTGACGATATCAAATAAAACTTAGTTTTTCATAGTGTTTGTATGAAGATCAAAGTTATGTTTTCGGTTGTTCAAAATGTGCTATATCAAAAAAACTTCTCGTTTGATCTCGTCCCAATCAATTTTCGTTGATAGTATTTGTTAAGATCTACTCTATATTTTTTCAAAATTTACACACTCTTAGTTTAGAAATTAGATGGGGAGGGGGGTGCCCTTTTTACCACTTTGGAAGCGTCTAGCTGTGAAACGTTAGACTTAATAAGAAAATGGTTTTAGGAACCTGTATGTCATTTTTAATGACCTATCCATAAACACCCCACACGCATATGATTGACTAATAAAAAAAAATCGGTTTTAGTTTAATGTATGGGAACCCCCCTTAAATATCATAATTTTTATTTTTTGTATAAGAACCGTAAAGCGGTTAACAGGATTCATCTTCTTACCAAATTTCAACAGTTCACACTGTGCTTATAGTTACAAAATAAAGTATCTGTGACATACGGATGAACAGACAGACAGACAGACTTGACGAAACTATAAGGGTTCCGTTTTTTTCCATTCGGCTACGTAACCCCTTTAATAAAGAAACGTTACTAAATAATAACAAGCTGATGTTTCGTACATTTATAGAAATCTAAAAAAAAAACAAGTAAAAAGCAATTTTAAATTTGATACCTTCCCACACCTTCCCGACAGTATTTTTGTGTTATGTGTAGCTTAAATTATCTTCTTCCTAAGAAAGCTAGACCAACAAGGGAAAACTACTATGTCGTCCCAAGAGTAAGCAAAGTCTTATTTTCTGCAACGAAATAGAAGTAAAAGGAAGTTGAAATGTACTTTAATGTAGAACTGATATAACTTTAATGTAAAACGTGACAGAATAAATTAAAGTTATGAAGTCTCATTTTCCCTGACTTAATTCAATTTCACACGGTAGAATGTACATTAGAAGCTCATCTATTTCAGCCAGCTAGGATTCCTTAACTATTGACTAGCCAACACCGTAAAATCAACTCCGACGTTGTTTTAATTAACAAACAATTAAGTACATAATTATTTAAAGCTGTACTGATTCTATTGTTTTGGTACTGACATATCTGCTGAATTATAATAAACTGAAACTGCCATAATTATAGCTGTGGGAACAAATAAAAAAGATCAAAATGTTTGGCATGCCAGTCACTGACATTATTTTACTCACTTGAGCATAAACAGGCTGTGTCGTTTATTACAAAGTCTATACTAAATAAACATAACGTTGAATTTATTCTGTAATGAATAAATACTTGGCAGTTGGCTGTTGCAACACAGTCGGGTAGATGGCGTTGACGTCACGCGTAATGACGTTTCCTTAAGAAACGAGATATATCGCACGGTCGGACCGACTGCACGTAATTTGATTGGAATGAGCTTTGGTCGATTTGCCAATTGTTGCGGGTTCGAGTCCCGCCCGTGGGCAAGTTTTCGTTTCATATTTTCATCTTAAGAATATTAATTTAATGTGATAGCAACAATCAGTTTTCTGTATCTTTCCCATTTATGATTGACGCAATACGAAGGTACATACGTACGTGGTAATTTAAACAAATTTAGACACTTGTCTGTTATATCTATAGGTATTTGTTTGGACCATGAATAGAAACGCGACAAATTATTTCAATTCCATGTAACATGTCTTATCACGTGCGTAAATATTCCTCTCACGTCAATCCATTTGGGATTCCATATTTTCTATCAGGCGAGTCACGTCTGGCTACATAAAAGTTTTATGTGAACCAGCACTTTAGTGGTGTGCCTCTGTCATTGGTCCCGTGGTAATAAAACAGTTTACATTGTAATTTAATACTCTTAATGATTCTAGCAAGCACAGGACCTACTTTAAACTTGATTTTGATTCTAGAGATTTGTTGTGTCCTAAAATATCAATTCGGCTTAATAGAGCTCTGTTGAAAACCTATAACCCATCAAAACTATCCATTACTATTTTCATATAACAATATACTCGTATTTGACGTTTGTTAAAGATAAAATTGACTGTTCAATCGAGCTTTAGACCTAGTTATAATTGGACCAACATTCGACTTAAAACAATATTTATTACGGCCAGTTTCACAATGATGGAATATGTTCCCTTTGGCGTTGTGGCCACTACTTCATACGAAATGATGCCATCGGATTATAATTTTTAATGTATTGATTTATCGATGTTAAAGTGGTAAAGGTTGCTCTTGTATCATAAAAATTTACTCAACTTTTTACTTGTTTATTCAATCTCAATCAATGTTTAACAACAAATTTGTAATGTTCATTATACTAATTTGTAAGTAAATACACCTTAGAAACCTCGGTATTCTGTAAGGCCGGAAAGTTTTGAATTGCTTTTAGTCCATCGGTCCTCATCTAATGAATGTAGGGTAACCATGTTGATTGTTACGCGTAGAATATAATCCCATCAAAAACAATACTTGTCAAAAAAACCAAGTCTCGCAACTCAGTTGTTCTGCGGTATAAAGTTGTGAGATCCATGTAATACCAAGTCGGGTTATTAATTTATTCAGTCTCTACTTAAGCGACTTTCTGTCTTAATACGTCCAGTCTCTAAGACCACGATTGTGGTCCATAACAATTGAAAATAAATTGTGTCTGGAATCTCCGTACTCGAAGCATTAAGTTGTTACGTAATAATTAACAGCATCTTATAGTGACGCATATCAATATTAAAATTCTTTAATGTTTTATGTAAATATATTGAGAATTGGCCATTGCACTAAATAATTGAACTTACATGTGTTTTCAGGCGATTGAATTTACACGTGTTTTCAGGCGGTTGAATTTACACGTGTTTAATTTATAAGAAACCTGTTAGTTAGGAATTCCCATTTGCAAATTAGGTAGGCAGGTAGGGTAACAATTAACTAGCTAGGAAATATTAAGAAATATGTAGGTAGTTTGTTACAGGGGCGAGGGAGACCCTAGTAGGCTGCCTCGCTCAGGTGGAGTGAGGCCGGTAAAGCCTTCGAATTTCCTGTCCCCCATATCGCACATTCTGAGGGTAGGTAGGAAACCCATAGAGTGGATTGTTGCGAATGGGAATTTTATGACGATTAATGTAGGTAGGTTACAAAAACGTAAGAAGGAATATGCAGATGTTGTTATGTGTCCGTCCTTGTTTGTAACTAATCTGTATTAGTCGATAAGTCAGACGTGTATTTTTGTATGAATAAAGGGCCGTGATTGGGCCAGATGGTTCTGCCGGACTGGCTGGAGAGATGGCGGATAGTGGTAAACGTGGGCAAAACCGCCGCTATCTACACGGGCCCCCAAAGACGGAAGATGCACGAGCTGGTTCTCAACGGCCAGAAGATAAAGTGGTAGCGCAGTACCAAGTACTTAGGCTGCCACTTGGACCAGCGCCTCACCTTGAAAGACCAGGTCAAGCACCTGGTCAACTCCAGCCGCGGGGCGCGCGCAAGATTGCGCCCCGTCCTCCAGTCCCGCCTGCCCACCAGAACAAAGGTGGGCATTTATAAAACGTACGTCCGCTCCAGGCTGACATACGCAGCCCCAGCCTGGTACGCAATGATAAGCGCAGCCCACCGTACGCAGCTCCAATCCCAGCAGAACATAGCGCTCCGAATTATAACGGGGGCCGGGCGCTATGTTCGAAACGCCACCATTCACAGGGACCTCAAGATGGAGGCCCTGGAGAGATTCGTGGTCCGCACGTCCAAAAGGATGTACGAAGCCGCGGACCACGGGCCACACCCCGGGCTACAAAACATAGCCCCCATGCCCACGGTAACTGAGTCGAGCAAGAGGCCAACCCCACGACAGGTCTGCTCCTTAAATCCGCCTTCCCACTTACCCGATTCCCAATCACAACCCCCCCCCCCCCCCCCTAGCTCTCATCCCCTCCCCAGCCAGAGTCAGCCGCAGTTAGCTTGCCCTGCTCATCGGGCCTCCCCGAACGGGGTCTCACCTGATGGGCAGCCCGCAGCGACTGTGCAGCCGGCTCTGGCAGAAGATGAAGCAAGAGACCTGTCGTCACAAGACGGCCGCTTAGCGGCTCCTAATACCGTGGGCCAGTAGGCCCATGAGAAGAAGCCCCGGGAAGGAGCAAGGGCTCGAACCCGAGCCGCCCAGTAGGGCGAAGAAACCCGACGACGACGGCCAGATGGTACGCGCTCTCACGGTCACCGATCTCAAAAAGAAGAGTTTTATTTGGAATCTACAGTCTACACATCGAAGGAAAGATCGTCGGAAAATTGACTCAGCCTGCCTGTAGTCAATACTACACAACGTGTAATATTAAATGCGCTAAACCTCAGACTTAATATTCATTGGTTGTTTACGTATTTTGGCGGGTTTTCGCATAGCTTGTTTTATCAATAAATAGAAAAGGCAACAATTTAATGAAGTTTTTTTTTAATGTGACCCATAATAAAAAGTGATCCTAATTCCAATCAACCTATTTTCAGGTTATGCGCATTTGACGTTACGCTTTGTATATGTCATACGTTTATAATTATTATCAGCCAAAGGACGTCCACTAAAAAACATACCTTCCCCATGATTTACAAATTAGGGTTGAACATACATCAAAGTGTCGAAATTTCATTTTACCATTATTTAGAATGATTTTTTTACCTTGCATCATTGCTTATTTTGCTTGTATACCTACACTAAGGCACTCGCTTAAAACCAGTCTCGTGGTATGCACTCTGCAACCAATAGTAATGCTGAGCGGGTGACTTGAGTCAAAAAGGCATATTATTTATTTTGATAATGTTATTTTTATTCCGGTCGAATAAAGACATTTATTTACTTTGAAATCTAGCTAAAGTCCGAGCTTATCGGAACGCTTGGTTGACTATCTGTTAAACGTCGTTACAGAATTAGGACTGATATTACTATTTGCGAGTCAACAAAGTAAGTGATTGAGTTTACGTAACGTCACAATGGATTTACAGTAATTAATCGAAAGGTTTCATAATGGACGGCTTACAAGTTATTTTAACATATAAATGCTTTCGCAGTTGTCAGTAATGTAAGAAGATTTGCTGAATGAGAGTTGTCAAGTAAAATGATTTGTAGCTTAATCTATACTAATATTATAAAGCTGAAGAGTTTGTTTGTTTGTTTGTTTGTTTGAACGCGCTAATCTCAGAAACTACTGGCCCGATTTGAAAAATTATTTTTATGTTGGATAGTCCATTTATCAAGGAAGGCTTTAAGCTATATAACATAAAGATACGACTCACAAGACCACAGCAGCAATGAAAAATGTTGCGAAAACGGGAGAAAGAAATTCCTTTTGAGAGCTTCCGCTGCGTACGCTGCGGAATCCGCTAAAGTTACACAAAAATCATGTATGACAGGATTGTTCAGCATTAAGAGTTCTATAATAAAGTCGACGACAGCGTAAGTCTATCTTTTATGGTTGACTTACTACAACCTTTTTTATGTTAATAAATTTGTAAAAAAATAATGCATCATTTTTAGAGGTGTATTATACACACAGGTATTTATTATTATCAAAATAAATACATTTATCATCACGAGCATTTCATTTAGAACAAAGTTGCCCTTTATATCATTTAAATTCAATAAACATCTTAGGAGCTATCACAGTTTTAACATAACTCTGCACCAAAATAATGTTCGCAGCTTAAGTACAACGTGCGCTTGCGCTAATTATATTATAAAGCTAAAGAGTTTGTTGGTTTGAAGTTGAACGCGCTTATCTCAGGAACTGCTGGACCGATTTGAAAAAATATTTCTGTGTTAGATAGCTTATTTATTGAGAAAGGCTTTAGGATATAAAACATCACGCTGCGACGGGATGGGAAGGGGGCAAACTCAAAACGCGCGGTCGAAGTCGCGGGGGACCGCTAGTTGATTAATACGAGTAGCACATAACAAATAGGCCCACACTTTACTGACCTATAAAATCAATCACTGAATCAAAAAAGTATGTTAGTACCACTTTTAATTTGCCATGAAATGAAATGATATTTATAGCGTATAGAAACAAGGTTATACAATGGTCTTATATCTAATACAGGTTTCACTTGGATCTACCTTTTCAGGTGTATACACATGACATTTGACATCGTTATGAAAAGTTATATTTCTTGGATTGAGTACCTAGACTGAGAGTAGTAGTTGAGAGTTGTGTGAAACACAATGGCTCTCGGGTATGATATAGTGGTAGGATGCAAAATATATTCCTAAGATGTTGCGTAGGAAAGCAAGCGTAAATCTAAGGGAGGCCTCTTGCGGCTCATTTTAGGATAAAAAGAAGATTGCGCACCCAAAGTCGAGAGCGAATTTGTGTTACGAGATTTTCAGGCTGATAAAAGCAAGGCTGTACATATATCATTGATTATATTGGCCGCAAACCCTCATCTCGGAGGCCTTTATTTACTGCCCATTCATTGTTATCAAACAGCAAGTGCAAAGGATATCTATTGTAATACCCATTTGCAAAAAACGCTTTGAAAAATAAATCCAGTTTAGTGCTTAATTTACTGTGTTACAAAAAATGAATTACGTACGCTGTAGATGGATCGTTTTACAAAACCACTTTAAATAAATACTAGTAGTTGCAAAGTTATAAAGTCAGTTTTGCTTGATTAAGTACTAGTTCTTAGCAAATCAATTACAAGGCGAAGCTTTCTTTAACGTTCTTAATAATTTTAGAAGAGTAAACGTTGTGCATTTACTTCATCTCTCAAAGACTAACTCAGGCATTGAATAAAAACTTTCTACCCGTCTACATCGCTCGACATAATAAGCCTAAGTTGGTTAAATAGTCATCATAAATTCCCTAGTTGTTTTATCTTTTATAAAATATTTCCCTCATTAGAGCAATCTTGGAAATGAGGAAATCAGATTTATTACAACTATTAGCTGCGAGACTGACGCTAGGTAATATTTTTTAGAGTTTATTCACCCTCCTACTCAGTAGTGACGTCACGTCTTCTTTCACTCAACTAGTAGAAGTTTCTACTATAAGAGAAATAAGTTTGTCTTTTCATTTTGTAATCTGGAGTTGTAGCTGTAAATATCCATTAGCATAAAAATACGCTATGTGATAATTTGTGAGACCGTTGGTTATGTGTTTATGTAGGTGAGTTTGGATCTCTAAAAGGTTTCATGACAATTTGTTTGTCTCAATTCTGTGCTCTATTGTTTATCTTATTGTTACAATTTGAAGTGTTTGGAAAGCTCTTAACTAAACAGTACTCGTATAGTGCAAATAAGTGCCGTTATGCTAAAATTATTAACATAAAAGCCTGTCTTGAAGCGTATTTATACGCTCGGATAAAGTCAATCGTTTCACTGGGACGAGTTCTTCAGTTTCGCACTAGAACGACTCTCGACACGAGACAGCTATTTGGACGCATCCCATTCGCTGATGGACGCGAATTGTGCAAAAAATGGATAAGAGCGCGTCCAGCTGACTAGTGAACGAAGGTTTCAATGTTTTTTTGTATTTTAAAATAAGAAGAGCAAGGTCAAAGGAAAAGCATTTTTATTTTAATATCAACTTAATGGATTTCCGCAAAGTAACGCCTGATTCCATTAATTATCTAAGAGCAAGGTTATTAACTTAAAGCAGTCCCCTTAAATCCTAAATAAGAACATTGTCCATCTTAACGGAATGCTATTATATAAAATCACTCGCGCATTTATAACGCTAGGTACTTTGTTCAATAAATATGTTAGACTAGGGGCACCTTGCAACTTCACACGCGTAAATATTGTATTGCCTCATGTGCTTTTCCAATGTATGAACTATACCTACTAAAGTTTCATCAAAATCTAATCAGTAGCTTTTGCCTGAATAAGTAACAAATATTCATACGTCCTCATAAGTTTTGTCATTTAGAATATTAAAAGGATGACCGACTATATCTAACATTCAATGTGATTGCCCCGAAAATAAAGGAAATGGATTTGGCCGGTAAAAGCTTTGATATGCCCCTGTTGTGTTGTACCTTAAAATAACTACACTGCGCTCGGGTCACTAGCAGCAAGCCAACTAATGCTTTTTCTTTAGCAATAAAATTCGGCATTACTTTTTTTAGTCAAGAAACTAAGCTAAAAATCTGTGCCATAAATCTTTTTTATTCGTTTTAAACCTACAATCAAAGGAGCCCTTTTCGCCATCGACAAATAAGTTTTAACCAACGAAGAATTCAAATAAGGAACGTTATTTCGTATGAATATTGGACATATATAACGACATTATGAAATAGGCTGTGAATGTTCTTAGTTTCACTTTCGTATCTTCTTAGGTTTACTTTCGTAGGTATAAAAATAGCCATAATTATGTTATATAGTCATATAAAACATCAACAAGTATTTTTTGACAACATTAAAGAAACCAACAGTAATAGAATGATTGATTATTTACCCGAAATTTACTGACTAAGTAAACTTCAGAATCAAGTATTTGTACCCAATGCTCAGTCAATCTAAACCATGAAATATCACGAACTGGTCAACTTTTCGTTTATTTAAGTTCTATCAGAAGTGGGGTGGAAGTTCGGTTTTCCTTACCAGATTGTTCCGCAGTCGGACCTAGAGAACTTTGATGCACTTTATTGGTACAGTTTAATTGGTCATTTGATCGAAAATTATGATTCTGGTTTTGTAAACAACAAAAAGGGGAAGGTTATTACATATTAAGTTTTGCCTAATAATAAAAACAACAAACTCAATACCAATATAAAACAAAAATCCCAGCAATAAATAATGTTTTACTTGTAGGTATAATTGCAAAAGTATAAACGGACTTCAAAAACAAAAGGCACTAATTATTATTTAATAAACTCTTGACAATTTCTTTTTGGAGTCGGCCATCGCATTGGCAATAACTCTAAAAATGATCGTTCGCCTTAAAAGGGGTTCTTCTTTTAAAGAGTCACGAATTTATTTGAGACTTTTTAGAACATTTTGTTTTTGTAGGGGTTCTTAATCTTTTTATAAAAAATAATTTTATTTTCAATTTTTAGTAATAAATAGGAGCGGGGGAGTGTGAGGTTACACCTTTTGACTTTAGCTTTTGCTTAATTATAAGCAAAAATGTAACTAACATGGGTTCTGGCATTTTAATCACTGAACTCCTAAGCGTCAAGGAGTTAAATCATCTCAGCTTCACGAAATGGTCACCATGAGACGTAAAAACATGACAACATTAAAATACTAGTACAATAACACTCTATTTGCCTTTAAAATTTGAGGGTTTCCCTCGATAATAGCAAGATCTCATCAGTAGATCCCAACTTGACAACAAATGTTAAAAGGTGCATCCTCTAGGTAGAAAAAAAAACACTGAGATATGAGGGAACATAAATACAAAAAAAAACTTTTCAAAATTTAACCGCCTCAAACAACCGATTGAAAATTTAAATAACGCATTTCCCTTCTTTTTAGGAGAAACAAATTCATTTGCAGTCGGTGCATGATATCAAACTTGCGTACACAAACAGTTTTTATAAAGTCGTTTTTTTATCACATGATTTTAAGTTATTTATTACCCGTTGCTCAAAAACTACTGACCCGATTTTGATGAAACTCGAACTATAGATACCCTAAGTTAAGACATTTTTTTTACTTCAATTAGATATGTCGCAACTTTAATCTTAACTTTTCCGCTCAATACACGCTAAAAATGTGCCAGGCCTGGGCATCCGAGACCGAGAAATCCGTGGACAAACATACAAACATCTATACACTTACGAAATTCAGCACACGTGTTTGAAAACATTTCTGGATAGATATACTTGAAGATTACCTTTCTTTTCTTTATTTGAAGTCCGTAAAAATACAACATACAGTCGAATCGACAACCTCCTTCTTTTGAAGTCGTTTTAAATGCCTACTCAAAGTCTTCAACCGACCCAAAAGTTTATGATGAGAGTTATTAACGTTTATTTTGAATATCTGAAAAGGGAATTTATATTAAAGATCGGGATGTCACTTGTTTGTGTAAGGCTCAATAAAACTGTCTGCGTTTCCACCAGGTGAGCAGCTCCAGATTCAATTAAATGTATATTTTTAATATAGTTACAGGTTCGAAACAACAGAAACAAGGTTTTCTTTTTATAATACGATTGAATGAAAGATATTTGGTTAAATGTGTGCTCACTCAGTCCTCACAAGCGGTCAGCCATATCTCCATACTGGTATAAGTTGAAGTAAGTCGGTTCATTCAGTGTTCTTTTTTTGTTAAACCTTTCTTTAATTGGAGCCTGTAATTTTAGATCGTCAAGTTTTGTATTAAAACATTTACTATTAATTTATTGTGCTCACTCCATCCAGACGCTATTGTATCTCTATGAAACAACTATAGATTCGCATTCCATCGTTTAATTTGTGTGCATTGGCTAGAAATAAGACTATTCAGCATAAAACAAACCACTTTTACTGTGCGTTCATGAGTAAAACAAATCCCTGGTGCTCACTCCGTCCGCCATCGCTAAATACTTAAATCTTTTTTGCTAAGTTAACTTAAGAGAAAGAGTGAACATATGATTTTTTTGTACAAAAATACTATAAAATATTTGGAAGTGCCCAGTTTGATATTTCTTTTTACTTTTATAGATTTACAAAACTAAATTATTGGTTTAAATGACATAAAATAAGCTGTCCACGTGACAATAATAAGAGGATAAGAGGAGCTAGTAATTACTAGTTACGGCGTAGTTTTTCGTAGATAAGCGCTAGCTATGCGCTAGGGTGCGAGTTTCCCATTAGTTTTGTAATTTTTTGAATGTTGTGAAGAGGTTTTCTTGTATAAAATTTGCTCAGAATTTTAAAAAAAACATTTTTTTAGAATAAACATAACTCATATTATCATCCCTGAGTTGGATATCACTGACCAAGTCAACACCCTGTATAGGAAATTATGATTTCTACACTGACCCGACCGGAAATCGAACCCGGGACCTCGAAGCGGCGATGCCTTGAAACCCAGCGTGCTTAGCTACTACACCACGGAGATCGTCAATAAATATAAACATTAAGCACGAGTTAAATGAAATACGAAACGAGATAACAATTAAATACTGATACATAGGTACCAAACAAGAACTATGAAATGACAATATTTTCAACAGAAACTTAAATGAAACTTCATATGTCTTACAATATTAGAGTAAGTAAGTGTCGCTCATGATGACTCGTGAGATGAAACGTAACTATCTCCAGTAGCTCAAGAAAAGTAGGGTATTGCGGCAAAATGTGTACATAAAAAACCTTTGTTTATAACTTCATCTTGGCACTAGGAATCAGAATCTGCTGAGTCCTATCAAAATTTGGGTGTCCAAAAGGACAAAGTGGTTCTCCTTCGCTGCGTCTTCGATCCCGTAGAGAAACACTCAGCTTATACCTCTCCATCGCTCGTTGTGTGATTTTGAGCTTCTTTATTAGGCCCATAGTTAGAGTCCATGTTTCGGATCCGTATGCCATCACTGATAACACACACTGGTTGATGAATTTCATCATCAGATGCTGAGGTAGTTGTGATTAGAAGAAACTCATGCGCAATTTCTCGAACGCTGCCCAGCCGAGCTAAATTCCCCGATTGACCTCGTTCTCAAAGTCGTACTCGTCGACAACTTCGAGAGTTGAGTTCCCAAAGGATACTGGAGTGGCTACAATAAGGGAGCTCGACATAATTTTAACCCTTCCAGGTGATATGGGTGTGGACCCCATTGTGGTATCATATTTTATATAGTTTCCTGCGTGTAATACTTAAAATATGGTACTTGCCTATTCTGTGAAATGTGCATTATTTACGGTGGAGAGGACGCCTAAAATTTTGGTAGAACTCGGCAGATCCTAATTCCTAGTGCCAAGAATAAGTTATACACAAAGGTTTTATTGATGTTCATATTTTCGCGCCAAACTGTATTTTACCTGAGCTACAGGTGTTGAGAGAGTTTGAAAGCTTTTAGTATGGGAGAAAACTTCACAGAAGTTTCACCATATAGACACTTACAAGTTACCGAGTGTTGTTTCTGCACTTCCTACTATTGTTTCGAAGCGAAGTTTTAATTAATAACTCACGAGTGTCGTTCAGTGTCGATGGGTATCATTGGTGCAGACACTTTGGTGAATCAGTATCTCTTTTTTCGTACGTGTGAAGTAAGAAGCAAAAACACATTTATTGTCTTTGGCATGTAAGAAACAAGTTTGTGGACAATGAAATTTTGGTAAGTTATACGTACTCTTTTTGTCAATTACCATACATGTGTGACTAGTTATTTAAAAATATCTATGATAAAAAATATGAATTTCGTTTTCGGGTACTGCGATCGTACTTAATCCGTTTAATTGCCAGGCAGTTCAATTCTCACTCAGTGTTAACTAATATAATCAATATAATACTACAATTGTATGAATATTAATATTTATTTTATTAATTTATAATAATATTATTATCAATATAATGCGAACTTAATTTTTCTCTTGTCCCATATACCGTGAAGCATTTTAATGTTTTGAAACCATAGGTGCAAAAACCTCGATTTTTAATATTTTTGACTCGTCCCCTAATTCTTAGACACCACGGATTTGATAAACCCGAGCTATTTAAATGTCAAAACTGCATCGCAATACGCACCTAATAATATCTCTTCCTGTCAATATAAGGGTTCCGTAGCCGAATGGCAAAAAACGAAATTCTTATAGTCTCGTCAAGTCTGTCTGTCTATCGGTCCGTATGTAACAGCCACTTTATTCTGAAACTATTAGTATTACACAGTTGAAACTAAGTAGGTACATGTATCCTCATAAAGATGAAATAAGAAACCAAAAATTTGCGCACGGGCGGGACTTGAACCAGCAACCTTTTGGCTGACAGACCGCCCGTGCGCAAATTTTTAGTTTCTTATTTCATATTTATGAATATAAAATATGACACTGTGAGTGTTAAAAACATTCTTAAAACCATTAGATGTATCCTGTTATTCACTTTACGATTCTTATACAAAAAATCAAAAATAATGATATATAAGGGGGGCTCCTATACATGAAACTAAAACAAAAAAAACCCAAACCTATGCGTGTACGGTTTCTTTGGATAGGACTTTTAAAATGACATCGAAATTCCTAAAACCATTTTCTTCAAAAGTCTAATGTTTGATAGAAAGACGCTTCAGAAGTGGTAAAATTGGCGTACCCCCCATTTAACTTTTAAACTAAGCGAGTGTAAATTTTGACAAAAATACGTGACGTAGATCTTGACAAAAACTTTAACGAAAATTAGTTTACACGAGATCGAACTAGTAGTTTTTGAGATAGAGCACATTTTCAATAACCGCAAAGATAACTTTGATATTTTTACAAATACTATGAAAAACAAAGTTTAATGTGGTGTCAACAAAATATTGTGGTATTTTGGCTAAGTGGAAGTAAGTGGATCTCTTATTTCGTTAAAGTTGGCACAGAACCCTTAGTGTGCGAGTCTGAATCGTACTTGGCCGATTTTTTTAAAACATAAGGTTTTACTATTGAACTACTATTAGCGTACGGAAGTGACAACACGAACAAATGTCGTGCTCGATGAATTTACGACCGAGACATCAACTCCTATAGAAAACGTTTATGCACAATAAATGTCAGGCATTCGTGCTGCCAAAATTAGTTTGTTTTACGTCCGATAGAGGCGCTTTCAGATTCTCATACAAATGATTACGTTACTATACGAATACTTTGACGCAATATATTCGTGATAGAGGTTACAGATTTATAATTCGAAATTCAAATATCAAGAAACACGTTACAATCTTGTCGTCGTATATGCGACACATTCTTTGCTTCTCATAGCTTCTCTATACGTATTAGTAACAACTCGTTGGGTTTAATATTAGGGTTCCGTAGCCGAATGGCAGAAAAAGGAACCCTTATGGATTCGTCAAGTCTGTCTATCTGTCTATCTGTCCGTTCGTATGTCACAAGATTGTCACTTGCCGTCGTATTTGCAACACATTCTTTGCTTCTCATAGCTTCTCTATACGTAGTAGTAAAAACTCGCTATTTTTTTTATAAGTTTAGTACAGCATTTGTTTGATTTTCCGAATTGCATTTTATGGAATATTGGGAATCAGTACTTACATTCACGCGTGAGTAAGAAGTTGCATATTGCAGTTTGACATAACCAACGCTAAAGGTAATTTATAGTACACGAGTGTACGTACAACTTGGTCAAATATTTTCTCTATATTTCCGGAACTTGACTGTACTTTCGCCGCTCTTTTATTGCCATTCCGGGTCGTAACCGTGTTATTGCTTATCGGCTGCATCTGCTTTTATCAAAATTGATAATATTCGCGCACTTTCATCGACTTCAGTATGAGAATTTAGTATGGAAATAGTCTTAGCAAACCACACAGATACATATTAGTTGATATCATTTGACTATGTACTATCGAGCCATACGACTTTAAAATCCAAAATCGTTTGCACCTTCTGTCGCCTTTCATCAGTGACGCCCGGTATTTGAGGAGTGCTAGTAAGCTTTTTTCGCTGAATAGTGTTTAGGCGCCATAGACCTCAACCGTACGTCTATTAAAATATTATGTTAATTTAACTTCTAGTACCATAGCGGTTGCTCTAATCTCTTGCTCTAACCAGATGATTTTTAAAGCTAATTTTGTGTCTTACACTTGTGATGGTTAGTTAACTTTACTAACTAGTTCGTAAGTTTAAATTCATTTTCTTAACGAGCTGAGGAACGTTGCAAAGGCATATTAATGTAGTTTCTCTGGCAAAACAAATGAAGGTTAGTGGGTATTAGCAGACAAAAAGAAAAATATCTACCTAATGTTACCATAAATCAAGAAGCCCAGATTTAATTGCTAAAATTATAGTGCCACGAAAAGGCTTTGTCATAAACCAGAAAATTCATTATTCAAGCACAAATTTTGATGAGGATAAGAAAGTTTATGAAACCACAGTTTTATTATTCTAACTTGTGATTTATTAGCTTTTTTTGGCTTCGTGTAATTTAAATAACTCAGGTTGGTCTGTCCCGCTTTCTAAAGACGCGGGGATAAGGGATTTGTACAGATTAATCTTGACTTGGAAGGATTTTGAGGCAGTAGGTCTTGAATATTTTTTATGGGGTGGTTAAAGCCAGATGGTTAATTTTAGCTGGCGTAATTTTAATGAATGATCAGGATACTGGCAAAAAAATTTTTTCCTTCTATCTTAAATTCAAAGCTTTTGTAACTGAAATGGAAACCAAAGCCAAAATGTAGTTATAAAATTTTACTAGAATACTCTCCCCATAATCTCTTTTTTTACATCGATATACGTAGTTCTTTTTTGCTTATGTATTTACACTCGTCTACAGAATCATTGTTAATATTTAAAAAAAAAACTGAATAAGGACTATTATACTCGAAACTTATTATACTACGAACTGATGAGTAAGTCTGATCCTTATTACAATTTTTTTAACCCATCTGAATGACGTCATTCAAAACGGCTATCTGGGACAGGAGATTGAAATAATTACGTTCCTGTCTTCTGCACTATTGTGTCAGCTGGTTATAGGTTTTCTATTAGCTCAGATTATTCTTTTATCTGTCCACAGTTTTATCACTAGTGATGTTCATAGTCTACATCTTTTATTATCGAGCAGATGAACTCAAAATGTACGTCATGTACTTAGTCGACGAATAATTAATAGTTTGTCGAAGTGATTTGATATATACTGAGTTCAGTTTCATAGAATGGACTTTTTTATCTTAGATCTCCAACTATTTATATATGACCGACCTAAACCACATGTGAGCACTACATAGTATAAAACAAAGTCGCTTTTCGTTCTGTATGTATGTATAGCTTAAATCTTTGAAACTACGACACGGAATTTGATGCGGGGTTTTTAATTGATAGAGTGATTAAAGAGGAAGGTTTATATGTTTAATACTTTAACATAAATCCTACTTCTAAATGTTACCTCCAATGGTTACCTCACAAACATTCCTGTCTTCTTTTGATTTCTTACTAGCCAGTTACCTCCTTTAACAGTTGTACTTGGATAATTGAAGATTTTTCATATTTTATCAGCTCCTACCTACCTGACAGATATTATCTTCCAAAAATTGTAACCAACTTGCATAGTTTGTCCAAAAAGTATATCCGAATATTGAATTTTCGAAGGCCACACATACTTACGATTATGCTTTACATGTTCGTCACTTATGCTGAGAAGTTAGCCAGTTTAAATGTTTAGTTATTTTTTTACAGTAATTTTGCTTAGACGTGTGTTGACGTCTTCTATTTTTTTCGTCACAAAAAATGGATATTTGAATCTGAATGTTTTTTATTTGTAAACAATAACTTTAAGTTTGAACGCGCATACGTACTGTTGTTGACTGTGGGATATGTTAGATTGTAGATTGGACGATGCTTTTATATTTTTATCAATGATTGCCTTATCATGATTAGGATCACCGCGAATTTTTTTACCATAGTAATGCCACAGCTCTCGCAACATTGCTTGTGGCCGAATAACCAAACTCTAACGATACCGCAGCTACTCAGTTCATAACATAACATTTTCTAAGAGTGTTATATCTGAGAAGGAATAATTTTTGAACGAACCTCGTATGTGATGTGCAATAACGATTTCTTAACCTAAACTTAGAAGCAGTTTATTGCGTCCCATCTCTATCACAGCACTTCATCTCATCGATTCCTCTTCACTACTAATACTGCTCTATTAGCTCTATATTGACTCTAAAAGGGTTGAATTAATTAACCGTGTCCCGTGAAAGGTACACTTCCCTTGTCCTTTGAAGTAGTGGTTTAGTCGATAAGTATTTGTTACTTAGCCATGTAGGTACGGTCGGGTCTCTGGCGCCCTACCTTAAGTTCGCATACACCTTTTTTGCTGATCAGCCATTTGGCCACGATCGCATCTGATGTTAAGTGCTGATGCGGCATAATGAATTGGAACATATCTGACTAGTGACAGCTAAAAACTCTCTTCTCGAAAACTTAAAATCTATCAAAATTCCCATCATACAACTTGATGCCATCAGCAACAAGTTCAGGTAAAATAGCGTAGGCTAATCGTGAACACGGTTCAACTCAAAGCTTTTGACCTTTTGTCTAAACAAATTGAATAGGAGACAGTCACTGCATGGTGTTTTCTTTAGAAAAACTAACAAGAACTAAGTCATTGGTCCCTCCGTTCTTGAGAGGCAATAATAATTACCCACAACATCTTTATCCTTCAAATAGCTTCCCTTGAACCACATCCCAATGAATTCAGTAACTCCGTCATTCTGTATTGTATTTAGTAATTTAGTCTGTCTCTATTGCGACCTCCGTGGTCTTGTCGCGCTGGGTTTCAAGGGGTCACCATACCGAGTTCCCGGGTTTGATTCCTGGTCGAGATTGGATGTTGTGATGCCACCGTTGTTTTTGTCTAACACAAGGGCATAAGCAAAATACATTGGGATCGTAGTAATGTATGTTAATCAATTCAATCGAGGATAGATACAGGATTCCTAGTTCACTAGCTTGCATTGAAATCCCATGAACAGAAAGTTTAATGAAATAATAATAAAAAAATGGATACCTACCCATAAGACCCTTCACACACTGCGACTTTTAGCATCGATGCAGTCGCGATGTTAACGCGCGTCAAAAATGTCAACCTTTTCACACTGCGCTACTTTTAGCATCAAAACAGTCGTTCCAAGACGTGCGACTGCATCGATGCTAAAAGTCGCAGTGTGTAAGGGGTCTTAGACATGACGCGACGAGTCTAAACACAAAATCTTAGACCCAACATGTCTAATTCTCATTCAAAACAGTACGTAGCTTGACAGGTAGGTACATAATGGCAGGAGATAATTATTGATAGTATTACGGATCAATGTCTATCAAATAAGAGTTGATAGCACTTAGCACTTCAACACTTACTTTTAAATGCAGTGATATCACCATTATTTTTCTACACCTATACTTACTATAATATCGGGTAAGACCTAGCATAAGTTTCTCATAATTAACTGTCTTTTCTTATCAGGCAATGTCCTAACTCAGTCCGCGTTTTCTCATTAATGTCGACCTCGGCCCTTTTTGCTTTTCTTTAGAGGCCTAAATGACCTGAATTCACCGGTTCACCTTGTTTCCTTTAGATATCCTTTGCGGATCTTTTTATATCCGATTTAATTATAAAAAAAATACGTCACGTCCTACAGCCTTCAAAACTGAAGTAGGTATTTTTTAAAATACAGCTTTTTTCACAATGTCTTAAAAATAATTAGTTAGCGTTATTTGTACTTCATACTTCATATGAAATTTCGTTATGAAACGTCATTGCACTCAATTTGGCCCTAAATCTCGCTCAATATTTTATTTGTTGTAAATAAATACCTTACAACAAAACATCCTCTCAATTTTTAATTGTGACACAATTTCTAATCAATTTCAATAGGTAGTTTCTATGATTCAGGACCGAAATAAGCAACAATTGAATATTTAAAGACTCAATAGGCCGGCCTGAAAAGAATTTTTAATATATAAAGTATATTTCCAATATATCCCGCATAATGGTTTATAATCAACAGGTTTTCCATTTTACCGAATCCATTTCAATTTATACACTGTTAATGTCGTAATCAATGTTTTTTTCGTTGAATATGGTTTCGTTCGTAGTATAATTAAAATGTGTGTGTAAGTCAATTTCATGTTAAATTATGTGACTGGGAGAGAAACGATATCAATAAATATATGAGAATGTTTGTAAAAAATTGTGATTTCCCAATGACGAGTGATTTTTGAAATTTTCCATAAATTGAATAACAAAACCATAAACCTATTAAAGACTGATCAATTAGATCAGTGAAATGATTGTTCTAACAAAGCAAATTAGGGAGTCATTTTCATCTTAAAGATGACGTGTTAATAGCGCTTTCAGATGTCAGTAGACATGAACTACATGAAGTGTATTGAAATAACATTGCCTAGCTTTTTAACACGTACTCGTACCTACTTAATTATGTGCGTCAGTGCCTAGGGGTTTAACTATAACTTTATAACACAAGTTCTGTTTCCTTTGAACACGTGTTTGTATTCGAAACAAAGCTAGTAAGTTATTATGGTTTGTCAAATTTAAACTTCTGTTCTGTTTAATATTTAGTGAGCATAGGGCGAATTCGACCAAACGAGAATAAATGTTAACCTAAAAATAAATCGGTAGTTAGCCGTGAGTTAATCAATTTTCCATTTTACCATCTACTGTTCTAGAATATTGAGATTATACGGGAGTTATTCATATACCTGCTGTGTTGCGTGGATAACGAACTAATCCAAGTATAATGTGATATAGTTATCATCTGTGGCATTTTACACTATACTGCTTTGGTGCAACATTAGTTTGTCGGATACTAATACAGTTCAATCCAAACCAATTTGGATTTAGGTCTAATACATCTACGGAAGATGCGGTGCTGAAATTTACATCAGGAATATACGAATCGTTGGACGAGAAGAGAAAGTGTCTTGGTATCTTCCTGGATCTGCAAAAAGCGTTCGATACAGTTTCTATTCCTATATTATTATCGCGATTGGAGAATTTGGGAATTAGAGGGGTCGCACTTGATTGGTTCTCAAACTACCTCCAAAATCGAAGCCAAGTAGTCAGAGTAGATGGATATTTGAGTGGTACCGCCACGTGTACTTTTGGTGTACCACAAGTTAGTATCCTAGGCCCAACTTTGTTTCTGCTATATTTTAATGATCTATGCAATATGCAACTACAAGATGGGGAAATCCTGATGTTTGCGGATGATACTGTTTTGATTTTTCGGGGATCCACATGGGACGATGTCCGCCAGTCTGCAGAAAAAGGCATTTCTAAAGTGACTACCTGGCTCGAACATAGCTTACTATCCCTTAACACAGATAAAACAAAATTTATCTGTTTTAGTATAACAAAGTACGGAAAACCAAAAGAAGATTACTTCTTAACAATACATACCAATCCATGTAACCTTAACAATATCATCCCGATAAAATGTAACTGTCCTGTTCTGCGTCGCACAAACATTATCAAATATTTGGGTATCATGATTGATGAAAATTTAAATTGGGAATCTCACTTGTCCCTCACGTCGAGTCGCGTCAGGAAATAAATATATGTTTTCAAAAACCTACGGACAGTAGCCAATCTTCCACTCGGTGTGTCCTTACTAAGCTACTGCATATGCGTCTGGGGCGGAGCTGCACAGGTAAATCTGCAGCAATTAGAAAGAGCTCAGAGGGCAGTCTTAAAAGTTCTCATGTCTTTGCCTATCCGTCACTCCACCGTTTTACTTTATGAAAAAACTAAGTTGCTTAGTGTTCAAAAGTTGTTCATTTACCAGATCGGACGTAGATTTCATAGTAAATCAGCACCTTATATCCCAGTTCCTGTGCAAAGAATTACACGATATCAAGTGCGCTTACTAAGGACTCGTTTTGCACAGAAATCCTTTAATTTCCTAGCCCCTAGAGTATACAATATGTTACTAAAAATTTAATCTTAAACAATATACTAATAACCAGTTGAAACGTGTACTACATAATTATCTTCTAGGACTTAATGAAACCGACATTCTTCGTCTTACAACGCCATTGAGCTAAAACAAAAAACAAAATACGCATATATATTATTATTTTTCAAAAAACTAAAAAAAGAAAAAAAAACACCTTTTTTAAATTGTTTTTATGGTACATTTAGTTATTTCAATATATTTATAATCTTATACCTATATATGTTCGACTGTCCTCCTCAGACTGAAAGCACTGATCGTAATGCAATTGTGGCGTACCCCACTCGCCGAGCGAGCTAGTCTCACAGGCAGGATCGAGCACCCACGGCCGGTCGTACTTACCTACCTACCTCCCGTGCCGCGCGCGAGTAATTTGTTTGCATTTATAACGTAGATTGGACGCTAAACATCTTGATGCTTAGTTACATACCTACTTGTTCTGATTCTCTTGTCATGTTTTCTTTTTTATTTTTTTATTTTTGTGCACTATGAATACGTTTGCGAACTTATATTAAAATACTGAGGATTTAAATGTCAATATAAACAAAGTGAATTCCCTACAATACAGTTACTTTGAAATGATTCGTCGTTTGTACCATACAAGTAACATACATAACTGCAAAATTTAGCTTGCTACACTTTCTGACACACACGCTTACCCCCAGTGAATGTACAATGTCTTAGTATTAGGATAAGTTTGCCTAAATTACATGTAAATTGAATTGTTTTTTTTTGTTCATGTATATGCCTAAACCTAAAATACTTATCGTTGTTTCTATATTCTCTTAAAAGACTTTACTGTACTTATACTAGTTTAGATACAATACATAAACAGTTACGACTGTAATATTATAAAGGATCTTTTGAATTTAGGAGGTGGACACCTGGTGTCTTGTATTACAGATTGTCTTAATCCATATCAAGAACCAGTCTGCACAAAAGTTTATCTGTATCACTATTCATATAACCTAACTGTACAAATTATGTAAAACTGTTTGTGAAGAAATAAATATTTTTTTTATTATTATTTATTAATCATTCGTTCTGTGGTAGAGTTCTGTTATTACAAGTACAATTTTAGGTCGAAAAATAAATTACTGAGTTACTCAAGTAAAAATCGAGGAATAATTATTCTTCGTATAGTCAAGCGCATTTAAACCTATGTTTGGTCAATTCTACCCTTAGTATGTTACTTAAGCTAAGTTTAAGGAACCTCAATTATTAAAATTTGATTTAACAACATCAAATTACATACCTTGTACTGCAACTCTATAATCACGGATAGGCAAGTCTTTGGATTGAAAGCATAAAAGCGTTTTTATTACCTGTTGATTGCCGTTAAGATATTAAAAGTATTAAAAATACTTGATAACTAGGTGTAGACCCAAAGACATCAATTTTGACTAACCTATACCAGTAACAAGCTTCATTATTACTAGATGAGGTAGTATTCGATTCCATAACGATGATCATTATAATACAATGGCGATGACATCGTTGCGCTAACCGCTGTGAGGCTGTCGTCAAATTAATGTGGAATCCGATACCTAGCGTCATGTTTAATTAATGGTTGCATATTTGAATTTGCATTGATGCACTGTGTGCCAATACAATAGCAAATAGGCCTGACCAAACTTTGGGTTTATACTGAATAACAAAAGGAACTTTCAAGCTTTTTAATTTGCATTGGAAAGTCGTCCTAAATTAATACTGCCTAAGTCAAATATTGCAACTACTTTGAACCAGATAATCGTAAGGCACTATTTTTTTCAATTAACGTAATCGCCTGTTGAAATTGGCTTGCTTTCTGAAATCAAGTGTGAATCGCCTTGGCGAAAATCTCTATGGGAATGTCAAAATTGATAAAACTCCTCCTGCTAATGAATTAATGAAAATTTCAACTTGTGAAAACTCAAATACAATAACCAATTTATAGAAATAGAAAAGAATGAAATCTCATTTTTTGTCAATATCAATGTAAACAGTTACAGGTATGCAAAACTATTTTAAAACTCAGTTGAAGCCCTTCTAAAGCAGTTCGTGACAAGTGCTGTCGCGTAGCAGAATCCATTAAAACCTGCAGGCGACAGCCGATTGAAATGACAGAAGGATGGAACAGTTTCATTTTAGGGTTACTTAGAAAAAATAAACTGTACTAGGGGAAACCTTTATTGCAAAAGTAAGGACACAGGTAACAAAACCATACGACAATAACAACCAGACAACACTTTCTGTTTGAACTTGTTTTTTTGTGTTAAAATAAAAACTCCGCACGGACTTTTTCAAACTATTGCTTCAACGTATAACACAATAAATTCAGACTTGTTGAACTATTTGCACTTTTTGAAGATTTGTACTTGAAAACTTTTGTACTTATTTACAGATGAACTTACTTTTGCACTGATAAACTTTCGTAATAAGCTCCTAATGTCACCCTGGCCTTAAATAGTTTTGGGTGAAGTTTGGTTTTATCGCGATCTAACTTACTTTCTACGACGTCTATTGCCACACATTGGCAAATCGTTTTCTTTGTCTATTTACAATAAAAGTTATTTTCTAAAGTCCAAGTGGCCAGCACATGCCCGTATAGATTTGTTTTATTTAAATAAGATTCGATTTACAAATTAATGAGTTTTTCGTAAACCTATGTAGCCAAAACCTGTCAGGTACAATTATTATCTGTATTTGAAAATCATTCTTCTTAAAAATTAATGCTCTTTTCTAAAACTTATGTGGCCAGATCGTACTCGAACTAAAAAAAACTTTAAACTTGGAAAAAAGTGATTTAAAACTGTTTTTGTTTGCGTCATAAATTTATTTATTAACAAACAAGAAAAAATTAAACTAAGACATACAACATAAAAAAATAACTTAATATGTACCTATTCAAAAACGAAACCATTTCCTTGCGGCAAGGAGGCTATGATGCTGGCTGCGTTGCCGCGTTGGATAGCTATGCTGATCCTTTGAGCTAAGAACCAGCCAGCTTTATTATTGGCTGTTAAAGAATTTCATTTTGGCGTAATTTTTCTAAACAGCAATTTAGCAGAGGGTCCCCACGGCCCAAATGTTTCAACGCCAAACGGCGCAAACACATAATCACTTGCAAGTGAAACGTACTTGCGACGCTTGGCGTTTTCAGCCAACTCCGCTGCTGCTCCAGCTTTAAGGGCTGATTCTCTGAGATGGGAAGGGGCCAAAGTATCGACACAAGTTGCATCCCAAACTAAGGCCCGACCCCGTTCCCAGGGAATAAGCGTTAGGCCATCGGGTCTCTTGCCATCATCACGGACCAAACCACGTGGTTCCAACGTGGAAGGAACATTAATGGTCGCAAGAGCTCTTCTGATGGCGTCATTAAGGGTAGCGTGACGGGCGAGACGCCCAGCGCTTTGCTGGCAACAAAGGCAGTAGAGACCAAATTTATCAACCTCTTTGCCACATAGACACGTAAAAATTTCACATATAGGGGTACCAAGGCGGAGGCCAACACACACCCGGAAAGACTCACTATCGAAAAGAGTGCCCAAATTTTTCGACGGTAAAGCATGAAGCCAATGACCAGAATCTTTGCAGGAAACTGCCAAGAGCCTTGCGCGACCACTGTCACTGACGGAATTTTGAAGTAAATAATTGAAGGTCTCTCTCGCAAGAGGGACATCCCAAAGTTTTTGCTGGTGACGTTCCTTTGGGATGTCTTCTCTAGGACAGAGGCCTTGCCAAAACTCCTCCGCCTCTCTCACCTCAGAAAGTTGGCGAGGATGTTCAAAGATTTTTCCGGCTAAAACGGAAGTGCTATGCAAAGAGGAGAGAAAAGCGGGGAGGGCTATACTAGAAATTTGGCGAATTCCGTAACCACCAAAACGAATAGGAAGCGAAGCCTGAGCCCAAAAATTATTATCGAAATGTAAATTTAAATTTTTTTCCAAACTGTTTTTAAGGGTGGTGTCAAATAGTTTTAAATAATTATTTTTTTCCAGATAGGACTAGCACGTAAGAAATATGTAAATTTAGGCACAAAAAGACACGATTTAAGGATAGTAAATGCAATGTGTGAATTTAGGTGTTCTAATCTGGGGGCTGAAAGGGTGAAATCATTCAATTTTTTATCAAGAAAAGGTTCGATGCTGGGATCAAGAAGAGGGGCACCCAGGAGGCAAAGCGATTCAGAATTCAGAATTTTGATGTTAGGAGCAAGGGAATTGAATTTATCAATGATTGCCTGACGGGAACCAGACGAAACGTGATCATTAATAAAAAGTTCACATTTTGAAAGGTTCAGTTCCAAGCCTCATTTCTTAAATCCTTCTATAATCAGGACAAGGTCTTGGAAAACAACATCTGCTTTGCCTCCAAAGGAGCCGTCATCCAGATACCAGGCATTGAATTTAGAATTTAAGGATGAAATGACAGGATGGATGCCTAAACTAAAAAGGGCTGGACCTAAAGGGTCGCCTTGCTGAACACCGACTGCAGAAACAATTGAATGTTCATTGTAAAGTAATTTAGATTGATTATGGTAACACTGAAAAACAAAGGGATAAATCTGTGGAGTGTGAGTCCGAACTTCATTCAGCAAGGCAGACCTGTCAAGAGAATTGAAAGCATTCTTCACATCAACTTTCAAAAAAACTTCAGATTCGTCACAGGAGAGGAAATTGCGAGCGGAATGGACCACGGCCTCGCAACCTCCCTTACTGCCGAAACCAAGTTGAATGGGTTGAAAATACTCTTTCAAAGTAGAAAAAAGATCACGACAGGCTAATTTGGCTGCAAGACGACGAAACGTTGAGCCAATAGCAATAGGGCGAATGCAACCATCTTTTTTTCGAAAGGCACAAAGTCTAGCACCAAATAAAAATGGGACAAAACTTTCAGTTACCTTGCCAGATAAGAGAAAGTTGCACAATTTCGTAATGTTGGAAAGCAAAATTCTACCGGCGTCAGCAGCGGAAGCACTCACCAAGTCTTTAAGGTGTTGGGGAGTGATGCCGTCGATGCCGCCAGCAGTCATCAAGTATCTGTAAGGGTTGGAAATTTTGAGGAGGAGGAACAGGTAAAGATGGAGAATCTGGATGTGAAGGATGCTTACTACGAAGGCTCTCGAGAGTTTCCTGTGTGAGTCGGTGCTGTGATAGTTGATGCTTGATGGTCAAAGTGATGGCACCGACTCCAAAAAGAAATTGTTTGCCTAAAACGGATTCCTTTCCTTTCAATGGTGAAGAGTTTATTTAAGACTTTTAAGTGCATTTTGGATTTGAAGTCGGTTTTTACTTTTTTTTTAAAGTTTATTTTATTTCTTTATTTTAAGTGATTACATTAGAGGGGGGGGGGGGGAGTTGCACCTTATGATTCTATTTTCAACGAAGCTACAAATTACCTATCATAAGTATCGTCATTATAATTACTGAACTTCTAGGCGTTAAGGAGTTCCACCATCAGCTCAGTCCCACAAAATGTTGACTATCAGACGTAACAACACGTCAACATTAAGATTCTAGTAAAGAAACACTATAAGTGCCTTTAAAATTTTAGGGTTTCCCTTGAATACACCAAGATCCCATCATCAGATCCCAAAATGGAAAAAATGGGACCAACTAGAAGGTAAACCCTATAAGTAGGTGAAAAAATTTTTCGATTCGATTGACAAACGACTGAGATATGAGGTAACATACATACAAAAAAAAAATAATGATAAAAAAAAAACATACAGTCGAATTGATAACCTCCTCCTTTTTTGAAGTCGGTTAAAAAGTAAAAAGATTTTGCCAGGCAGTTTCAGTATTGTCGAAATATTTTTCAATACAAGAAGAAAGGCATTTAGCTAAAGCTATTCTCGCTCCCCTAGGGATCCGTTTAACCAGCGGAGTAGATTGGTGAAGGTTTGTGATGATAGATTCAAAAGATTGAGAAGAAGATAAAGGATTTGGATTTGAGGAAATTGGAAGAGACGCGGGTAAATTGGTGCTATTATGGCTACGGGCAATATGAATATTAAGGCCCCTCTTACCTTTAAAAGTCCTATTTGAATTACAAATTGAACAGTGAAAGAACTGCGGCTGTGAGTGGGTGCCCACCGATGGAGATAAAGTACTCATAAGCCTTAACACTGATCACAAAAACAAATTTGCAAAAACCTGCCAAAACACAAAATTAAAACTTATGAGACAATATCAAATACAAAAACACGTAATAAAAATAAAACTAAAAGTAAATAAACTAGGATGACGGACGCTGACAGTAGGGTATGCGCAGGTCTGGTTGCCTTAGCAACCGGAGTGACTCCCTGCTAACGCCAAATGTCAACTGGAACATAAAAATGCAAGAATTTAATATGATACAGAGAGGTCTTCTGGAGGCCTGCCCACAAACTTACTGCCTCTAAACACAATAAGAAAATTATGGAGAGGCCCTGGGAAGAGGAAAAAAGGAGGAAAATATTTTTAAAATGAAAAAATCTATACGACAAATACTTATCTTTGGCAGGTGTCAGATGTCATCTTCCATCTTTTTATTTTATTTAATTCTATTTCAATTTATCTAGTCTCTGTCAGTGATTGTGTCTCCTTAATTTCCCCTTGACCTAGAATCATAAAATCTTATATAAAACAGTGTCTCACAGTAAAAGGAATAATAACAAAGTAAAAGTTTTTCTTCTTGTTCTACTTTTCAGTCAGACAGTCGATCTTGGGTTGTCCGTTCCTCCACCTGAGCGCGTTCCATGTAAAATTTCTTGTACTTTGCAATATTTATAGCACAGTCCCCCAGCCGATTTCGACTACGGTGGCCAGTCACACACGACTAACCGACTTTGCGGGACATAATATATATTAGTGCAAAAGTGTATGCGCAAACCCAGATGCATTCTCTATTCCTTTCACTCTCATAACCCGATAGGACGGCAATCTGACACGACCGGAGAGAGATCAGGCTTAGGACCAACGGTTTTACGTGCTTTCCGAGACACGGGAGTGAAACACCGCAATCTTCCAAACTCTGGGCTACCCTGAGCATTTCTGAACAGAAAAGCCAAGGTACATATTTTTGGCCCGACCCGGGAATCAAATCCGGGACCTCTGGCGCAGCCGTCGATTTAAAGTGCGACTATATAGCCGCTGCGCCACCGAGGCAGTCAAATTGCAATATTTATAGAATCCTTAGTGCGTGAGTCCATCTCTCACTTGACTGGTTTTGACTATATTAACGACGAATCATTTTTAAGTGTGAATAACATCATCATCATTTGCAGCCAAAGGACGTTCAGTGCTGAACATAGACCTTATAAAATCGGTGTTGGTTTGTTTTTCCTACAAGCTATGTTTTGCAAAAAAAAACGCGGTTTTAAACAAATTAACATGTCTGAAAAATAGCTCGATAGTAAGAATTAAGTTTCACGGTGGAAGGACCGTTATCTATTAAAATGGCTTATTGCTATCTGAAATCTTTGAAATCCAATACCTTTGTATCCAACAGGTATTTTGTATCAAACAACAAGGATTAATTTAATTAAGACTAGTCCTTAAAATAATTAAACAGTAGTTCGCTTCATTTCAATTTGTATAGTTATGATTTTGCATAAATAAGACAATTCATTGACTTCTGATCTAAGTTATGTGTGCGAAATATAACATATAAGCGCCAAGAAACTCTTCTATTCCGTACGAAAATACGATTTAAAAGATAGGCTAAAGTTTTTCATGCAACCGAGCTTAATCTTACTCCAACAATTCGTGCGCCGCCAACCTTCGAATAGATTTAATTTCAAACAATTGCTTATTTATGGCTATGGCTCGATAATGATGAAAAAGGGGTGGTCGCGGTATAAGAAATTACAAATGCGTAATTGTGGTCACTGATACCAAATCAGTTTCAGTTAAATCCAAGTCAGCACGGTAACATTTCAAGCTGTCACAGGCAGCCTTGGACACGTAATGGATTCTGATGGCTGACACCGCCTGATATTGGTCTACCACAGAAAGGAAATAATGGAGGAAAATAAATAATGCATATCAGTCGCAAAATCATGAAGGGAGAATCTTACACGAGAAGAACGAATACAACTGTAATCCCGTGATGAATACTCCGCTTTTCGCTTCTCTTTACGAGGCAATTCATAAGATTATCTTCTAAGTTCATACTTATTTTCACTTGGATGCATGCGATGCGCCGTATTACATCACGAGTAACCATTAAATACAATGAAAATTTAGTTTGAAAATAATTTTGATCTAAAAGAAACGGTCCGCCCATCCTTATTCAAATGGCTTGATCAACAAATCAAAATAATGTTCCGCAACAATAATATCCTTTAAACAAACCTTTTTCTTACCATACATTCACGAATACAAAACATTCATTTCGTTTGTGAGGTATGTGATTATTTAACAATTTATGTTATTTTAGTACACACTATTTACTATTTTTAACCGACTTCAAAAAAGGAGTAGGTTATCAATTCGACTGTATGTTTTTTTTTTGTACGTATGTTACCTCATATCTCAGTCGTTTGTCGACCGAATCGAAAAATTTTTTCGCGTACTTAGAGGGTGTACCTTCTAGTTGGTCCCATTTTTTCCATTTTGGGATCTGATGATGGGATCTTGGTGTAATCGAGGGAAACCCTCAAATTTTAAAGGCAGGTATAGTGTTTCTTTACTAGAATCTTAATGTTGACGTGTTGTTACATCTGATAGTCAACATCTTGTGGGGCTGAGCTGACGGTGGAACTCCTTAACGCTCAGGAGTTCAGTAATTATTATGACGGAACTTATGATAGGTAATTTGTAGCTTCTTAAAAAATAGAATCATAAGGTGCAACTCCCCCCCCTCTTATGTAATCACTAAAAATGAAGAAATAAAATAAACTTTAAAAAAAAGTAAAAACCGACTCCAAAACCAAAATGCACTAAATAGTCTTAAATAAACTCTTCACCATTGAAAGGAAAGGAATTCGTTTTAGGCAAACAATTTCTTTTTGGAGTCGGTGCCATCACTTTGACCATCAAGCATCAACTATCACAGCACCGACTCCAAAAACAAATTGGTTGCCTAAAACGAATTCCTTTCCTTTCAATGGTGAAGAGTTTATTTAAGACTTTTTAGTGCATTTTGGTTTTGAAGTCGGTTTTTACTTTTTTTAAAAATAACGTTTATTTACTATTTTTAAATTTTCCACTAAAATAAGCCATGAAATAAAGTGTCCCGTATCATACAGCCAAATCTCTTGGTAACGCACTTTTTTCTTTTTTTCTCTTCGAAATAAGACCTCTTTGGTGCAACTTTGCGCGTACTGCCGCATTCATATACGAGTTTGTCTTAAAAATTCGTAGTAGATTATTATTGTTATACAATATTTCGGTCCGTGAGTCGAGATGATTCACTTTAAGCCCACATAACATAACACGTAATTGAACGTTGCCAATCAGATAGCATGAAAAATCTCACACAAAATATGGGCCGCGGTGGATTTTCATACAATATTTCGGCCCGTGAGCTGACATGTGTCACATTGATTCAACATTATAATCGAACGTTACGAGCTAGTGAAGAGAAAAAGATTGTTACGCTACTCCATTAAATAAAATGATGAGCAATAAAACAAATAAGCACCGAATAGTGAATGTAACAGGTACTATGATGGCACCTTACCAGTTTAAGAGCCAAATCACTTGATTAACGGCGGCGTCTGTTATTTGAAGGTCGTAAGACATCCTCTATATCATACATATTTTAGTAGCTAATATACATTAAAATGTACGAGGGTAAAATCTAATCATCGAACGTTAAAGAGAGTTGGAATTATGTAGACCAAATTTAATTCAATTGGCTGACGTTGGGTTCGCTAACTAAATTACCAACGAAAATTACTTTAGACGTCACTGTCACGGGTGAAGACATCCAGTTACAACCAGTATGTATTCTGGGACTGAAACGGTGTACCCTTGAATATCACGACTAAAAGGTGTTTTTGTAAATCAAAATGTAGATAAAAAATTTCAAAAATAAGATCCATTACTAAACTCGTTTAGTGCCGACCACACGGGTTAGAGTGCGCGCAAACCGTTGTAGCGATGGCCGCCCATTCAGGCCCGAATTTTGCATCATTTTATATTGCACTTGGATTTGAGAGTTTGGCCACCTACATGTTGTGTGTTGACCATCAGATCTAATTGTCTGTTTTTATAATATAACAATAGAGCAAATATGTTTAACAATTTATTTGAAACTAACAGACCCAACAAACTTTGTTTTGCCCCCGGCCCCGGCTCACCCAGCTCTGGCCCCGTCAAACTGGATAAAAAGTATCTTTTTTCCTTTTCTTGGCTTTAAGCTACCTCCATACCAATTTTCAGCCAAATCGGTTCAGCCGTTTTTGAGTTATAAATAGTGTTACTAAAACTTAATTTTAATATATAGGTAAAGGTTTAAAAATTGCAGTGTCCAGGTAAATTTAGAAAGCTATAGCCAATTATTAATTACTCCACAGAATCTTTCGTAGTCTGTTCCGATTCTGATGCGCGAGTAATTGTCTCCACTCAAGTGATTTGAATGGTCAGTACTCTATTTGGTCTCGCAAAACAGAACAAAGAGGAACACACATTTTTGGTTCCTTAGCTGAACGTGACCTCATAACAATAAATGATAGTACCCCGACTAGAATTAAGTTAGTTAATAATGTTCTTCATCAGGACTCACCTGAATTAATCTTAGCTTCATTTGATATTGCCTTAAAGCTTAACTATAAAGTGAGTGACTGTATGTAAGAGGAACGTAAACCGTTTGTATGTATAATCAATGCATAATATAGAAGTGAAACACTGATTCTTTTAGAAGCTTCTAAGTGTAAGTTGTAAATACACATTTTTTTTAAAGATATGGATCAAACCTTTCGAGATGGATTAAAATTAAATATTAAAGTACTGTACACCATAAAAGAGTCTACAAATAAGTTCGCGATGGTTTATTTATACTTATTGGTATACTTTTCGATGTCTATTAATTAGGTATAATCCACAATATATATAGGAAAGGAGGGCAGAGGAAATGATAAGGACTGTATTTAGTAGTTACAGAATAAAGCGTGTATTAGCTTCGCTAGCTAGCTAGGTTCGGGTTCGATTCCGTTCGAGAGCGTTTCAGTAGTTGTATGGGAATTAACTGATTCAAAGTTATGCAACAATTTATGATGTTTGTATTTGCAGCCCTCCACATTACATAACGTCTTCTGATTACATGTCCTATAGCGATGCGAACCTTTTTTTAAACATCTGTTACAAACTTTTTGGTCGCGGGCCCAATTCAACCTAGCCATAAAGTCAAGACGAATAAATTTATCACAGTTGTCAATCATTTGCCACTGTTGACAATATAAACAATTTGACTTATTTTGTTGTGATTGTGAATTTGAATGATTTTTATTTTCAGCCGACTTATTACCTGAGTGAAAATTATTTTGTTTTGAATTCACCACGTTAACCTGAAACATTTTTGAGCTATTTGGCTGACTTAACAAGTTGGCTTCCGTAATAACGCCAAACTGGAATTCCGTGGTGACTTCTTCAGCTAAAAAATCAGCTAGCAACTCTAATTTCGTTCCTACAATCGGGTTAAAGCGAGACTTTGCGTAGTCTTTCCAGCGTGCTCGCATTGCAGGATTCAATTTCAGAAGCAACGAGTTGTAGAGCTCCGGTGACTCTAAATAGGACTTATTATCAAGATATTTCATGCAATGCAACTGCGAACACGGCCGGCAAAGAAATGCAAGTCCTTGCCTTCAATTATTTTTTTTGAGGTTTTGGCTACATAGGTTTACGAAATACATTAGTTTTTCGTAAACCTATGTAGCCAAAACCTGTCAGGTACAATTATTATCTGTATTTGAAAATCATTCTTCTTAAAAATTAATGCTCTTTTCTAAAACTTATGTGGCCAGATCGTACTCGAACTAAAAAAAACTTTAAACTTGGAAAAAAGTGATTTAAAACTGTTTTTGTTTGCGTCATAAATTTATTTATTAACAAACAAGAAAAAATTAAACTAAGACATACAACATAAAAAAATAACTTAATATGTACCTATTCAAAAACGAAACCATTTCCTTGCGGCAAGGAGGCTATGATGCTGGCTGCGTTGCCGCGTTGGATAGCTATGCTGATCCTTTGAGCTAAGAACCAGCCAGCTTTATTATTGGCTGTTAAAGAATTTCATTTTGGCGTAATTTTTCTAAACAGCAATTTAGCAGAGGGTCCCCACGGCCCAAATGTTTCAACGCCAAACGGCGCAAACACATAATCACTTGCAAGTGAAACGTACTTGCGACGCTTGGCGTTTTCAGCCAACTCCGCTGCTGCTCCAGCTTTAAGGGCTGATTCTCTGAGATGGGAAGGGGCCAAAGTATCGACACAAGTTGCATCCCAAACTAAGGCCCGACCCCGTTCCCAGGGAATAAGCGTTAGGCCATCGGGTCTCTTGCCATCATCACGGACCAAACCACGTGGTTCCAACGTGGAAGGAACATTAATGGTCGCAAGAGCTCTTCTGATGGCGTCATTAAGGGTAGCGTGACGGGCGAGACGCCCAGCGCTTTGCTGGCAACAAAGGCAGTAGAGACCAAATTTATCAACCTCTTTGCCACATAGACACGTAAAAATTTCACATATAGGGGTACCAAGGCGGAGGCCAACACACACCCGGAAAGACTCACTATCGAAAAGAGTGCCCAAATTTTTCGACGGTAAAGCATGAAGCCAATGACCAGAATCTTTGCAGGAAACTGCCAAGAGCCTTGCGCGACCACTGTCACTGACGGAATTTTGAAGTAAATAATTGAAGGTCTCTCTCGCAAGAGGGACATCCCAAAGTTTTTGCTGGTGACGTTCCTTTGGGATGTCTTCTCTAGGACAGAGGCCTTGCCAAAACTCCTCCGCCTCTCTCACCTCAGAAAGTTGGCGAGGATGTTCAAAGATTTTTCCGGCTAAAACGGAAGTGCTATGCAAAGAGGAGAGAAAAGCGGGGAGGGCTATACTAGAAATTTGGCGAATTCCGTAACCACCAAAACGAATAGGAAGCGAAGCCTGAGCCCAAAAATTATTATCGAAATGTAAATTTAAATTTTTTTCCAAACTGTTTTTAAGGGTGGTGTCAAATAGTTTTAAATAATTATTTTTTTCCAGATAGGACTAGCACGTAAGAAATATGTAAATTTAGGCACAAAAAGACACGATTTAAGGATAGTAAATGCAATGTGTGAATTTAGGTGTTCTAATCTGGGGGCTGAAAGGGTGAAATCATTCAATTTTTTATCAAGAAAAGGTTCGATGCTGGGATCAAGAAGAGGGGCACCCAGGAGGCAAAGCGATTCAGAATTCAGAATTTTGATGTTAGGAGCAAGGGAATTGAATTTATCAATGATTGCCTGACGGGAACCAGACGAAACGTGATCATTAATAAAAAGTTCACATTTTGAAAGGTTCAGTTCCAAGCCTCATTTCTTAAATCCTTCTATAATCAGGACAAGGTCTTGGAAAACAACATCTGCTTTGCCTCCAAAGGAGCCGTCATCCAGATACCAGGCATTGAATTTAGAATTTAAGGATGAAATGACAGGATGGATGCCTAAACTAAAAAGGGCTGGACCTAAAGGGTCGCCTTGCTGAACACCGACTGCAGAAACAATTGAATGTTCATTGTAAAGTAATTTAGATTGATTATGGTAACACTGAAAAACAAAGGGATAAATCTGTGGAGTGTGAGTCCGAACTTCATTCAGCAAGGCAGACCTGTCAAGAGAATTGAAAGCATTCTTCACATCAACTTTCAAAAAAACTTCAGATTCGTCACAGGAGAGGAAATTGCGAGCGGAATGGACCACGGCCTCGCAACCTCCCTTACTGCCGAAACCAAGTTGAATGGGTTGAAAATACTCTTTCAAAGTAGAAAAAAGATCACGACAGGCTAATTTGGCTGCAAGACGACGAAACGTTGAGCCAATAGCAATAGGGCGAATGCAACCATCTTTTTTTCGAAAGGCACAAAGTCTAGCACCAAATAAAAATGGGACAAAACTTTCAGTTACCTTGCCAGATAAGAGAAAGTTGCACAATTTCGTAATGTTGGAAAGCAAAATTCTACCGGCGTCAGCAGCGGAAGCACTCACCAAGTCTTTAAGGTGTTGGGGAGTGATGCCGTCGATGCCGCCAGCAGTCATCAAGTATCTGTAAGGGTTGGAAATTTTGAGGAGGAGGAACAGGTAAAGATGGAGAATCTGGATGTGAAGGATGCTTACTACGAAGGCTCTCGAGAGTTTCCTGTGTGAGTCGGTGCTGTGATAGTTGATGCTTGATGGTCAAAGTGATGGCACCGACTCCAAAAAGAAATTGTTTGCCTAAAACGGATTCCTTTCCTTTCAATGGTGAAGAGTTTATTTAAGACTTTTAAGTGCATTTTGGATTTGAAGTCGGTTTTAACTTTTTTTTTAAAGTTTATTTTATTTCTTTATTTTAAGTGATTACATTAGAGGGGGGGGGGAGTTGCACCTTATGATTCTATTTTCAACGAAGCTACAAATTACCTATCATAAGTATCGTCATTATAATTACTGAACTTCTAGGCGTTAAGGAGTTCCACCATCAGCTCAGTCCCACAAAATGTTGACTATCAGACGTAACAACACGTCAACATTAAGATTCTAGTAAAGAAACACTATAAGTGCCTTTAAAATTTTAGGGTTTCCCTTGAATACACCAAGATCCCATCATCAGATCCCAAAATGGAAAAAATGGGACCAACTAGAAGGTAAACCCTATAAGTAGGTGAAAAAATTTTTCGATTCGATTGACAAACGACTGAGATATGAGGTAACATACATACAAAAAAAAAATAATGATAAAAAAAAAACATACAGTCGAATTGATAACCTCCTCCTTTTTTGAAGTCGGTTAAAAAGTAAAAAGATTTTGCCAGGCAGTTTCAGTATTGTCGAAATATTTTTCAATACAAGAAGAAAGGCATTTAGCTAAAGCTATTCTCGCTCCCCTAGGGATCCGTTTAACCAGCGGAGTAGATTGGTGAAGGTTTGTGATGATAGATTCAAAAGATTGAGAAGAAGATAAAGGATTTGGATTTGAGGAAATTGGAAGAGACGCGGGTAAATTGGTGCTATTATGGCTACGGGCAATATGAATATTAAGGCCCCTCTTACCTTTAAAAGTCCTATTTGAATTACAAATTGAACAGTGAAAGAACTGCGGCTGTGAGTGGGTGCCCACCGATGGAGATAAAGTACTCATAAGCCTTAACACTGATCACAAAAACAAATTTGCAAAAACCTGCCAAAACACAAAATTAAAACTTATGAGACAATATCAAATACAAAAACACGTAATAAAAATAAAACTAAAAGTAAATAAACTAGGATGACGGACGCTGACAGTAGGGTATGCGCAGGTCTGGTTGCCTTAGCAACCGGAGTGACTCCCTGCTAACGCCAAATGTCAACTGGAACATAAAAATGCAAGAATTTAATATGATACAGAGAGGTCTTCTGGAGGCCTGCCCACAAACTTACTGCCTCTAAACACAATAAGAAAATTATGGAGAGGCCCTGGGAAGAGGAAAAAAGGAGGAAAATATTTTTAAAATGAAAAAATCTATACGACAAATACTTATCTTTGGCAGGTGTCAGATGTCATCTTCCATCTTTTTATTTTATTTAATTCTATTTCAATTTATCTAGTCTCTGTCAGTGATTGTGTCTCCTTAATTTCCCCTTGACCTAGAATCATAAAATCTTATATAAAACAGTGTCTCACAGTAAAAGGAATAATAACAAAGTAAAAGTTTTTCTTCTTGTTCTACTTTTCAGTCAGACAGTCGATCTTGGGTTGTCCGTTCCTCCACCTGAGCGCGTTCCATGTAAAATTTCTTGTACTTTGCAATATTTATAGCACAGTCCCCCAGCCGATTTCGACTACGGTGGCCAGTCACACACGACTAACCGACTTTGCGGGACATAATATATATTAGTGCAAAAGTGTATGCGCAAACCCAGATGCATTCTCTATTCCTTTCACTCTCATAACCCGATAGGACGGCAATCTGACACGACCGGAGAGAGATCAGGCTTAGGACCAACGGTTTTACGTGCTTTCCGAGACACGGGAGTGAAACACCGCAATCTTCCAAACTCTGGGCTACCCTGAGCATTTCTGAACAGAAAAGCCAAGGTACATATTTTTGGCCCGACCCGGGAATCAAATCCGGGACCTCTGGCGCAGCCGTCGATTTAAAGTGCGACTATATAGCCGCTGCGCCACCGAGGCAGTCAAATTGCAATATTTATAGAATCCTTAGTGCGTGAGTCCATCTCTCACTTGACTGGTTTTGACTATATTAACGACGAATCATTTTTAAGTGTGAATAACATCATCATCATTTGCAGCCAAAGGACGTTCAGTGCTGAACATAGACCTTATAAAATCGGTGTTGGTTTGTTTTTCCTACAAGCTATGTTTTGCAAAAAAAAACGCGGTTTTAAACAAATTAACATGTCTGAAAAATAGCTCGATAGTAAGAATTAAGTTTCACGGTGGAAGGACCGTTATCTATTAAAATGGCTTATTGCTATCTGAAATCTTTGAAATCCAATACCTTTGTATCCAACAGGTATTTTGTATCAAACAACAAGGATTAATTTAATTAAGACTAGTCCTTAAAATAATTAAACAGTAGTTCGCTTCATTTCAATTTGTATAGTTATGATTTTGCATAAATAAGACAATTCATTGACTTCTGATCTAAGTTATGTGTGCGAAATATAACATATAAGCGCCAAGAAACTCTTCTATTCCGTACGAAAATACGATTTAAAAGATAGGCTAAAGTTTTTCATGCAACCGAGCTTAATCTTACTCCAACAATTCGTGCGCCGCCAACCTTCGAATAGATTTAATTTCAAACAATTGCTTATTTATGGCTATGGCTCGATAATGATGAAAAAGGGGTGGTCGCGGTATAAGAAATTACAAATGCGTAATTGTGGTCACTGATACCAAATCAGTTTCAGTTAAATCCAAGTCAGCACGGTAACATTTCAAGCTGTCACAGGCAGCCTTGGACACGTAATGGATTCTGATGGCTGACACCGCCTGATATTGGTCTACCACAGAAAGGAAATAATGGAGGAAAATAAATAATGCATATCAGTCGCAAAATCATGAAGGGAGAATCTTACACGAGAAGAACGAATACAACTGTAATCCCGTGATGAATACTCCGCTTTTCGCTTCTCTTTACGAGGCAATTCATAAGATTATCTTCTAAGTTCATACTTATTTTCACTTGGATGCATGCGATGCGCCGTATTACATCACGAGTAACCATTAAATACAATGAAAATTTAGTTTGAAAATAATTTTGATCTAAAAGAAACGGTCCGCCCATCCTTATTCAAATGGCTTGATCAACAAATCAAAATAATGTTCCGCAACAATAATATCCTTTAAACAAACCTTTTTCTTACCATACATTCACGAATACAAAACATTCATTTCGTTTGTGAGGTATGTGATTATTTAACAATTTATGTTATTTTAGTACACACTATTTACTATTTTTAACCGACTTCAAAAAAGGAGTAGGTTATCAATTCGACTGTATGTTTTTTTTTTGTACGTATGTTACCTCATATCTCAGTCGTTTGTCGACCGAATCGAAAAATTTTTTCGCGTACTTAGAGGGTGTACCTTCTAGTTGGTCCCATTTTTTCCATTTTGGGATCTGATGATGGGATCTTGGTGTAATCGAGGGAAACCCTCAAATTTTAAAGGCAGGTATAGTGTTTCTTTACTAGAATCTTAATGTTGACGTGTTGTTACATCTGATAGTCAACATCTTGTGGGGCTGAGCTGATGGTGGAACTCCTTAACGCTCAGGAGTTCAGTAATTATTATGACGGAACTTATGATAGGTAATTTGTAGCTTCTTAAAAAATAGAATCATAAGGTGCAACTCCCCCCCCTCTTATGTAATCACTAAAAATGAAGAAATAAAATAAACTTTAAAAAAAAGTAAAAACCGACTCCAAAACCAAAATGCGCTAAATAGTCTTAAATAAACTCTTCACCATTGAAAGGAAAGGAATTCGTTTTAGGCAAACAATTTCTTTTTGGAGTCGGTGCCATCACTTTGACCATCAAGCATCAACTATCACAGCACCGACTCCAAAAACAAATTGGTTGCCTAAAACGAATTCCTTTCCTTTCAATGGTGAAGAGTTTATTTAAGACTTTTTAGTGCATTTTGGTTTTGAAGTCGGTTTTTACTTTTTTTAAAAATAACGTTTATTTACTATTTTTAAATTTTCCACTAAAATAAGCCATGAAATAAAGTGTCCCGTATCATACAGCCAAATCTCTTGGTAACGCACTTTTTTCTTTTTTTCTCTTCGAAATAAGACCTCTTTGGTGCAACTTTGCGCATACTGCCGCATTCATATACGAGTTTGTCTTAAAAATTCGTAGTAGATTATTATTGTTATACAATATTTCGGTCCGTGAGTCGAGATGATTCACTTTAAGCCCACATAACATAACACGTAATTGAACGTTGCCAATCAGATAGCATGAAAAATCTCACACAAAATATGGGCCGCGGTGGATTTTCATACAATATTTCGGCCCGTGAGCTGACATGTGTCACATTGATTCAACATTATAATCGAACGTTACGAGCTAGTGAAGAGAAAAAGATTGTTACGCTACTCCATTAAATAAAATGATGAGCAATAAAACAAATAAGCACCGAATAGTGAATGTAACAGGTACTATGATGGCACCTTACCAGTTTAAGAGCCAAATCACTTGATTAACGGCGGCGTCTGTTATTTGAAGGTCGTAAGACATCCTCTATATCATACATATTTTAGTAGCTAATATACATTAAAATGTACGAGGGTAAAATCTAATCATCGAACGTTAAAGAGAGTTGGAATTATGTAGACCAAATTTAATTCAATTGGCTGACGTTGGGTTCGCTAACTAAATTACCAACGAAAATTACTTTAGACGTCACTGTCACGGGTGAAGACATCCAGTTACAACCAGTATGTATTCTGGGACTGAAACGGTGTACCCTTGAATATCACGACTAAAAGGTGTTTTTGTAAATCAAAATGTAGATAAAAAATTTCAAAAATAAGATCCATTACTAAACTCGTTTAGTGCCGACCACACGGGTTAGAGTGCGCGCAAACCGTTGTAGCGATGGCCGCCCATTCAGGCCCGAATTTTGCATCATTTTATATTGCACTTGGATTTGAGAGTTTGGCCACCTACATGTTGTGTGTTGACCATCAGATCTAATTGTCTGTTTTTATAATATAACAATAGAGCAAATATGTTTAACAATTTATTTGAAACTAACAGACCCAACAAACTTTGTTTTGCCCCCGGCCCCGGCTCACCCAGCTCTGGCCCCGTCAAACTGGATAAAAAGTATCTTTTTTCCTTTTCTTGGCTTTAAGCTACCTCCATACCAATTTTCAGCCAAATCGGTTCAGCCGTTTTTGAGTTATAAATAGTGTTACTAAAACTTAATTTTAATATATAGGTAAAGGTTTAAAAATTGCAGTGTCCAGGTAAATTTAGAAAGCTATAGCCAATTATTAATTACTCCACAGAATCTTTCGTAGTCTGTTCCGATTCTGATGCGCGAGTAATTGTCTCCACTCAAGTGATTTGAATGGTCAGTACTCTATTTGGTCTCGCAAAACAGAACAAAGAGGAACACACATTTTTGGTTCCTTAGCTGAACGTGACCTCATAACAATAAATGATAGTACCCCGACTAGAATTAAGTTAGTTAATAATGTTCTTCATCAGGACTCACCTGAATTAATCTTAGCTTCATTTGATATTGCCTTAAAGCTTAACTATAAAGTGAGTGACTGTATGTAAGAGGAACGTAAACCGTTTGTATGTATAATCAATGCATAATATAGAAGTGAAACACTGATTCTTTTAGAAGCTTCTAAGTGTAAGTTGTAAATACACATTTTTTTTAAAGATATGGATCAAACCTTTCGAGATGGATTAAAATTAAATATTAAAGTACTGTACACCATAAAAGAGTCTACAAATAAGTTCGCGATGGTTTATTTATACTTATTGGTATACTTTTCGATGTCTATTAATTAGGTATAATCCACAATATATATAGGAAAGGAGGGCAGAGGAAATGATAAGGACTGTATTTAGTAGTTACAGAATAAAGCGTGTATTAGCTTCGCTAGCTAGCTAGGTTCGGGTTCGATTCCGTTCGAGAGCGTTTCAGTAGTTGTATGGGAATTAACTGATTCAAAGTTATGCAACAATTTATGATGTTTGTATTTGCAGCCCTCCACATTACATAACGTCTTCTGATTACATGTCCTATAGCGATGCGAACCTTTTTTTAAACATCTGTTACAAACTTTTTGGTCGCGGGCCCAATTCAACCTAGCCATAAAGTCAAGACGAATAAATTTATCACAGTTGTCAATCATTTGCCACTGTTGACAATATAAACAATTTGACTTATTTTGTTGTGATTGTGAATTTGAATGATTTTTATTTTCAGCCGACTTATTACCTGAGTGAAAATTATTTTGTTTTGAATTCACCACGTTAACCTGAAACATTTTTGAGCTATTTGGCTGACTTAACAAGTTGGCTTCCGTAATAACGCCAAACTGGAATTCCGTGGTGACTTCTTCAGCTAAAAAATCAGCTAGCAACTCTAATTTCGTTCCTACAATCGGGTTAAAGCGAGACTTTGCGTAGTCTTTCCAGCGTGCTCGCATTGCAGGATTCAATTTCAGAAGCAACGAGTTGTAGAGCTCCGGTGACTCTAAATAGGACTTATTATCAAGATATTTCATGCAATGCAACTGCGAACACGGCCGGCAAAGAAATGCAAGTCCTTGCCTTCAATTATTTTTTTTGAGGTTTTGGCTACATAGGTTTACGAAATACATTAGTTTTTCGTAAACCTATGTAGCCAAAACCTGTCAGGTACAATTATTATCTGTATTTGAAAATCATTCTTCTTAAAAATTAATGCTCTTTTCTAAAACTTATGTGGCCAGATCGTACTCGAACTAAAAAAAACTTTAAACTTGGAAAAAAGTGATTTAAAACTGTTTTTGTTTGCGTCATAAATTTATTTATTAACAAACAAGAAAAAATTAAACTAAGACATACAACATAAAAAAATAACTTAATATGTACCTATTCAAAAACGAAACCATTTCCTTGCGGCAAGGAGGCTATGATGCTGGCTGCGTTGCCGCGTTGGATAGCTATGCTGATCCTTTGAGCTAAGAACCAGCCAGCTTTATTATTGGCTGTTAAAGAATTTCATTTTGGCGTAATTTTTCTAAACAGCAATTTAGCAGAGGGTCCCCACGGCCCAAATGTTTCAACGCCAAACGGCGCAAACACATAATCACTTGCAAGTGAAACGTACTTGCGACGCTTGGCGTTTTCAGCCAACTCCGCTGCTGCTCCAGCTTTAAGGGCTGATTCTCTGAGATGGGAAGGGGCCAAAGTATCGACACAAGTTGCATCCCAAACTAAGGCCCGACCCCGTTCCCAGGGAATAAGCGTTAGGCCATCGGGTCTCTTGCCATCATCACGGACCAAACCACGTGGTTCCAACGTGGAAGGAACATTAATGGTCGCAAGAGCTCTTCTGATGGCGTCATTAAGGGTAGCGTGACGGGCGAGACGCCCAGCGCTTTGCTGGCAACAAAGGCAGTAGAGACCAAATTTATCAACCTCTTTGCCACATAGACACGTAAAAATTTCACATATAGGGGTACCAAGGCGGAGGCCAACACACACCCGGAAAGACTCACTATCGAAAAGAGTGCCCAAATTTTTCGACGGTAAAGCATGAAGCCAATGACCAGAATCTTTGCAGGAAACTGCCAAGAGCCTTGCGCGACCACTGTCACTGACGGAATTTTGAAGTAAATAATTGAAGGTCTCTCTCGCAAGAGGGACATCCCAAAGTTTTTGCTGGTGACGTTCCTTTGGGATGTCTTCTCTAGGACAGAGGCCTTGCCAAAACTCCTCCGCCTCTCTCACCTCAGAAAGTTGGCGAGGATGTTCAAAGATTTTTCCGGCTAAAACGGAAGTGCTATGCAAAGAGGAGAGAAAAGCGGGGAGGGCTATACTAGAAATTTGGCGAATTCCGTAACCACCAAAACGAATAGGAAGCGAAGCCTGAGCCCAAAAATTATTATCGAAATGTAAATTTAATTTTTTTTCCAAACTGTTTTTAAGGGTGGTGTCAAATAGTTTTAAATAATAATTTTTTTCCAGATAGGACTAGCACGTAAGAAATATGTAAATTTAGGCACAAAAAGACACGATTTAAGGATAGTAAATGCAATGTGTGAATTTAGGTGTTCTAATCTGGGGGCTGAAAGGGTGAAATCATTCAATTTTTTATCAAGAAAAGGTTCGATGCTGGGATCAAGAAGAGGGGCACCCAGGAGGCAAAGCGATTCAGAATTCAGAATTTTGATGTTAGGAGCAAGGGAATTGAATTTATCAATGATTGCCTGACGGGAACCAGACGAAACGTGATCATTAATAAAAAGTTCACATTTTGAAAGGTTCAGTTCCAAGCCTCATTTCTTAAATCCTTCTATAATCAGGACAAGGTCTTGGAAAACAACATCTGCTTTGCCTCCAAAGGAGCCGTCATCCAGATACCAGGCATTGAATTTAGAATTTAAGGATGAAATGACAGGATGGATGCCTAAACTAAAAAGGGCTGGACCTAAAGGGTCGCCTTGCTGAACACCGACTGCAGAAACAATTGAATGTTCATTGTAAAGTAATTTAGATTGATTATGGTAACACTGAAAAACAAAGGGATAAATCTGTGGAGTGTGAGTCCGAACTTCATTCAGCAAGGCAGACCTGTCAAGAGAATTGAAAGCATTCTTCACATCAACTTTCAAAAAAACTTCAGATTCGTCACAGGAGAGGAAATTGCGAGCGGAATGGACCACGGCCTCGCAACCTCCCTTACTGCCGAAACCAAGTTGAATGGGTTGAAAATACTCTTTCAAAGTAGAAAAAAGATCACGACAGGCTAATTTGGCTGCAAGACGACGAAACGTTGAGCCAATAGCAATAGGGCGAATGCAACCATCTTTTTTTCGAAAGGCACAAAGTCTAGCACCAAATAAAAATGGGACAAAACTTTCAGTTACCTTGCCAGATAAGAGAAAGTTGCACAATTTCGTAATGTTGGAAAGCAAAATTCTACCGGCGTCAGCAGCGGAAGCACTCACCAAGTCTTTAAGGTGTTGGGGAGTGATGCCGTCGATGCCGCCAGCAGTCATCAAGTATCTGTAAGGGTTGGAAATTTTGAGGAGGAGGAACAGGTAAAGATGGAGAATCTGGATGTGAAGGATGCTTACTACGAAGGCTCTCGAGAGTTTCCTGTGTGAGTCGGTGCTGTGATAGTTGATGCTTGATGGTCAAAGTGATGGCACCGACTCCAAAAAGAAATTGTTTGCCTAAAACGGATTCCTTTCCTTTCAATGGTGAAGAGTTTATTTAAGACTTTTAAGTGCATTTTGGATTTGAAGTCGGTTTTTACTTTTTTTTTAAAGTTTATTTTATTTCTTTATTTTAAGTGATTACATTAGAGGGGGGGGGGGAGTTGCACCTTATGATTCTATTTTCAACGAAGCTACAAATTACCTATCATAAGTATCGTCATTATAATTACTGAACTTCTAGGCGTTAAGGAGTTCCACCATCAGCTCAGTCCCACAAAATGTTGACTATCAGACGTAACAACACGTCAACATTAAGATTCTAGTAAAGAAACACTATAAGTGCCTTTAAAATTTTAGGGTTTCCCTTGAATACACCAAGATCCCATCATCAGATCCCAAAATGGAAAAAATGGGACCAACTAGAAGGTAAACCCTATAAGTAGGTGAAAAAATTTTTCGATTCGATTGACAAACGACTGAGATATGAGGTAACATACATACAAAAAAAAATAATGATAAAAAAAAAACATACAGTCGAATTGATAACCTCCTCCTTTTTTGAAGTCGGTTAAAAAGTAAAAAGATTTTGCCAGGCAGTTTCAATATTGTCGAAATATTTTTCAATACAAGAAGAAAGGCATTTAGCTAAAGCTATTCTCGCTCCCCTAGGGATCCGTTTAACCAGCGGAGTAGATTGGTGAAGGTTTGTGATGATAGATTCAAAAGATTGAGAAGAAGATAAAGGATTTGGATTTGAGGAAATTGGAAGAGACGCGGGTAAATTGGTGCTATTATGGCTACGGGCAATATGAATATTAAGGCCCCTCTTACCTTTAAAAGTCCTATTTGAATTACAAATTGAACAGTGAAAGAACTGCGGCTGTGAGTGGGTGCCCACCGATGGAGATAAAGTACTCATAAGCCTTAACACTGATCACAAAAACAAATTTGCAAAAACCTGCCAAAACACAAAATTAAAACTTATGAGACAATATCAAATACAAAAACACGTAATAAAAATAAAACTAAAAGTAAATAAACTAGGATGACGGACGCTGACAGTAGGGTATGCGCAGGTCTGGTTGCCTTAGCAACCGGAGTGACTCCCTGCTAACGCCAAATGTCAACTGGAACATAAAAATGCAAGAATTTAATATGATACAGAGAGGTCTTCTGGAGGCCTGCCCACAAACTTACTGCCTCTAAACACAATAAGAAAATTATGGAGAGGCCCTGGGAAGAGGAAAAAAGGAGGAAAATATTTTTAAAATGAAAAAATCTATACGACAAATACTTATCTTTGGCAGGTGTCAGATGTCATCTTCCATCTTTTTATTTTATTTAATTCTATTTCAATTTATCTAGTCTCTGTCAGTGATTGTGTCTCCTTAATTTCCCCTTGACCTAGAATCATAAAATCTTATATAAAACAGTGTCTCACAGTAAAAGGAATAATAACAAAGTAAAAGTTTTTCTTCTTGTTCTACTTTTCAGTCAGACAGTCGATCTTGGGTTGTCCGTTCCTCCACCTGAGCGCGTTCCATGTAAAATTTCTTGTACTTTGCAATATTTATAGCACAGTCCCCCAGCCGATTTCGACTACGGTGGCCAGTCACACACGACTAACCGACTTTGCGGGACATAATATATATTAGTGCAAAAGTGTATGCGCAAACCCAGATGCATTCTCTATTCCTTTCACTCTCATAACCCGATAGGACGGCAATCTGACACGACCGGAGAGAGATCAGGCTTAGGACCAACGGTTTTACGTGCTTTCCGAGACACGGGAGTGAAACACCGCAATCTTCCAAACTCTGGGCTACCCTGAGCATTTCTGAACAGAAAAGCCAAGGTACATATTTTTGGCCCGACCCGGGAATCAAATCCGGGACCTCTGGCGCAGCCGTCGATTTAAAGTGCGACTATATAGCCGCTGCGCCACCGAGGCAGTCAAATTGCAATATTTATAAAATCCTTAGTGCGTGAGTCCATCTCTCACTTGACTGGTTTTGACTATATTAACGACGAATCATTTTTAAGTGTGAATAACATCATCATCATTTGCAGCCAAAGGACGTTCAGTGCTGAACATAGACCTTATAAAATCGGTGTTGGTTTGTTTTTCCTACAAGCTATGTTTTGCAAAAAAAAACGCGGTTTTAAACAAATTAACATGTCTGAAAAATAGCTCGATAGTAAGAATTAAGTTTCACGGTGGAAGGACCGTTATCTATTAAAATGGCTTATTGCTATCTGAAATCTTTGAAATCCAATACCTTTGTATCCAACAGGTATTTTGTATCAAACAACAAGGATTAATTTAATTAAGACTAGTCCTTAAAATAATTAAACAGTAGTTCGCTTCATTTCAATTTGTATAGTTATGATTTTGCATAAATAAGACAATTCATTGACTTCTGATCTAAGTTATGTGTGCGAAATATAACATATAAGCGCCAAGAAACTCTTCTATTCCGTACGAAAATACGATTTAAAAGATAGGCTAAAGTTTTTCATGCAACCGAGCTTAATCTTACTCCAACAATTCGTGCGCCGCCAACCTTCGAATAGATTTAATTTCAAACAATTGCTTATTTATGGCTATGGCTCGATAATGATGAAAAAGGGGTGGTCGCGGTATAAGAAATTACAAATGCGTAATTGTGGTCACTGATACCAAATCAGTTTCAGTTAAATCCAAGTCAGCACGGTAACATTTCAAGCTGTCACAGGCAGCCTTGGACACGTAATGGATTCTGATGGCTGACACCGCCTGATATTGGTCTACCACAGAAAGGAAATAATGGAGGAAAATAAATAATGCATATCAGTCGCAAAATCATGAAGGGAGAATCTTACACGAGAAGAACGAATACAACTGTAATCCCGTGATGAATACTCCGCTTTTCGCTTCTCTTTACGAGGCAATTCATAAGATTATCTTCTAAGTTCATACTTATTTTCACTTGGATGCATGCGATGCGCCGTATTACATCACGAGTAACCATTAAATACAATGAAAATTTAGTTTGAAAATAATTTTGATCTAAAAGAAACGGTCCGCCCATCCTTATTCAAATGGCTTGATCAACAAATCAAAATAATGTTCCGCAACAATAATATCCTTTAAACAAACCTTTTTCTTACCATACATTCACGAATACAAAACATTCATTTCGTTTGTGAGGTATGTGATTATTTAACAATTTATGTTATTTTAGTACACACTATTTACTATTTTTAACCGACTTCAAAAAAGGAGTAGGTTATCAATTCGACTGTATGTTTTTTTTTTGTACGTATGTTACCTCATATCTCAGTCGTTTGTCGACCGAATCGAAAAATTTTTTCGCGTACTTAGAGGGTGTACCTTCTAGTTGGTCCCATTTTTTCCATTTTGGGATCTGATGATGGGATCTTGGTGTAATCGAGGGAAACCCTCAAATTTTAAAGGCAGGTATAGTGTTTCTTTACTAGAATCTTAATGTTGACGTGTTGTTACATCTGATAGTCAACATCTTGTGGGGCTGAGCTGACGGTGGAACTCCTTAACGCTCAGGAGTTCAGTAATTATTATGACGGAACTTATGATAGGTAATTTGTAGCTTCTTAAAAAATAGAATCATAAGGTGCAACTCCCCCCCCTCTTATGTAATCACTAAAAATGAAGAAATAAAATAAACTTTAAAAAAAAGTAAAAACCGACTCCAAAACCAAAATGCGCTAAATAGTCTTAAATAAACTCTTCACCATTGAAAGGAAAGGAATTCGTTTTAGGCAAACAATTTCTTTTTGGAGTCGGTGCCATCACTTTGACCATCAAGCATCAACTATCACAGCACCGACTCCAAAAACAAATTGGTTGCCTAAAACGAATTCCTTTCCTTTCAATGGTGAAGAGTTTATTTAAGACTTTTTAGTGCATTTTGGTTTTGAAGTCGGTTTTTACTTTTTTTAAAAATAACGTTTATTTACTATTTTTAAATTTTCCACTAAAATAAGCCATGAAATAAAGTGTCCCGTATCATACAGCCAAATCTCTTGGTAACGCACTTTTTTCTTTTTTTCTCTTCGAAATAAGACCTCTTTGGTGCAACTTTGCGCATACTGCCGCATTCATATACGAGTTTGTCTTAAAAATTCGTAGTAGATTATTATTGTTATACAATATTTCGGTCCGTGAGTCGAGATGATTCACTTTAAGCCCACATAACATAACACGTAATTGAACGTTGCCAATCAGATAGCATGAAAAATCTCACACAAAATATGGGCCGCGGTGGATTTTCATACAATATTTCGGCCCGTGAGCTGACATGTGTCACATTGATTCAACATTATAATCGAACGTTACGAGCTAGTGAAGAGAAAAAGATTGTTACGCTACTCCATTAAATAAAATGATGAGCAATAAAACAAATAAGCACCGAATAGTGAATGTAACAGGTACTATGATGGCACCTTACCAGTTTAAGAGCCAAATCACTTGATTAACGGCGGCGTCTGTTATTTGAAGGTCGTAAGACATCCTCTATATCATACATATTTTAGTAGCTAATATACATTAAAATGTACGAGGGTAAAATCTAATCATCGAACGTTAAAGAGAGTTGGAATTATGTAGACCAAATTTAATTCAATTGGCTGACGTTGGGTTCGCTAACTAAATTACCAACGAAAATTACTTTAGACGTCACTGTCACGGGTGAAGACATCCAGTTACAACCAGTATGTATTCTGGGACTGAAACGGTGTACCCTTGAATATCACGACTAAAAGGTGTTTTTGTAAATCAAAATGTAGATAAAAAATTTCAAAAATAAGATCCATTACTAAACTCGTTTAGTGCCGACCACACGGGTTAGAGTGCGCGCAAACCGTTGTAGCGATGGCCGCCCATTCAGGCCCGAATTTTGCATCATTTTATATTGCACTTGGATTTGAGAGTTTGGCCACCTACATGTTGTGTGTTGACCATCAGATCTAATTGTCTGTTTTTATAATATAACAATAGAGCAAATATGTTTAACAATTTATTTGAAACTAACAGACCCAACAAACTTTGTTTTGCCCCCGGCCCCGGCTCACCCAGCTCTGGCCCCGTCAAACTGGATAAAAAGTATCTTTTGTCCTTTTCCTGGCTTTAAGCTACCTCCATACCAATTTTCAGCCAAATCGGTTCAGCCGTTTTTGAGTTATAAATAGTGTTACTAAAACTTAATTTTAATATATAGGTAAAGGTTTAAAAATTGCAGTGTCCAGGTAAATTTAGAAAGCTATAGCCAATTATTAATTACTCCACAGAATCTTTCGTAGTCTGTTCCGATTCTGATGCGCGAGTAATTGTCTCCACTCAAGTGATTTGAATGGTCAGTACTCTATTTGGTCTCGCAAAACAGAACAAAGAGGAACACACATTTTTGGTTCCTTAGCTGAACGTGACCTCATAACAATAAATGATAGTACCCCGACTAGAATTAAGTTAGTTAATAATGTTCTTCATCAGGACTCACCTGAATTAATCTTAGCTTCATTTGATATTGCCTTAAAGCTTAACTATAAAGTGAGTGACTGTATGTAAGAGGAACGTAAACCGTTTGTATGTATAATCAATGCATAATATAGAAGTGAAACACTGATTCTTTTAGAAGCTTCTAAGTGTAAGTTGTAAATACACATTTTTTTTAAAGATATGGATCAAACCTTTCGAGATAGATTAAAATTAAATATTAAAGTACTGTACACCATAAAAGAGTCTACAAATAAGTTCGCGATGGTTTATTTATACTTATTGGTATACTTTTCGATGTCTATTAATTAGGTATAATCCACAATATATATAGGAAAGGAGGGCAGAGGAAATGATAAGGACTGTATTTAGTAGTTACAGAATAAAGCGTGTATTAGCTTCGCTAGCTAGCTAGGTTCGGGTTCGATTCCGTTCGAGAGCGTTTCAGTAGTTGTATGGGAATTAACTGATTCAAAGTTATGCAACAATTTATGATGTTTGTATTTGCAGCCCTCCACATTACATAACGTCTTCTGATTACATGTCCTATAGCGATGCGAACCTTTTTTTAAACATCTGTTACAAACTTTTTGGTCGCGGGCCCAATTCAACCTAGCCATAAAGTCAAGACGAATAAATTTATCACAGTTGTCAATCATTTGCCACTGTTGACAATATAAACAATTTGACTTATTTTGTTGTGATTGTGAATTTGAATGATTTTTATTTTCAGCCGACTTATTACCTGAGTGAAAATTATTTTGTTTTGAATTCACCACGTTAACCTGAAACATTTTTGAGCTATTTGGCTGACTTAACAAGTTGGCTTCCGTAATAACGCCAAACTGGAATTCCGTGGTGACTTCTTCAGCTAAAAAATCAGCTAGCAACTCTAATTTCGTTCCTACAATCGGGTTAAAGCGAGACTTTGCGTAGTCTTTCCAGCGTGCTCGCATTGCAGGATTCAATTTCAGAAGCAACGAGTTGTAGAGCTCCGGTGACTCTAAATAGGACTTATTATCAAGATATTTCATGCAATGCAACTGCGAACACGGCCGGCAAAGAAATGCAAGTCCTTGCCTTCAAAATTCACTTTAGGCAAAGCTCGCACAGCGGCGACCTCCTGGAGGACGATAAGCTCCGGTCTACCAAACTGAAGTTCGAGAACAGATATAATATCGCCTGTATTATTCGCTGTAGAAAGTAAGGCACCGACGGCCTCTCTTGCCGAGCCGTACAGCGCGGCATTCACCCGTGATAAGTTGTTCATTGAAGAATAAGACGCCTTAGACACGTCATAGGCTCTTTTAAAAGCAAGCCAATCTAAGGGTTTACCATCAAAACTAGGCAGGTGACTCTCCATTTTACCTTTAGATAAACTTTGTATGGCTTGAGCCAAACGATTAAAATCAGAACCATTTTGGTTACTAGAAATATTTGTAGGTAGGGTACGTAGGCACATAGAGTCTTGAACGTCACCTGTAGGTCCGCAACAGGGCCTGGGCGGTGTCGGATCGAGCGCTAGGCGACTAGGCCCAGCAGTGGGATCGCATGTGACACCGTGGCCGGCGGAAGCAGGAACTCAAAGGTTAAACGCAGCGACCGGAAGAGTCGGGCTGCCGGGGTGCACGATAACAGGGACGTCCGCAGTGGCAGGGGCGAAGGGCCGCCCTTCTATGAGCGCCCTCGTAGGAACCGCAAGTGTGGGGCTACCGGGACGCACGGTTCCAGGGGCATTCACAGTGGTAGCACCACGGGTATCTACAAAAACGCATTCATTAGAAGGTGTCATAGTATCCAACCACTCTACTACGTTACCTCTACGTAGGCGGCTACTATCGCGATGGCTGTTGGCGCGACTATTGTCGTGACGGCTCGAAGCGCGACTGCTGCCGCGGCGATTACTGCCTTCAGCCTCTATTTGAGCTATTTCTGCGCGCATTTCCATTTCTAGCGCTCTACGCTCCGCTTTAGCAGCTTTGGCTTCCGTTACAGCAATTTTTCGAGCATATAATGCCTTAATATTAAGGGAGCGTGCGCGAATAGTACTGGACGACTTGGGTGTACCTGAAATAGACTTGTCATCCGCCACATGGACGGACCCGACAGGGTCGAGCACGAGAGCGGGGGGCGGAGGCACCACATCGTTAAGCGTGCCGGAATCCGGCTGCGGAGCCTCGCCCGCACTCGACTCTAACGCTTTACTTTGCAATCTAGTTAGCATACTGGTTACTTTCCAACAAACAAAAAACATAGTTATTTGTAGGAAGGGAAAATTATCGGAAGGAAAATTTTACAAGAAAATTTAAATTTTGAAAGTAAAATTTACCGAGCGAAAAGGACCAAATATAAAGGAGGGCAGAGGAAATTATAAGGACTGTAGTTAGTAGTTACAGAGTAAAGCGTGTATTAGCGAAAATATATTTAAAAACAGGAAAAATTAAATAATCTTTCATACAAACCAAGACGTAGCAGAAACACGACTGAACTTATGTCATAAAAAACAAAGAGCTTTCACACAGAAAAAATATAAAACTGCATATAAAAGTATTTGCTCCGCAACAATATATTTTTTGCAGTATTACACCCGGGGCGGGTCACTAGTGTTATAATATTAAGGAGATTAGCCTTTAACGAGAAACTTTCTTCTGTTAGCCCAACGAAAACGGAACGTCCCTTTATGCATGGTCTATGGCAGTCGATGGCGTCTGTCAGTAGAGTCCCCTCCCTTCCCGCGTCTCGTCTCGGTCGGTCGTCGCTTGCGCGTGTCTTGATGTGATATAATATTGTAAATGTCCCCGTAGTGTTTACTAAATTATATTTGTAAGCCTAAACGTATCTGGTTTGTATTGTGTTTGGCCCTGACATCCGATTACATTTAAGATGAGTATGACTTTGGTATTTTATTTATAACCTTTCCCAGTGAGGGTTTCATATTTCAGAAGTGAGATAGCAACCTGAAGTTCCACCACTAATAGTAGTTAACAGTGTTTTAGACATGCTTTTCTTGTATGAAAGGTACATCGTGCTTGCAATCATCGGAAAATGCAAAACTACAAATCTAAGGTGAAACGTCTACAAAGCGAGGTAGGTAATGGCGCGATGTTCAAAATGGCGTCATCCCAAGCCGCAATTGCCGCAACCCAAGCCAAGCTGGTTTTTCATTGCCAAAGTTTAGAAAAGGCGAAACTCTAAGTCAAAGGCGAGAAGTATATGACTGGTATGTAAGTGAATCATAATTAAAATGTAGCATCATTATCTTGATCATGTTTTATTGAATTAATGTATTTCATTATTTCTATCTGTGTGAGGAAGCATGATATGGCTTCATAGCATCTCGAAATGTGATGTGTTTGAAACAAACTTCATATCGCTAAACTCGAACTGAATACCAAAACATAAAACCAATAACCTGAAACCGAAACTAAAAAGATAAATAGGCGCGTTGTAGGCATAGCAACTAATTTTACTTCTAACTAAATCTAAATAAATAATCTAAAAACTGAACTGCTAACAGTTGTCTGTGTAACCTGTCTTTTGATAGGACATTCTTATTGTAATAGGTATCCTGTGTGATCTGTGTGCCTGTCCTTTGATGGGATTGCATATTGTATGCAGGGAAGCGTTGGCCCCCAACGTAACAGCATGTCACATGTAAAACAACTGTGTGGGCATTATACAATGCAGAACTGTGTGGGACATGCGAGCCTTGTGTGGGCCCTAGGTAGGAAAAATCTAAAACAAAACTAGCTGAGGCTGTGTGCCTGATTTAATAAACTTGATAATAATTAAAACTGAAATCCATAGATTATGGTAACTCATGTGATTTAATGTCATGAATAATAATCAAGTAAAATCTAAAAACTATCAATTAAAGTTTAAATAAAACTTAAACATAACATGAAAATATTAAATTAATGTTAGCGGGTGGGTGCTCTCAGGAGTTGAGTAACATTAAGCATTATTGAGTGCTATGCTTCTGTTTCCTGCTATCATATTGACTGTGTGTTTGTGTGATGGTGAAATAGAACACTATTGCCTTGAACTCATATAATAAAAACAGAAAATGCAAACTGTACCTGCAAATAAATGCAATAAACATATTTGATGAAACAAAAAGAAACATATTTGAGCATCGTAATCTGTTCTGTGTGGCTTTACTAACATGAATGTATAACATTGTGTGTGTATGTGTGTGTGTGTGTATTGTTACTGTCACTAGGTACTTAAAAGAGAGTTCCAATTTCCTATGTGATTAATGGCACTTTGAGTAATTTTATCAAATGAGAAGTACTTTATTTTAAGTACTGCTGAAGACTTATTTAAAGTAACTTCAGTTGTGTTGTTTCTTATAAAAATAACTTATACAAGTAATGACAATGTTGTTATAAAAGAAAATTAATATTTATTTAATTTTTAATAATTACCTGTGTGGTTAATGTTCATGCAATGTTTGTTCTCTTCTAATACATATTCCACAGAAAGTGTCAGAAAGGTACCTGTATCATATACCTTGCAGTATTCAACATGTGAACTCTATGCAGTTACTCCAGTCCGGTGTGGTGAGATACATATTGTATTCTGTATTCTCTTGTCTTACTCGTAGTCTTATATTTCAATTGATAAGAAAGGCATAAACGTAATTCACCTGAGCTGAATGTAAATTCCGTCTAGTGTCAGAGACATAAATTAATTTTACTAAGTAAAACACTTCTAGTTTAATGTGTATTTGAAACTATTGATGTTAATAGTTCTCCACTTAGCCAAGAGTATGACTGGTAGAGGAAGCCACACGGTGTTAATACCACCTTGTGTACAAATTTTGACTGCTTTAATGCTTAAATAAATAATAGTAATGTAACTCTGTATTGCAAATCACAAAAAGGTAGTTACAATTTATCAATTACAGTAAATGTAAAACTAAGGCGGTCTTATCGCCAAGAGCGATCTCTTTCAGACAACCTTTGATAAATGACTAACTTTAATTAAATAACTTGGATTCAACACTGCATTACCAAGTGGTTGACTGGTAAAGAATGCCATAAGGCATTAAGTCTGCCAATTGTACAACTTACAGCGCATAAAGTTTAAATAAATAAATATTCTATTATTTAACAATTGGAAACTAAATCAATTAGACTGTAAATTAACTGAGACTGATAGAATTACAGAGTAATATTCAGTATTTCGTCAGTATAATAATATAATAAATCATTTATTTCGGATTATATCATCCATATAAATCGTTAGTAACATTAAGAACTTATTATGTCACGCAGTCCACAATTGGTAGAGATTGCTATGTGCTTTAAGGCGGTCAGAACAATGTTATACTATTGTCCTCCCTTACTTTGCAATAACAGTATGCCATATTATACTGTGTTAAAATTGATATATCATTTAGATATAATTGGGTATTGTATGTTAGCAGACTTATAACTGTAAGCAATCTCATCCAACCTGGAATCTTATTGAATAAATAATGTTCTGTAAAGTGTAATACATAAAGGAGTGGTGCATGTCTTAAAATGATGAACATAGTTTTAGATGTTATGTCCTGTTGGTCTTACTGCTGGCATCAGAAGATGAACAGTAGCTGCCCTGCAACTGCTTCTGGGTTAGCTGAACTACAAGTACTCCGGGATGAGCTGAGAGCAACATGCTTGTGAAATGAAGTAGAGTGAGTGCTCTGAATGTTGCATTACATTCTTGGATTTGGTGAGTTTGCATTAATTTGATATATTGAAGGACTCATTGATGGATAACAAAAGTTAAGATTTTGGTAACGTTAAACAGGTGGTCCATTGTCTAGAGAAATATTATATAATTAAAGCTTCCTTCAGAAGTTTTAAAGGTCTAAGTAAAAGAAAAAATAGTATAATTGTTTTGATTCAAGATGTAATCTGCAATAAATTGGATATATTTAACTGTAGTTTAAATAAATCAGCCAAATAATTTACTAAGTAATCTTGTTAAAGTAACCAATTAATTTAAAATAATCTTACACACAAATGAAGAAACAGGGAATGTAATTTCATTATTTTTAAATTCAATTTACCAAATACATTCATAAATTAGTAATCACTAATATTCACTTTCTTAAGCACATTTAATATTGGACTAACTGATATTGGTTGCAGTTTCATGTGATTAATGTATTTGATTGTCTAGAAATTAGGTGTGGTGGTTTGTTTGTTATTGCTTTGTGATCTGATCTATGTTAAAGGAAGAAAGCATTCATATTTTGAAAATGATGAATGTTTATCTTCATGTGCATTCAGGACAAAGTAGATAAACAAGCAACTAATAAATAAAAGACTTGTTGCTTGTGAGTTAACATTATGATATTTTCAGAGGTGCTGATGTACTGTTGTGGTGGCTGGTAGTCTTGTTCTTAATCGGACACTGAATGGAGCGCTCCGAACTAGTACAATTGCTCAAAGGAACTAGTTCGGTCTTTTAGTACTATTAGTTCAATGGTTCACCGCTTACTCTGACATTGGTCGTCCTTCGTACACAGCGAATATGGTCATAAGTCAATGTCGTTCAATTTAGTACATCTTCTATCACGCTCTGGCACACGCGTCTGTCTCGTTCTCGCTTTACTAGTTCATTTTCCGTCACACTCACGCACACGCGTCTGTCTCGTTCTCGTGCAATCTAGTACATCTTCCATCACGTTCACTCACGCGCGTTTGTAATCGTCCAACTCACTCTGACACTTGGAATTATTCGTTCTTAGTCGGCTCTTGCGAGCTAAACTGAACTATAGACGAACAAGATTTGCTTAATGAAATGTACTAAAGACCGATTTGAACGACCAGAAGTGAATAGTTCGTACTCGGTCACATGCATGAACTAATTCCTAATAGTACATCGTACATGTACTACACAAGCCTAGTGGCTGGTAACGACGACTACAGATCTCAAGACGTCGAGTGTCTACTCGCCGTCTGCGGGACCCAGCATCGTCTGTCTTCACGCCGGATGTGCACTGGCAACGCGGGCGGTACTACCTGCAGCATGGTCTTGCTGCGAGCGGGCCTCTGCAGCACTGCTGCGTGGCGCTGCTGCGCGCCTCTGCTGGCGCTGCTGTGCGTCTACCAGTGCTGTCGCACGTCTGCTGGCGTGCCTCTGCTGGAGCCGCCGAGCGTCTGCTGGCGCTACTGCACGTATGCTGGTGCCCCTGCGCGTCAGCTCGTGCCTCTGCGCGCTTCTGCTGGCGTTTCTGCGCGCATCTGCTGGCGCTTCTGCGGGCCACTGCTGACGCTATCGCGCGTCTGATGGCGCTTCGGCAAGCCTCTGCTGGCGCTACCGCGCGTCTACTGGCGCCTCTGCGCTTCAGCTGGTGCCTCTGCGCGCCTCTGCTGGTGCTGCTGCGCGTCCGCGCGTTTGATGGCGCCTCTGCGCGCCTCTGCTGCGCGTCTGCTTCCGCGCGCCTATTGGCGCCTCTGCTGGTGCTGCCGCGCGTCTGTTGGCGTGCCACTGCGCGCCTGTTACTGCGTGAATCTGCTGCGCGTCTCTGCTGCATGCCTGCTCCAGATGCTGCTTCGCGCTATGCATCTTGTTCCAAAACCACTGCGTGCTTCAACGCCTTTGTAATCTATGGTTTGTTGGTTCAGGGAAGGTCTGTACTGAACGTATCACAAATATGTTCATGCGTTTTCTTCGGACCATAATATAGTTTTCGTTGGATTATTGGATTATCCGGAACCAATATTTGTTTTACGGTAAAAAATGGTGTGACAAGATAGCTCTGCCATCCTTATCTTTAGTTTTAGAAGTTGATGTGGAACTTTAGTAACTAAAGGCTCAGTAGTGGTCCCTATCTGCAACGAGAGAGAGAATGAAAGTAAATATGACTTTTTTAAGTTGGAAAAAAAGACTAAATCATAACGTTGTAACGTTATTGTATTACTACATACACATCGTGTGACCGAATGAACCTGTTTTGTTAATATGTTTATACATTTGATGTTTTTTTGCTTGATAAGCTTTGATTTGTGGATTTGCTCGGGGGTTGTTTTTGATAGTTCAATATTAACAGTGTCAAATACATTAAAAGAATAATAAACTAATATAATATTTATTTCAACTATTTTACTTACAGTCCAAATAACAGCGAAGGCAAAAGACCTATCATCATCATCATTATCAGCCAAAGCACGTCCACTGCTGAACATAGGCCTCCTCCGCACGGTTTTCCGACCGATCACAAGCGGTCTGCATCTAGTGTGATCCCACGATCATAACAAGATCGTCCGTCTATGTTGTCGGTGGAGTAGGCTGGTCGAAAGGTCTCCATCTGGAACTTTTCAGCCTCAACGGCCATCAGTTCTTTTCGCTTTGTGCCCTACCCAGCACCTATCAATACATCGTATTAGTAACTAAACTTTAAGGTAAAGTGTGTGTAGTGTATTTTGGTTTATAGGCCACTACATAAAAAGTTAACTAACTCTGGCGCGAGTAGTGTATAATTGGGGGTTCTGGATCAAAAAAGATCCAGAACGCCCCAATTATACACAGTGAAAACTCATTTACGAATGCAAAAAACTCATTTTATAAATGAATAATCAACTACTCGAATCAGTATCAAAACCTTTTTTCACTATTTCAATTATCAAAACATACCTAATGAACTCATGCTAGGTAATCGGATTCTGTACGCTCGCAAGTTGCATCGAATCTGATCTCGCTGCGCATGCGCGCTACCTTATAAGTACTCAGCTGTTGCTGTGTAAACGAGTGAATAGAATTGCTAATAAATACGATTAAGCCTACCTCGCATAAGCGATGCTTCCAAATGCTTGAGCTATGTTATGAATGAAGATAATGACTAAGTATATTGACTGCATAAATATGTTATATAGTTGGATTTGTTTCTTACTTTGGATAAGTTGTAAATGTTAATCTTTAAAAAGATTAAATTATATCTTTAATGACACCTTTAAAAACTAAATGATAACTAATATGAAATTGCTTGATTGATACCTACATTTTTGTTGGAAAAAAACTGTTTGATAGTAGTAGAAGAATTATTTATTACCTATTTATAGCACTTCAATTCATTGTCGACATCGGGTTATCAATTATATAATATCTCTTTGAATGCCACACGCTTTAAAACGATGCTATCGTAATGAAACTATGGTTATTCATGCGTGATTTATTTATTTCTGAAAAAACTTTCACCTCAGAAAAAAAAAAACAAATAATGGTATGGTAAACCTAGGGAAAATAAGACCAAATTGCTAATGTTTTGTATTTATTGACTTAAAACATTAATAAACTCAAATAATTACTAAGACAATATAAATTATAAATAGTTAAGATAACATTTAAGAACTAGATTCTATTATTAGCTCATCTTGAACTTTATTTATAACGTCCTTTACAGCACTGTATATGTCATCAAATAACACACTCTTGACCACATGTTGAACGCATACTTCGGCATCGCAATTGCACATTGAATCTCCAGATTTCGGAAAATTATCAGAATCATAGATTTCGATTTTGATGATTTTTGAGCCTCGTTTCATCGGCTTCTTTATGTATGAATAAATTGGTTGTTCCATTCGTGCTCTTTTTCTAGATGCAGTCTCAAGACCTAAAGTTTTTTGTCCTGGTTTTTGAACCGTTGTCGATTCCATAGGCACAAAATTGAACAAATCTTCTGCGTCCTGTAAAAAAAAAAGATTTATTATAATATTTGATAACACATACTGCTAAGCGCTAATTGAATGATGATCTTAATTCAATTTTAAATAAATTAAATATCTAAACGAAACTTACCGACATAGTTGTATAACTGTAAACTCAATTAAATACGATGAATCTTTTCCTACGCTGTATGCTCAGAAACACTGAATGCTTTTTACCTCAATATTTTCTTTATATACAAAAAAAGCATTATTCATAGAGTTCAAAATGTAAAGTTAAAACACATTTCATTCTGTATTTAGTTCTGTCCAAATATGTAACGATGTCTAGTTACTTGATCCGCCTTTGTTCGATGTGCAAAGCACCCTACTCACTTATGCAACTATTGCTGCCATCAAAGTGCATCATTTTATTTCTATTAATAAAGGAAGTCGTTACGCTAAAACGTAACGATTGTCGCATAAGTGGAAAGGGTTCTTTATAGTGGTAAATATGCACTAGAAATAAACTTGTCCTAATGTTTAAATATTATTATTCATAAAAAAAAAACATACATTCATACCTATCTTACGACCTGTGTCATGATATTAAAAAAAAAAATGTTTGGTAAGTGTTATCTGCCAGATACTTCATACAAATGATGTTCTGTATTTGAATTATTCGATAGTTAGTGATTATTTTGTCGAGATTGAAACATGCTCTTACAAAAATATTATGGATGTAAAACCAGGACATCTCACTAGTTTTTATATTACTTGGATTAGTGTTCATGCAGAAGTAATTTTTGCTTTACAAGCACCAATCCAAATAATGTTGGTATGATCACATGGATACTTTCCTTATTTGGTAAAACATCCACGTGAATATTGGGTACTTAAACCGGGTAAGAAAACACAGGAGCACAATCCCACTCTTCATCGACTGGAAATACGCAGCCTGCAGTTTGCCTGAAGTTAAAGGAATACCAGCGGTTTTAAAAATGTAAGTGTTTTTATAATTATTTTTATTTAATTACTAAATACTCGAATAGTTTTTTTTATTGAAAAAAGTTTCACTGTATTTAGTATTTGAATGGTTGTTTTATTTGAATAAATTTCTTACATGACAAGTTAAACTATACCTACTATTTGAATGTGCACTTATGAATTTAAAGAATAGAAGGACTTATTCGGTTCTAATTTAAAGTTAATTGAAAGCTTTAGGTGTAATAATACCTTCTTAATTTTACTAGTAAATAACTTTACTAAAATCATTTTATATAACTACATGTAATTACTAATTCCTTCCCAACATTAGCGATACATTTATTGATATTTGTTGATGACAGTTCATATCATTTGTTTCAGGTCGAATGCCGAAGAACTCTTTCCCTCAGAGGATGAGTCTTCACCGCAACCTGAAGTGATAGAAAAAAAGAAAAGCAAACGGTGCAAATCATCATCATCTACCTCGAGTGCTGCAAAGAAGACGAAGATTAACCCCGTGCAAATGTCATCGCGTGTCACTGCTGCGCAATTATTCGGCAGTGATAGCGAAGAAGAAGAGGTGTCAGCACCAATCCCTGTGCCACATGGTAAATTACTATCATATATCTCTCGAAGACTTGCGAATGGGTTTGCACGTCAGACCTATCCTTCAAAACCTGGCTCACACTTTATAGAGCTGAAAGTTTATAAGTGCAACGATATTGAGAAGGTGTCTCCAGTAAATAGGTGGAGGCAAGCCATCATCACTGTTAAAAATCAAACTGATGATAGCACTGAGGCTTGGAGACATCTATCCAACTTTATAATCGCTACTCGCAAAGAGTATAGAACTTGCCCACCCACATTTGTAAGCAATTATTATTAAAATGTATCTTTCAAATATTATTAACTTCATTTCATATCATTTTACAATTACATTTAATCTCCGTGTATACTCATAGGTATAATAGGTACTTATCATTCCATTTAATTCCAATTACTCATAGGTACTTTATAATTTATCTTTAATACTAAATGTATAATTGTATAATAATTAACCTATGTAAACTGATTTTATCAATAAATAATCATGAAATCAATGTTAATTGTATTTTTTTTTTATTTTTTTTACAGTTCACTCGACTAAGTCTGAGGCAACCAGTATACAAGGTGTTTCAAAAAAACAAGTAAAGATTGAAGGGAGTTACTCAGAATCAGTAACTGAACAACTTTCTCCTAGAAACATGGGTCGAAATATTCCAAAAATTTATTGACTCTCCATAGAAATAAGACGGGTCACATGACCGATTTAGTATGGGAAGTCAAATTATTTTTGGCGTTATTCGACCTATGTTTATACGAGAAAGATGTTCAGTTACTGATTCTGAGTAGGTCCCTTCATTATTTACTCGGTGTTTTGAAACACCTTGTATATTGTCAAAAATGTCATATTGAAGTACCTAAACATAAATACAGATATCATTTGAGAACAAATATTCACAAATCCAATTCTTTATTGAAAACTGAATTCAGCAATATTGAAATAATTGCAACAGCTTTTAGAAACAGAATTGTTACATATCGCTTAAACCCAACACAAGAAGTCGAGTACCTCACTCCTGAGGCGTTCTTGTGTGGAAAACAAAGTGATGTTTTAAAAGTTATAAAATTATTGATGGTGAGACATGATTGCATTAAAATTTAAAATGAGTTTTGAATTATTTGTTAACGTGAGTAAAATGAGTTTTGAATTATTTGTTAACTTTATATTACCAGAATCGAATGAACAAAAGCTTAAATCTTTTAACACAAAGTACGAAGTTGTTTACAGAAGTACAGATTTAAATGAATTATATTTGAATATAGTTGAGAAATTAAAAGACAAATTGATCGAGTTTCAAGAATGCAAATCTGGTTGGTCTTATTTTAAAATAAATCATTTAGAAATTAATATTTGTAAATATTGTCCCATGAGAGGGGGGAGTTATATTCCTTTACCAGCTAAAATCAAGAATACAAAAAGTTGTCTTAATATTCAAAATAACGATAATCATTGTTTCTTATGGAGCATTATTGCAGCATTATTTCCAGCCAAATGTAATGGGTGTCGAGTAAATTCATACCCTCACTATTCAGATGTTTTAAATACAGAGAAAATGTCATTCCCACCTACAGTAAATGATATTAAATTATTTGAAAAAAATAATCCTAATATAAGTATTAATATTTATGGTTTGAATAAAAGTACAGTTACAGGTCCGCTGTATATGACCAAAGAAAAGAAAATTAATCACATTAATTTATTATACTTTGAACAGCAAGGTAAAGGACACTATTGCTTAATAAAAGACCTAGTACGATTAGTTCGATGGCAAATAAGTCGTCACAAGGGTCAGACCTATTTTTGTGATTCTTGTTTACAATTTTTCACAAAAGAAGAAAAGTATTATTCACATTACTGTTCTCACGTTTTAACCGTTTTGCCAGAAAAAAATACTTTTATTCAGTTTAAAAATTACGAACGTAAACAAAAAAATAATTTTATAATTTATGCTGATTTTGAGAGTATGCTAATAAATTGTGAAACTGAGAGTACCAAAAATACTAAAAATGTTAAATTACACGTTCCAACATGTTTCGCATATTATGTGTGCTGTTCATATGATTCTCAGTTGAATAAATATGTAACGTATAAAGGAAATGATTGTGTCGAAATATTTGTCAAATGGCTGTTTAATGACATTCAAAATATCTATGATATACTAACTCAAAATAATGATATGAAGCCTATGACTCTCGAACAAATAGATAATTACAAAAATGCTATAAAATGTCATATTTGTAATCATTATTTATTTGGCGATAAAGTTCGTGATCATGATCACATAACATCGGAATATAGAGGTGCGGCACACTCTCTTTGCAATTTAAAGTATAGAGTGTGTCCATTTATACCTGTTGTCTTTCATAATCTGTCAGGTTACGATTTTCATTTATTTATAAAAGAACTTGCTGAATACAATGGAGCTATAAAAATTATTCCGAAATCTAAAGAGAAATATACATGTATAACTAAAATTATAGATTCCTCAAACAAGTCCCAGAATATTCAAATTAAGTTTATAGATTCTTTTCAATTTTTATGTTCTAGCTTGGATGATTTGAGTAAAAATTTGGCACCTGGCGAATTTCATAATTTAACCAAAGAATTCAATGATAGTGAAAATATAGAACTATTAAGACAAAAAGGAATTTATCCTTATGATTACATCGATTCATGGTCAAAGTATGAAGAGAATCAACTACCTCCTAAAGATTGTTTTTTTAATACTTTAAAATCCGAGCACATCACTGACTCTGAATATGCTCATGCTCAAGCTGTATGGTCCGAATTTAATATTCAAACTTTAGGAGAATACACTGATTTATATTTAAAATGCGATGTCTTATTACTATGTGACATATTTGAGCATTTTAGAAATATGAGTCTAAGACATTATAATCTTGACCCAGCTTATGACGTATCTGCACCTAATTTAAGTTGGGATGCAATGCTCTTATGCACTGGTGTTCAGTTAGAATTAATTAATGATTTAGACATGTACCAAATGCTAGAAAAAGGTATACGAGGAGGATTAGCTCAATGTTCGCTTCGAAATGCAAAAGCGAATAATAAATTCACTCCATATTTTGATGATTCAAAACCAACGTCATATTTAGTTTATCTTGATTGCAACAATCTTTACGGTTATGCAATGAGACAGAAAATGCCAGTATCAGATTTTGTATTTCTATCCCAAGATGAAATTGAACATTTTAATATATTGTCAATACCAAACGATGGTAAATATGGATATATTTTAGAAGTAGATATTATTTACCCAGAACATTTACATGATCTCCACAGTGATTTGCCATTTGCACCAGAAAAATTCATTCCACCGGGAGGCAAATCCAAAAAGTTAATTGCATCCTTATACCATAAATACCGATACGTAATTCACTTTGTTCACTTAAAAGAATGTATAAAAAATGGCTTAGTTTTACAGAAAATACACCGTATTCTCGGCTTTAGACAAGATGATTTTTTGAGAAATTATATTGATTTAAATACTCGCTTAAGACAAAGTGCTAAAACATCATTCGAAAAAGATTTTTTTAAGTTGTTAAATAATGCTGTATTTGGGAAAACGATCGAGAACAAACGTAAGCAAGTTAATGTTAAATTAATGACGAAATGGAATGATTCAGATAACAAAACAAACAAGTACATCGGTGCAGAAAAAACACTGTTGAAACCCAATGTCAAAACAATTTGTGTTTTTTCAGAAAATTTTGTCGCTGTTCATTTGAGCCCAGAAAAAATCGTGTTAGATAGACCAATATATATTGGTTTTACTGTACTTGAATTTGCTAAGCAGCATTTATATCAATTTCACTATGATTTTATTAAAAGAAAATATAATACCCATGCTAAACTCTGTTACACAGACACTGACAGTCTTCTTTATCATATTTATACAGATGACTTTTATAAAGATCTCAAAAATGATATTTTAAAATTTGATACCAGTAATTTTGATGACAATAATCCATATGATATACCTAAAATAAATGCTAAAGTTCCAGGGTTATTCAAAGATGAACTAGGTGGATCCATTATTACCGAATTTGTAGGATTAAGAGCTAAGCTTTACTGTTTAAAAAGTGTTAAAACTACTATAAAGGAAGCGAAAGGTGTTTCAAAATCTGTAACCAATCGATTGAAAATTTCTGATTATAGAAATGCATTGTACTCGAAAGACGTGATAAGACATAAAATGAATATGACTAAATCTGTAAAACATGTTCTGTACTCACAGCAAGTAAATAAAGTTGTTTTAAATAGTAATGATGACAAAAGACAAATATTGTCAAACAATATAGAGACATTGCCTTGGGGGCACAAAAATTCAATTTTTTGAAATTTAAATATGTTAATTATAATGTTATTTATCTTATATAAGAAATTGTAAATAGAAATATTTTGTCAACCCTGTATAATGTAATAAATATAATGATTGTTTCGATGTAATAGTTATATAGTAAAGAAATTTCGCATTAATAAAATATTATTAGAAAGTTTAAACTGTTTTATTTATCTAACTAAATCAGTGTTATGGAACTGTAAATTATAGTCACGTGACAACATATGTATGACGTATCCCGACGTTATCCCGTTATTAAGTATTTAAAGACTTACATTATTCAGTTGTGTATCAGTTTATAATGAAGTTCGTCAAGCAAGCTCATACTTTGGAAATTAATAATATAACAGGAGAATGTCAAAAGCGAATTGTCAAACATAGTATACTTTTTCCTAATACAATCCGATGTATAATATGTGGTCCATCTAACTGTGGAAAAACAAATGTAATGTTAAATTTATTATTACATGAAAATGGGTTGAAATTTAAACACATCTATTTGTATTCAAAAACACCATATCAACCAAAATATCTTTTTCTGAGTCAAGTCATGAAAATGGTTCCTGGTGCTCAGTTTAACATATTTAATGATAACATCCAAGTTATTAAACCTGATAAGGCTTTAAAAAATTCTGTTATGATTTTCGATGATGTCGCATGTGAAAATCAAATAAACATTCGTAATTATTATTCAATGGGAAGACATAACCAGATTAATTGTTTTTATTTATCTCAAACATATTCAAAGATACCCAAGCAACTAATAAGAGATAATGCCAATCTCTTGATTATCTTTAAGCAAGATAACACTAATTTAAAACATATATACAATGAACATGTTAATACCGATATGAGCTGGACAGAGTTTAATAAGATATGTTCAAACATATGGACAGATCGATTTAGTTTTGTTTTAATAAACAAAGATTGTGACTTAAGTAAAGGCAGGTATAGAAAAGGTTTTGACACATTTATCTGTTTCTAGAGCTATTCCTATATAAATAAACTTATAAGAAGGTAATTTCAATTGAATAGAAATATCAGTTAGCAACAGGCGCGTGCAAATACATCTGATGGAAGCTGAAATTAAAGAGCAACTGGTTAAATCAGTAATAAATATCAAAAATAAAATTAAACAGATTCAAGATGAGGAAGATATTAGTAATTTCAAATTTAAAAAGGTATTTAAGCCTATCACAGACAATTTGGAGACGATCATTAAAACTTATGATAATAATGATAAAGGTAAACCCGCACTCAATGTTTCTATAGATATGGGTACGACAAAGAGCACAACTGAAGAAGATTCAGATTATGACCAATTTAAAAAGAACATAGTTGCAGACTCCAGTGAAAAATCAGAATATTTTGAATATACAGATGGTAAAGGTCCATGTGAAAATGATGATGATGATACTTTGAGATCACTGAATAAAGAAGAACTTGTTAGTATTTACGATACCAATATTAATGTACCATTCGGAATACGAACTGAAAATAAAAAAAATATGATGGGAAATCGTAAGGTCTCAATTTTAGCTAAAAGTAATGAATCAAAGTCTGAAAATGTCTATGTAGTAAGCATAGGTGACAGAAACTATGAATTAACTGAAGGTTTAAAAGAACTTCTCATTCGTAGTAAGCCTAATCTAAAAGCAGTTAATGAAGGGGATATATTAACATATAAAGATATACTTTGTTATACAAATGCTCATAAACGAAAATTCAGCCCATACGGTCAAATAAAAGGTGACAAAGGATTGAAATATCTGAAAATTATCAAACCTTTATTTGCTAATGAAACGGAACCCAAGACTGGTGGCTATATACCAGTGTGCAAAAAATATAAAAGTGATACAGATTATGTATATTGGGACGATCTTAATGAATTAATAGAAAGGCTTAAGCTATTAATTGCTTCACAAAGTGCGGGAAACACAAATCATGATAATGAAATTGTATCAATAATTGAAGAACTAAAAGAATCTGGCGTTATAAAGTAATAAAAAGCTTGTAACAATTATAACAACTTCTATTAGTCGATAAGACAGCATAGACGATGAATGTATGCAAGAATACTATTTGTAAGCCAATTCAAAACAACCACAAATCTGCAGAATACATGAACATTTCGAGTGAATCTAACCCCACCATTTGTACATATAAAGAAAACATCGATAAATTTAAAAATAATATATTAGAAAAAATTGCAAATATTAATAAAGTTATTGCAACTTTAGCGAGCAGAATAGAAAAGATTGAAAAAAAAGCCGATATCAGAGAACTCGCAGGACAATTAAATAAACATTATGAGCAAAGCAGACGTTGTAAATGAAATCTGTAAAAATGCAAGAATCAATTATCCGCGAAGAAACGTTATCTTGAAAGATATTGATGATCTTTGGGAAGCAGATTTAATAGACATGCAAGCCATGTCTCGAGTTAATGCTGGTTATAAATACATATTAGTGATTATTGATTGTTTTTCAAAGTTTGCGTGGGCTATTGCATTAAGGCAAAAAAACAAAGAACATGTATCAAACGCATTTAAAATGTTATTGCAAAATGGAAGGATTCCCAAAAATCTACATACTGACCGTGGAAAAGAATTTTATAATGATAAATTCAATAGTATTACGAATGAATACAATATAAATCATTATTCTACATATTCAAATAAAAAGGCTTCCATCGTTGAAAGATTAATAAGAACTCTAAAGGGTAAATTGTACAAAGAATTTAACTTAAATGGGAACTATAAATGGAGTAATGGCTTACTGAGCAAAAAGTTACATGAGTATAATAATAACGTGCATAGAACTATTGGGCAGACACCAGCCTCGATATCTAATCACAATAAAGAAATTGTTATGCAAAAATACTTTAAATTGGCTGCTGATAAAAAAGTAATTAAATCCAAAAAATATCGTGTGGGTGACTATGTCAGAGTAAGTAAATACAAAGCTTGTTTTGATAAAAGTTATACACCTAACTGGTCAACAGAAATTTTTAAGATTTATAAAGTACAAGAATCTAATCCACTTATTTAATTGAGGACTCTAAATCTCGCCCGATACTTGGTGCATTTTATTCCCAGAGCTTCAGAAAACTAAATATCATGATGTTTATTTAGTTGAAAAGGTTCTGAGAAGAAAAGGAAATCTGGTGTATGTAAAATGGTTAGGACTACCAAGTAGTGAAAACAGTTGGATTAATAAAACAAATGTATTATAATTGGTGCTTTAAGTTTGCAACACTTGTTTGTGTTCTTATTTAAAGGTATAACTTGATAATTGTGGTTCATTTCATTCTATTTGCTAAAACAATCAAGTCTATTTTCAGACAAAAATTATTTATTTAAAATTATCTAAAATGAAAAGAAAACGGGCTACGTCAGTTTTAAGTAATTCTGAAAACTGCAAAGGGTATAATGAACAAAAAAGAAAGATTTCAGGCGGAAGCGTAAAGAAAACATTTAAAGCTATTGTATCAGGTACCAAAAAACATATAAATAAAATAAAACCTAAATGCAAAAAGGCTTTGGTGAAATTAGCATGTGCAACAGCCCAAGAATTAATATCTGATTTACCAGTTAAAGTTCCAAGAATTATACCTGTTCCAAAAAAAGGCGGATTTTTACCTCTGATACCGATATTTGCTGGATTATCTGCTGCTGGTAGTTTAGTGGGAGGTGTTGCTGGCGTTGCGAAAGCTTTAAATGCAATCAAAGCAGCCAAAAAACAATTATCAGAACTTGAAAGACATAATAAGCAAATAGAAGCCGTGTGCATTGGAAAAGGACTACAATTAAAGCCGCACAAAAATGGGCTCAGAATATACGTCACTAAAACAAAAAACTGAATTCTAGGCTACCCAATAGAGCTTTAACTAACATCGACATTATGAAGTATTCGGTTAATATTCCCTTTTTTCGTGGGGTATTTATGAGAGATGAATTACCGCAAAAACCTTTATCAATTGAATGTGGTGTCATAAACCTTGATTCAATTAAAAGTTCTGGTACGCATTGGGTAGCCTATGGAAAATTAAATAACTACATTGAATATTCTGATAGCTATGGTAATCTGAAACCTCCTAAAGAATTACTTAAATATTTAGGGGAAAATATAAATTACAATTATGATAATTTACAAAAGAATCATTCGTATAATTGCGGACATTTATGTTTGAAATTTTTAAAATCATTCTGGGAGAGAAATATGAAATAAGTTAGTAAAATTATAATATGTTTGCATTTCTTGTATCAGCAAATTACTCATAAATAATGGTAACAATACTGTAATATGCACATTTGATCATTGTCTGTGACAGAAACTGCTTTGCTCATTTGATATTAATTAATTCAGTTATTATTCGATTGTGTTTGAATATATCGTCATAATTATATTTAATAAAAATCGTGTTGTTAACGATAAAGCCAATATTTCACTTTCTTTATTGAAAGGGATCAGACGTGTCAGTGTAGTTAAGAAGAAAAAAATCACTAAAGAAAACAAAAAGTTTCTACAATATCTTGGATTTAAATTACAAAATGCTACAAATCACAGATCTACCACAACACGACAACTCAATTGAAAGCTATGAAATCCATAGTTACAATCCTTATAGTACTAGTTTTAAGGATAATGATGAAATTAGAATACCTATTCACCAACAAGACATATATGTGTTACCTTCTGCAAGTTCTATTTATATAGAAGGCCATGCTAATGTTACATCTAAAGATTCAACAGGAAAAATCGTAAAAAAAGATGTCAATTTCATTAACAACCCAATGTTGTATTTATTTCAAGATGTACGATATGAATTGAATGGTGTTGAAATAGATCGTATTAAAAATGTTGGAATCACTACAACAATTAAATCATACATTTCTATGAATGAAGGTGAAAATAAAGCTGCTGCAGTATGGGGGTGGAATTTACAAGGCACAAAACTGAAAAATGGTCAGTTTAGCGCCATTATTCCATTAAATAAAGTATTAGGATTTGCGGAAGACTATAACAAAATAATTATGAACTGTAGACATGAACTGATACTGCAAAGAAGTAGCACTGTTACAAACTGTGTACATTTACAAAATGATGATAATATAGAAATAAGCATTCAAAAAATTCAGTGGCGTGTTCCTCATGTTAAAGTTTCCGATCGCAATAAATTGATGCTACTCAATCATTTAGAAAAAAATCGCGCTGTACAGCTGGCATTTAGAAATTGGGATTTGTATGAATACCCTTTATTACCTAAAACTACTAAACATTCATGGTCAGTCAAAACCGCTTCACAATTAGAGAAACCAAGATTTGTAATTTTAGCCCTACAAACTGATAGAAAATCGAATAAAACTAAAAGTTCGTCAGTTTTTGATCATTGTAAAGTATCTAACGTAAAACTTTTTTTGAATTCACAATATTTTCCTTATGATTCACTTAATCTGAAATTCGATGAGGATAAATACAATATATTATATGAAATGTATGCTAACTTTCGTCAGTCGTATTACAACGCTGGTATTGATCCGTTGCTTAATTTGGTTCAATTTAAAGAGAAGGCTCCACTTTTTGTAATCGACTGCTCGAGACAAAACGATACGCTTAAAACCGGTCCTGTTGATGTTCGGATAGAAATTGAATGTTCTGAAATAATACCAGAAAATACAACTGCTTTCTGTCTTATTATTAATGATCGCATTTTTGAATACCAACCTCTAAGTAATATTGTGAGAAAATTATCATGAATAATATTAACTACGCAATCGTGGATGTACAAGGATTCAAGAGCGAGCAAAATGAGTTCATTCCTAAGGAAATAGCTATCATATGCAATGACAAGATTTTCATTCTTTTGATAAAACCACCATTCCCATTTTATAACTTAACAAAAAAAGAACGCATACAAGTATCGTGGATAGAAAGAAATAGAGGTATTTATTGGAATCAAGGATTTGTGCCCTTCTTTAGTTATAAGAACGTAGTAGGTGATTTTTTGAAAAATAAATGTATTTATACTAAAGGCTACGAAAAAGTACTGTGGATAAAAGAAATGTTTGATACCTATAATGTACATAATTTAGAAGATAAAGATTGTCCTAGTTTAGAACGTTTGCATTGTAAATATTCAACTTCGTTTAATATTTTAAGCTGTATATATCATAATAAATATTGTGCTTTAAAAAATGTATTCTATTTAAATAAGTGGTGTAAAGAAAATGATGTTTTGGAATATTAAAATAATTAATTAACTAAAGAACTTGTTTTATTTTCTAACCAACCTAATATTTTAAAAGTACAAGTATTTTGAGATTTGATCAGTAATAAACGTACATTAAAACTACAAAATTTTCAAATGTTGGATCTGGAAATGAAAACTCGTTATACAAGATTGCACATTAAGTAGATAGGTTATATTCAAATATAGGCTTCATATTCAATGTAAAGGAACCTTCTATTTGAATCATTCGAATAGTTTATTATTCTCTTATAAAATTTGTTTTAAGCATTCGTAAATGACTTCTCAGTGTGTATAATTGGGGCGTTCTGGATCTTTTTTGATCCAGAACCCCCAATTATACACTACTGGCGCGTGTAAGTAAAAATTAAATATAAACACAAAAATGTATACGGAAAAAAAATAAATCTCATTCTTTTTAAGAAACCACCACAAATAAATTACGTATTTCGGATCCATTTAATGGCGTACCTGCTTCAAATTACAGTTCTCCGAAGTACCTATACCGGGTGGGCAGGGAAAATGGCAGACGCTCCATTAAATGAATGGCACAGCTATTCGCTCAATTTTATGACACGGTCGTTAACGACTTGTTAAAAACAGATAGCACTCGTAGTCGAACGAAGGTATGTATAGTCATCGACACAAAAACAAAATAAACATTTTCACCACATCTTGATTATTTAGTTTTTCGCCCCGCAAAAATCTGTCTGTGACTGTACGTCTTTATTTATATCAGATTAAATTTAAAAACACTTAATTTTATCAAAAGATACAGTAACTCATGAGGAAGGTTCAGGTACATAATAATTAAAAACACATATTCGCTGTCTGACCTTTGCTGCTCCGCAAACTTGGCTGACACACGGCCGTGTGTCTGCATAAACAAAAGAAATAAATAAAACTTGTAAAGGAAAACTCTTAACTGCACTAGTCGCTAGTTGCTATTCTACATAATTAGGCAAAAAAATTGCAGCTTACGCATTCTAATATGAAAAGTTTACGGAAATGCATATAAAATGAAACTATAGTATTTGTTTAGTAAAGACAGCCCTATTAATGGTTTTTCTTTGTCTTTTTTGCACAAGTACGTAATTTTGGATATAATGTAAAAAAGGTGTACAGTTTATTATTAGGACACTGACTGTACAAGGGTTAAATACCCTCATGTTACAAATGCAATTGGCCAAACTTTCGATACTTACAACAACTGTGAAATATAAGCCCATTTGTCAGCTTTATTGGGACTAATTAAATTCAGGATTAGGATAGTTACTATCAAGGAGACGTTTGTGTCTAGGATTATTACTCGATTTAAATTGACTGAACATTTATAGAGTTCTCATTCATGTACTTACAGAGTTCTCATATTTACGAATAGACTTTATTGAAAACAGTTTCCCAAAAATTCTTCTCCCAATTTTAATCCCGTGGCAAATACTCTGCTTTTCGTATTTCTTTATTTTCTTTACTATTTTAACTTACCATTCATTACGAAAACGATTCAGTTACAAATACGAATACGAATACGATTCAACTGCCAACTCACCTTATTTTCTGTTCATCTTTGTTTTGTTAGGTAACAAACTCCTTCAAGCAAACCTTTTCCTTACCATAATTAATGACATTCACAAAGACAAAACATAATTAATAACCTATGTTATACACACTATTTATGAATATTTTCAAAACAATGAAAATTTATTCCGTTTTTTGTACCACTTTTATCACTTTTTATTAATATTCCGCCACTGATTAAACTCTCTGTATTACAAGGTGGTTGACTGGTAGAGAATGCCATAAGACTTTCAGTCCACCTATTGTACAACTTACAGTGTAATAAAGTTTAAATGAATAAACAAATTTCCTTTTTCAAATTTTCTACGAAAAAAGGCAATGAAATATAGTGTTCCGTGTCATATATTTTTTTTTCATCGAGGCGGGCGTGGTAATCTCGATTTTCGAACTATGACCTCTTTAGTGCAACCTCGCGCACTCAGCCGAGTTCATACAAGATCGTCTTCCAAATTCAAATCACATTACACCGGCACCCGCATTACACATGGGCCGCGAAAGATTTTCATACAATGTTACGGCCCGTTAGCTGAGATGTGTGACTTTAATTTATTAAACATTATGTGACGTGTGATCAAACGTTGCGAGCTAGTGAAGTGAAATAGTAATTTGCAAGTAATTATCTTAGTCTTTATTACTATTTTACAGTTTACCATTGATAAGATGCGCAGGCTATCGTCGACGACGTATGGCAGGAGCGTGGATAATAATATGACATCCAGTGGCAAGCCGTCAACGCACTGTCGACATTTCGCCAACGAACTGTCGGCATGCCGTCAGCATGGCGTTGTCGTGTCCTCGGTGCGCAAGTACCGCTCGTTTGTTGGTGGGACTCTTGAGAGTAAGTAGATCAGTATTTAATTTTATGAGTTGTTTAGAGTTAAAATGAAAAACTTTTGGTTACTTTCTCCGAGGAGTACGAAGGAGTTTTAATTGGTTTTCTTCGCTGTTTTAGTATTACCTAGAGAAACAGCTATTTTGATGTATGTCAAACAGGATTTTATCGAAACATTTCGTTTTATATAAAGCTTTAAAATAAATACCTATTGACTACAGACAGGCTGAGTCAATTTTCCGACGATCTTTTCTTCGATGTGTAGACTGTAGATTCGAAATAAAACTCTTCTTTTTGAGATCGGTGACCGTGAGAGCGCGTACGTTCTGGCCCACTTACGGCCCTTTATTTATCCAAAAATACATGTCTGACTTATCGACTAATACAGATTAGTTACAAACAAGGACGGACACAACAACATCTGCGTATTCCTTTTTACGTTTTTGTAACCTACCTACATTAATCCTCATAAAATTCCCATTCGCAACAATCCACTCTATGGGTTTCCTACCTACCCTCAGAAAGTGCGATATGGGGGATAGGAAATTTGAAGGCTTTACCGGCCTCGCTCCACCTGAGCGAGACAGCCTACTAGGGTCTCCCTCGCCCCTGTACCAAACTACCTACATATTTCTTAATATTTCCTAGCTAGTTAATTTTTACCCTACCTGCCTACCTAATTTGCAAATGGGAATTCCTAACTAACAAACAGGTTTCTTAGTTCAGAACCAACGAATTTTAATAAACAATTTAGTATTATTATTATTATTATTATCGAAATAAAACGAGCCCTGAGCTAATTACAATGCTTACTCGCTATGGCCCTAACAGAAAATTATATTCATTTTCATCAAAAATCCTTAGAAATAAATATAACTAAACTTATTACTTAACATGATTGGGTGTCCGTAACAGTCTCCTCCCGGTGAAGTACTGCGAAGTGCGAACCTCTTCTTATTCCACCGGCAGGACAGCCAATCTCGACGCCGGTCGACGAAACACGCCGCCTTTGGTCCGAATCTCGACGTTCCTCACTGCTCCGTCAGGTCCAGGATGTACTTCTGTGACGACGCCTCGGGGCCACACGTTTGTGGGCAGAGTGTGGTCCACCACGACGACTAGATCACCGGGCTTGATAGCAACCTCGGCGACATCTCGGGCTCCTCTTCTTGGTACCAGGTCCGGTAGGTATTCTTTAAGCCAGCGATGCCAATACTCGTCGGCTAACGCTTGCGCCGCCCTCCACGTCTTCCTCGATGCTGGTTCGCACGGCCCAATGATGGGTAGGCCGCGCGGTCCCCCTAGTAGGAAGTTGTTCGGGGTGAGCGCCTCCGGGTCGTCAGCGCTGACCGGCACGTGTGTGAGCGTTCGCGCGTTCATGGTATGCTCGACCTCCGCCAGTAGAGTTTGCAGTATCTCTTCTCTTGGTGCTTTTTCATGTAGAGTGACTCGTAGAGCGTTCTTGACAGAGCGAATGAGACGCTACCTGATGCGGTGCCCCTGATGCTATGTAGCGCCAGTCGATGCGCTGGGTGAGCGCATAGTCTCGTAGAACTGGCTCCCATTCTTCAATCGCTGCTCGTAGCTCCTTGTCTGCACCCTTGAAGTTCGTCGCGTTGTCTGAGTACATTTTCTGTGGCCACCCTCGTCGCGCTCCCATACGCCTCAACGCCTTTGCTGGACTTGAACTCTGCCTTTGCTGGTCCCAAGCCCAGATGAGAAAAGAGGAGGGTTGGCTGACGGACAACGCTTTCGGTGTGCACTTCCACCCGCACACCGACCAGTCGTAAAGAGTTGTCAATGCCGAACATTGGGCGGCAGTAAATAACCCAATCAAAACATTCGGTTACCAGGAACCGTGAGGCCTAAATAACCTCTAAAAGTCTGGGTGCAGGGATATGGGGAACCCCTGTAGCTATTTACCCAAACCTCCTTTTTTAGTAATGTCTGACAAAGTTAATGAAAAGAGTTTGCCATGCGATCCGGCTAGCGCCCGGCTCTCCCAGATACCCGGGTCTGGGAGATGTAATGTTACCGACGACCAAGGACGGGTGGAGACCCAGGCCCCTCCTTCGGTAAATGCTACTGGTCAAAACACACCGACGGGGAGTACCCCGACCACAGAACACGGCCCGAGCTTGGACCTTTCAGGTCTGGCGGAGGCCATACCAACCACCGCCGACACTGCAACGGTGTCGGAATGGACCGTTGTCGCTCGGAAGCGCCCCTGCAAAGGGACCGCCAAACCGGCGACAACTGCCAGCAGCCGAGGGCAAGAAGGCCGACCCGACCGCAACCGCCACACTGGCCGTGCCACAGAGGGGACCCGAAAGCCCAAAGCTGCGGCGACAAACCGAGGGATGGTGGGTCAATCCCAACGTGATCACCCCACCGCGTGTGCGTCGGGAGTGACCCACCAGCCCGCAGAGTCGCGGCCCACTGACCGAAACACCAACCAAGGGCTGGGAAGCCGAACGGAACGCGTTCCCCCTCGGGGGCACGCGGGAAGTAAAGTGGACCAGCCTAGTATCAACCAAACACAGACGCCGGCCGCTGCGGCTACAACGCCCAGCGAGCCCGTGCCCTCCACTTCCGCGGGGGTGACCTCCGCGGAGGCAGGACGGCATGGAACGGCATCACCACTACCACCCACAACCACAAGACCAACAAGACCACCCAAACTACGCCAGCGTAAACGGAAGCCGAAGGGTGGCCGCGGCCGAAGGTTGGAGGCGGAGGCTCCCGCTGCTCCCGTAAGCGAGCAACCTGGGGTCGGGAATGGTCCGGACGACCGCGCTTCCACGAAGCGAGCTCGTCTGGACGATACTCGGTCCCCAAGGGGGGAAGCCAAACGTCCAAAAACCGAAGGTAGGCAAAGGCGGGCGGAGAGCTACGCAGATGCGAGTCAATCGCACCTGAGGGTAGCGGTCATCACCGTCCCGCCGCGCGACCTCTCGCAGGAACAGGCAGTGCAGCTTAGGGAGGCTATCGATGATAGAATTCTTCAAGCTGTCCTGTCTCCACCGTCCCCGGGCGCGCAGGCTCCATCATTTCGCGGGCGCCCCTTCCTTTTGGATGGGGTGCTGGCGATGTGGTGTGAGAACGCGAACGCCCTTAACTGGCTAGAGAGGGAGGTTAGAAACATACCGTCACCAATACCACAGACCACTCTGACTGTCATTAGACAGTCAGACATGAAAAAGAGGCTTAAAGCAGGGCTTTTACTACACACCCGCATCACCGACTCCAGCACGCTTCAGAGAGTCCTCTGTGCCCAGAACCCGTGGTACAGAGTCGACTCCTGGCTGCTGTACGACATGACGGATGACGACAAACCAGGCGAACCAGGCTCCAGCGAGAGGGTTGTCCACCTCATACTGGGGATCCCGGAAGACCAGCGGCAGACCATCCTGGATCGGGAACGTCGGATTGCCCACATGTCGGGAAGCGGATATATTCGCTTCTTCGCTCATGAAGAGGCATCCGCGCCGGCCGAACCCAGCACTGCAAGACCCAGTGAGACACCAGGACCATCATCAGCCGCTCCCCAACCGGGTCCGAGCTGGCTCGATATGATGAGTTCGCCTGCAGAGAGCGCGGGGGATACGAGCGACGAAGATGGCGTCCTGCGTAGCCCCACCCCTTAGCCTCAAAGTCCTGCAGACCAACCTCCAGCACAAACAGATCGCGACGGCCACACTACGCAGAGTGCTGGAGGTAAATAACAAGATCGTCGCGCTGATCCAAGAACCTTGGATCAGAAACAATACCATATGCGGTCTCAACAACATCAGTGGTAAGATATTACTCAAAGCACCGGTAGAAAAACCTAGAACCTGTATTGTAATACCCAAAACCACAAATACCACCTTGCTTAACCAATTCTGTTCCAGAGATCTAACCGCAGTAAAAGTCCTTGCAGACAACCAAACTACCCTGGTCCTGGCCTCAGTGTACATGCCGAACGAAGGCGATGTTCCAGCCAGAGAACTTGCTGAGCTGGTACTGCACTGTGAAGCCATGGACTGGGAGTTGGTCATCGCTGCGGACTGCAACGCGCATCATCCTCTGTGGGGAAGTAAGGACACCAACAAAAGGGGTGAGCTTTTAACAGAGTACCTACTACAAACTAACCTCAACATCATGAACAAGGGCACGGAACCAACTTTTGTGACCTCTAGGTGCCAAACTACCATAGACATCACTCTAGCAACACACAAGGCTGCAGACCTCGTCGACGGATGGCATGTATCTAATGAACCATCGTTCGCAGACCACAGGCGTGTATGCTTTCAACTAAATTTTAAACTAACAGACCCTGTCCCATACCGCAATCCTCGGAGGACAGACGTGAAACAATATTGCAACATACTAACAAAAACACTAAACGCTTCTGAAACAGTCGATGTAACCCTTAACACTAATAACATAGAACATACCGTGGAATCCCTAACAGCCACCCTCCTTAACAGCTATGAACAGGCCTGCCCCACCGTTACACCGAAAAACTCCGGCAACACTCAATGGTGGGGACCAGAACTTGAAAGGCTAAGGAAGGCGCTCAGGACACTGTTTAACCGAGCAAAAAACACCCGCACCGATGAGGACTGGGCGAAATACAAAACAGCACAAAAACACTACAAGAAACGTATCAGGTTCCGGAGAACGGAGGCCTGGCACAACTTCTGTAGTAGCATAGACTCAACAAACCAAGCCGCGAGAGTAAAGAAAATACTGTCTAAAGGGGATCTCAACCTCCTTGGTTCTCTTAAAAAAGAAGACGGTACGTTTACAAACTCAGACCAAGAAACCTGCAAGGTTTTACTAGAAACCCACTTCCCAGGCTGTCAAATCACGCCAGATCGAGAATGGCCAGACGAAATCCGGGAAACACCGACGTCACAGGAATGGGAAGTCGCAACCAAAATCGCAACAACGGATAAAATCAGATGGGCCCTAAAAAGCTTCCAACCATTCAAATCAGCGGGCTTAGATGGAATTTTCCCAGCCCTGCTACAATGGAACTCTCAAAATATAACCACCCACCTACTACCAATATTCAGAGCATGTATAGCGTTCAAATACATACCAAAGCAATGGAGAGAAGCAAAAATAGTCTTCCTACCTAAGCCCGGAAAGGGAGACTATACGTTGGCCAAATCATTCAGGCCAATCAGCCTGACTTCTTTTCTGCTAAAAACATTAGAACGACTAATAGACAGATACCTAAGAGATGAGTTTTTAAGAAACAAAACACTTCACCCACAACAGCACGCATACAGGAAAGGCAGATCCACAGAATCAGCATTACATACTGTTGTGCACAAAATAGAATCGGCCATTAACAACAAATCATCAACACTTGCCGCCTTCATAGACATAGAAGGGGCTTTTGACAAAACTATGCACAACAGCATTAACCTAGCCCTAAGAAAACTAAGGGTAGAACCAGTAATTACAAAATGGATAAACGAGCTGGTTAGTAAAAGGGCAGTCCAAATAACCACACAAACCACCACACGTGCGACAGTAGTCAGGGGATGCCCACAAGGTGGCATCCTCTCTCCACTTTTATGGAACATAGTGGTAGACAGCCTCCTGAGTAGGCTAAATGAAAGAGGATACACTACTATTGGTTACGCAGATGACTTAGCTATACTGATAAACGGTAACGCGGAAAACCTCCTATGTGGGATAATGCGTTCCGCTCTTCAGATAGTGGAAAAATGGTGTAACGAGCACCAGTTGTCAGTAAACCCGAAAAAGACAGAACTAATCCTTTTCACTAACAAAAGGAAATTACCTGAACTAAAGCTACCAATACTGTTTAACACCGAATTGGCTCTCTCATCACAGGTGAAATATCTTGGCATCACCTTAGACAGTAAACTCAACTGGAGTAGCCATATCGATGATAAAATGCAGAAGGCCTGTATAGCTTTTTATCAATGCAAGCGACTACTCGGCAAGAGATGGGGTCTAAATCCAAAGATCACATTATGGCTATACACATCGGTTATTAGGCCTTCTTTTACCTATGGATCAGTTGTATGGTGGCCCAGAACGCAACTGTCCACAATCAAATCAAAACTTCAAAGCCTACAACGTTTAGCAAGCATCGCAGCTACAGGTTGCATGAAAACCACTCCATCAGCCGCACTAGAGTTTCTCCTGAATCTAAAACCGCTGCATCTGGTAATTCAGGAAGAAGCAAAGGCAGCTGCCCTACGACTTAGAGCAAACGGACTATGGAAACAAAACATAGCGACCACACATTCAAAAATCCTAGATGGGTCTCTGAAAGAAAGACCACTTTTAGACGCACCCATGGACAGAATACCATGCCAACATGTATTTGATAGAAATTACAACATCCAACTCACGGAAGAGCCCAGTGACAGCTCAGGCACAAAAGAGGTCCGTATATACACAGACGGCTCCAAAACCTCAAAGGGTACAGGAGCTGGTGTGTTCTCAAATGACCTAAACATTAAAATATCAACAACTTTAGACAAGCTGAACACTATCTTCCAAGCAGAATGCATCGGCATCACTAGGGCAGCACAGGCAGTTGCAGCCAGAGATGTCAAAGACCTACATATTAAAATCGTCTCGGACAGCGCATCTGTGCTCCAAGCCCTAAAAAACAACAGCATAACATCTGTCCTTATTTTGGAGTGCCATAAAGCACTACAATCCATAGCAAACACAAATGAGGTAACTCTGCAATGGATCAAAGGACACAGTAACTCACTAGGTAACGACGCAGCTGATGAACTAGCCAAGAGGGGATCAGCAACGACAGTGTATGGACCGGAACCTTTGCTGCCCCTACCGCTGGCCCAAATAAGAACTTGGCTACGTGAAGAAACTGAAGCAGCACACCAAGATGAATGGAGAAATGGCGATGGTTGCAGGCAAACTAAGGAGGCTGTTCCGGAAGCATCGAAAAGGCTTGCCCGCAACCTCATCCGATTACCAAGAGACAAACTACGCTTAGCCATAGGCACCATAACTGGTCATAGTCTCTTAAACAAACACCTTTTCACAATAGGTGTCACAGACAGCCCCCTATGCAGAGGGTGCATGGGGGCGGAAGAAACACCACATCATGTGCTCATGGAGTGCACAAGTGTGGCGGAACAACGGGCAAATATTCTCAAATCCCCAGCTACTTTCCCAGAGGCCTTTTGCAACCTGAGCAGGTTGCTAGCCTTCTGGGAAAGCCTGGGTTGGTTAGAATAAAAAGGAGGGACATACGCACAATGGCCCAATCATGAGGCTAAGTGCGGAAATCACCCCAGCCAAACTAACTAACTAACTAACGCCTCAACGCCATGATAGCCGAGTCAGTCGACAGGCTCGCTACCAACTCTATATGCACGGCTCTCGTAGTAAGGCATGTGAATAACGCTCCCCACCGCTTTTCGTGACGACGGCCCACAGTTATGATCATGGGACCAAAGAAATCTAGACCACAGTTAGAAAATGGTCTGGTGAAAGCCTCTACTCGAGCGCGTGGCAAGTCCCCAACACAGGTGTCACAGGTCTCGCCTTTCTCATACGACAAAAGGCGCACTTATAGGCCACGGCACGAACGGTAGGTCGCAATCGCAGTGTCCAGTATCTCTGTCGTACATCGTTGACGACGCGTTCGTTGTGCGAGTGATGGGCGCGACGGTGTTCTCAGTTGCACAACAACCGCGCGTACGGGTGGCTGCCGTCCAATATTACGGGCGTAGTATCGGGGGCAGACACACCCGCTGCCCTCGTCCTTCCTCTCGCCCGCAACACGCCCTCCTCGTCGATGAATGGATCAAGTCTTCTGATGCCACTCCCTGCCTTCAAGTTCTAAACTCTTTCTAGGCGCTCTATGTCTTCTCGAAATGAGTCTGCCTGCGCTCGCCTCATCGGTCGTAGAGTCTGTCCAGTACGTAACTCTATCGGGCTGCCATCCGTGCTCCTCCATTACTGTCGACGCAAGTCTCGTTCCGGTAAGACACGCTTGTAACTCTAGACGTGGTATCGTCTGCGTCTTCATCGGGGCTACTCTTGCCTTTGCTGCCGCTAATACCACACGACGTGATCCATCCTCGTTCTCTACAAGCCAATAGACTGCTGTCGCGTAAGCAGACTCGCTAGCGTCGCAGAACACGTGCAGCTGCTTTCCAGTCACTCCCCCCGTCAAAGTGTAGAGGCGGGGTAGACGCAGACTGATAAGTGTATCTACGTTCCACGGGCTCTGTTATCTGAAATATAAGCCCTGAGCTTAGTTTGGACATCAGTCTCCCACAATAAATTGTATTCAACTTCTTAATTGTAATGTTAATCTAAGATGTAAGTTTGTATAACTTAATTTATTGTGGAGAGAAATAAATAAATATTTTTTTTTAACAGGTTTCTTATTATCGAAATAAAACGAGCCCTGAGCTAATTACAATGCTTACTCGCTATGGCCCTAACAGAAAATCATATTTATTTTCATCAAAAATTCTTACAAATAAATATAACTAAACTTATTACTAAACATGATTGGGTGTCCGTAACAATACCAAAGCTCCACGTTGGGATATCCAACTAAAATAGATAGTCACACAGCTCACTGCTAATCTGATCAAACTAAACTCGTTGTCGTTTTAGTGTTAGTATTATATTTATTGGTATGATTTGATTGACCAGATAATACAATCATGCTCAAACTAATACCTTGTTTATTATCTCCCCTGTTTCGGTTTGAAAATTAAAGTATGGACGTGATTTGACTATCCCTGACTGGGGTGAATGACACTACCGTTGTTAAAAGTGTAATATTTTACTGCAAATTCGTCGTTTGTTCTAAATGATTTTCTCAATTGCTTTTTTCTTCTTTTATGTAAATCAATTGATTACTTTTTTATGCTTAAGAAGATCCATACTTTAAAAGGAAGTTTTGGTAAATATTACATATTTACGGTGACTGTTTGAAGTGGGATAAATTGTTTAAATAAAACGTGCGTTGAACGAAGTGATTATGACATTTATATTTACAAAATAAATTGAACGTTGTTTATTTTTATATATAATTGTAAGTTCCGTTACCCAATAACTTTTTTTGTCGACCTCCGTGGTGCAGTGGCTAAGCACGCTGGGTTTCAAGGCGTCGCCGCTCCGAGTTCCCGGGTTCGATTCCCGGTCGGATCAATGTAGAAATCATAATTTTCTATATTGTCTCGAGTCTGGGTATTGTGGTACTACCGTTGTGTTTGATTTCCATAAGACAATTGCATTGGCTACTTACTCTGGGATCAGAGGTCCAAAATTTTTATTTATTTATTTGCCGAATATGCAGACATCTATACGGCCTGATAACCTATAATTTACCAATAACTCTCCAAGGTTGTTTTCAACCATAAGATTAAACCGTTACAAATTTAAATAAAGTCAATTTTGACATAATTTGCACCTCTAGTTATTAAGTTTAGTATTATTGCAAGCAATACGTACAAATTCACACGATACCATCTTCGTTTCTAATCGAATCATCCCAAGGCATCGTGTGAAATTTATCGTTGATACGTGTTTATAGGGGGCGTTATACCAGTACAAATAAGGAAAAACATGGTACCCATGTATTGAATAAGTCGTTATCTTGTTTTGCGTATTATTTCAGAATAACGTCATTTTTTTACATTTAATATTTATTTATTTTCTGTTGATATTACTGGGAAATTTTAATATTGAAAGTTGCCATAAAGTATACCATGCGAGATCATGATCTTTCATCATCAAGTTAAAATTAACCTACAGATCCTAGAGCTTTAAGTTTCAACGCTAATATCAATTTCCCTTACAACTTGCTTACAATAATAATATATTCAATCAAAGCCCAGACTTACAAGGCCTTTTGTTTGCCATTTCAGAGCTGCTGTAACAGCAGAAATAGTGTCAGTGTAAATACTAAGCGTCACTACACTAAGATCACAATTTCTAAGAGTTCTGCAAATTTTGTTAAGGCGGTAATGAAATGAATTTCTCTGTAGAAATTCATGTCTTTCTCTGTAAAAAGCTGTACTAAGCTCGTAAAAAAATACCTTTTTACAGAAACATGTACATGACTGTTTATTATGTTATCACAGCGTAAACTTCTTCAGATGGAGGAAAGCCGTGTGGATTTGATTCTGTAATGTGCTATTAAAATAGAAATATAACTCTACGTCCACTGAAGAACATTAGCTTTCCCCATGATTGACAAATTACTGAAGCTTTAGAATGTTTTTAACACTCACAGTGTCATATTTTATATTCATAAAGATGAAATAAGAAACCAAAAATTTTTGCGCACGGGCGGGACTTGAACCAGCAACCCTTTGGCAAACCGGGCCAAACGCTCTTACCAATTGAGCTACCGTGCTGTTAGTCCGACCCTGCGAAATTTGTGGTTTCTTATGAAAAACGTCAATGGTGTGACGCTTAGCGCCATCTAGCCGTCTGTTTATGAAACAGATGGCCCAAGCAGTTATTCTTTACAGAATAAATTCAACTTGGAAATTGATGTCGCTTCGCTATCTATTGCTTTAGAATGTTTTTAACACTCACAGTGTCATATTATATAGCGACATCAATTCCAAGTTGAATTTATTCTGTAAAGAATAACTGCTTGGGCCATCTGTTTCATAAACAGACGGCTAGATGGCGCTAAGCGTCACACCATTGACGTTTTTCATAAGAAACCACAAATTTCGCAGGGTCGGACTAACAGCACGGTAGCTCAATTGGTAAGAGCGTTTGGCCCGGTTTGCCAAAGGGTTGCTGGTTCAAGTCCCGCCCGTGCGCAAATTTTTGGTTTCTTATTTTATCTTTATGAATATAAAATATGACACTGTGAGTGTTAAAAACATTCTAAAGCATTAGATAGCGAAGCGACATTAATTTCCAAGTTGAATTTATTCTGTAAAGAATAACTGCTTGGGCCATCTGTTTCATAAACAGACGGCTAGATGGCGCTAAGCGTCACACCATTGACGTTTTTCATAAGAAACCACAAATTTCGCAGGGTCGGACTAACAGCACGGTAGCTCAATTGGTAAGAGCGTTTGGCCCGGTTTGCCAAAGGGTTGCTGGTTCAAGTCCCGCCCGTGCGCAAAAAAAAAAAAAAAAAATTTTTGGTTTCTTATTTCATCTTTATGAATATAAAATATGACACTGTGAGTGTTAAAAACATTCTAAAGCATTAGATAGCGAAGCGACATCAATTTCCAAGTTGAATTTATTCTGTAAAGAATAACTGCTTGGGCCATCTGTTTCATAAACAGACGGCTAGATGGCGCTAAGCGTCACACCATTGACGTTTTTCATAAGAAACCACAAATTTCGCAGGGTCGGACTAACAGCACGGTAGCTCAATTGGTAAGAGCGTTTGGCCCGGTTTGCCAAAGGGTTGCTGGTTCAAGTCCCGCCCGTGCGCAAATTTTTGGTTTCTTATTTCATCTTTATGAAATTACTGAAGCTTTAGGGTTGAACATAAATCAAAGTGACGAAATTTCATTTTACCATTATTTAGAATGATTTTTTTTTACCTTGCATAATTGCTTATTTTGCTTGTATACATTATGACACTCGCTAAAAACTAGTGTTGTGGTATGCACTCTGCAACCATCTACTAATGCTGAGCGGATGATTTTTTAACTTGAGTCACCCGCTCAATATAAAGACTTAATTTTAATAATGTAATTTTTATTTCGGTCGGACAAAGGATTTCATTTATTTACTTTCAAATCTAGATAATGTCCGAGATTATCAGAACGCTTGGTTGACTATCTGTTAAACGTCGTTACAGAATTAGGACTGATATTACTATTTGCGAGTCAACAAAGTTAGTGATTGAGTTTACGTAACGTCACAATGGATTTACAGTAATTAATCGAAAGGTTTCATAATGGACGGCTTATTAGTTATTTAACATATAAACGCTTTCAGTTGTTAGTGAGGTAAAAAGATCTTCTGAATGAGAGATGTCAGGTAAAATGTTTTGTAGCATAATTGATTAATACGAGTAGCACATAACAAGTAGGCCACTTAACTGACCTACAAAATCAATCACTGAATCGAAAAAGTATGTTAGTACCACTTTTAAATTGCCATGAAATGAAATGATATTTAAAGCGTATAGAAACAAGGTTATACAATGGTCTTATATCTAATACAGGTTTCACTTGGATCTACCTTTTTAGGTGTATACACATTACATTTGACATCGTAATGAAAAGTCATGTTGTTGGATTGAGTACCTAGACAGTGAGTAGTAGTTGAGAGTTGTGTGAAACACAATGGCTCTCGGGTATGATATAGTGGTTAGGATGCAAAATAAATTCCTAAGATGTTGCGTAGGAAAGCAAGCGTAAATCTAAGGGAGGCCTCTTGCGGCTCATTTTAGGATAAAAAGAAGATTGCGCACTGAAAGTCGAAAGCGAATTTGTGTTACGAGAATTTCAGGCTGATAAAAGTAGGGCTGTACATATATCATTGATTATATTGGCCGCAAACCCTCATCTCGGAGGCCTTTATTTACTGCCCATTCATTGTTTTCAAGCAGCAAGTGCAAAGGATATCTATTGTAATACCCATTTGCAAAAAACGCTTTGAAAAATAAATCGAGTTTAGTGCTTAATTTACGTGTTACAAAAAATGAATTACGTACGCTGTAGATGGATATAAACTACTTTAAATAAATACGAGTAGTTGCAAAGTTATAAAGTAAGTTTTGCTTGATTAAGTACTCGTTCTTAGCAAATCAATTAGAAGGCAAAGCTTTCTTAAACGTTCTTAATAATTTTAGAAGTGTAAACGTTGTGCACTTACTTCACCTCTAACTTTAGAACCTATAACCTTTAAGGCTAACTCAGGCATTAAATAAAAACTTTCTACCCGCCTACATCGCTCAACATGAGTAGCCAGGATTGGTTAGATAGCTATCATAAATTCCCTAGTTGTTTTATCTTTTATAAAATATTTCCCTCGTTAGAGCAATCTTGGCAATGAGGAAATCAGATTTATTACAACTATTAGCTGCGAGACTGACGCTAGGTAATATTTTTTGAGTTTCTTCACCCTCTTACTCAGAAATGACGTCACGTCTTCTTTCACTCAACTAGTAGAACTTTCTACACTAAGAGAAATAAGTTTATCTTTTCATTTTGTAATCTGGAGTTGTGGCCGTAAATATCCATTAGCATAAAAAACAGCTATGCGATAATTTGTGAGAACGTTGGTGTTTATGTAGGTATTGTAGGTGAGTTTGGATCTCTAAAAGATTTCATGTCATTTTTATTTCTCTCAATTCTGTGCTCTTTAATCTTATTGTTACAATTTGAAGTGTTTGGAAAGCTTTTGACCGTCCAGTATAGTGCAAAAAAGTGCCATTATACTAAAATTATTAACATAAAAGCCTGTCTTGAAGCGTATTTATACGCTCGGATGAAGTCAATCGTTTCACTGGGACGAGTTCTTCAGTTTCGCACTAGAACGACTCTCGACATGAGACAGCTATTTGGACGCATCCCATTCGCTGATGGACGCGGATTGTGCAAAAAATGGATCAGAGTGCGTCCAGCTGACTAGTGAACGAAGGTTCCAATGTTATTTTTATTTTAAAATAAGAGCAAGGTCAAAGGAAAAGCATTTTTTTTTTAATTTCAACTTAATAATGGATTTCCGCAAAGTAACGCCTGATTCCATTAATTATCTAAGAGCAAGGTTGATTGCGCCGTTGTGTGTTGATGGTAGGTGATTAATGAGACCCAAAGCTGCTTAATAATGATGATGGTTTACTTTCTTGCCAATTACAAATATATGATATAAATATGATGAAAAATAATGTATCGTCTTCGGATTCTCAAAGCGCAATGTCCCAAAAAATGGCGGGCTCGCCGCCTCCGGTGTGACGTCGCGGTTCGCGCTGTGACGTCACTTAGTGTTGCCGGCGTTAACATCTTGCCCCCCCTCGAAATCGTCCGGATTTCGAGCATTTGAGGAGTCTAGATCTGACGCTGGATCCGGTAGCAGACAGAGATTCCGTATAGCTCGGCGGATGATGCCTCTTGTAGTGTACAGATCTGCTATCCTGGATACTCCATCAGAGCCCGGGTATAATTTGTGTACTCGGGCCATGCGCCATTTCAGAGGTGGCGCGTTGGGCTCCTTGATGACTACTAGGTCTCCTTCCCGAAGTCCTCTCTGGTTGCGCTGCCATTTGTATTTATTCTGCAATTCGCTTAGGTATTCGTTTCTCCAACGGTCCCAGAAGTGTTGTCGCATCTTCTCCAGGCACCTGTAGCGATCGAGTGGGCTAGGTAATTCCTCCAATAGGTTCTCGGCAGTTAGTGACGTAAGCGGTCGACCGATCAGGAAGTGTGCTGGAGTCAAAGGATAGAGGTCGTTTGGGTCGGATGAAAGAGGAGTCAACGGTCGGAAGTTAAGGATTGCTTCTATTTGCGAAAATAGTGTCGATAACTCTTCGAATGTTAAATGTTTGTCTCCTAGTATCCTAGCAATATGAAATTTCGCGGATTTTACCCCTACTTCCCACAATCCTCCAAAGTGGGGAGAATATGCAGGCGAAAACCTAAATTGGATTCCTTCGTCGGACGCAAAACCAGCTATATCTGCACTGTTTGATTTTAAGAATGTTGTGATTTCGTTATTTGCGCCGACAAAATTAGTACCATTGTCGCAATATATTTCGCGTGGCTTCCCTCGACGGGCCATGAATCGCCTTAAGCATAAAATGAACGCATCGGTCGTTAAGTCACTTGCAACTTCTAAGTGTGAGGCCTTTGTGGTAAGACAAACGAATAGGCACATATAACATTTGGAAATTTTACACCCGCGACCCTTACGATCAGTGATATGAAATGGCCCGGCGAAGTCGACGCCGCTGATGTGAAAAGGGAGACTAGAAGTCACCCTACTGGCAGGTAAGTTTCCCATGATGGGATTTAAACGTTGTGCTTTCATAATCCTGCACAATTTGCAATTGTTGACTGTGCTTCTGGCTAAAATTCGTCCTCCAATGGGCCAATAGTTATCCCTCAATGAGGTTAGTCATAGCTGAGGACCTGCATGTAAGAGTTTTATGTGATAATGTGTAAATAATAATTTTGAAAAATGATGTTTTGAATCTAGCAAATTCGGATGTTTTTTCTCGTAGGATTCACTAGAATTGTGAAGTCGGCCTCCCACACAGATGATGCCGTTTGAATTGATAAATGGAGTCAAAAATAGAATACGAGACTTTGCTGGTAAGTTTTGCTTGTTTTTTAACAATTCAATTTCATCAGAAAAACATTCTTTTTGATGTTGTTTAATTAAAATATGCAAAGATGCATTTAATTCATCTGTTGTTAATGCACTTGTGTTTTTGTTTTGTTTATTTTTAATGTTGTTAATGAATCTAAGAACGTATGCTAACGATCGTTGTAAAGTGCTAAATTTGGAGAATCGTTCAAACTGTATGATGTCTGATGAATTTGTGTGTGTTATATTAGATTGTAAAGTAATAGTAGTAGTTTTTTTTTTGTTTTAAGTTCAGGCAATTCAAGTATATTTTTAAGGTTGGCAATCTGAGCCCACTGGGTTGAGTGCTGCTTTAAAAAAGATGGGCCTTCCCACCATAATCGACTAGACTGAATAGACTTGGGGTTAACTCCTCGCGACGCAAGGTCGGCGGGATTGCTTTCGCCAGGGACATGTCTCCAAACTCCTGATGCAGTTAGCTCTTGTATTTCACTAACATGATTGGCAACAAAGGGTTTTAAATCACAAGATTGCGAAGCTAACCAACCTAAAACCACTGTAGAGTCTGTCCAATGGTACACAGAATCGATCTTGCAACGTAACGCTTTCAAGATTTTGTCACTCAAACGTGCTGATAGTAAGGCACCACACAATTCAAGGCGTTTTTATGGGAGCTACCTTCGTTTTGGCGCATTATAACCTGACTACAATTTGCCCAGAACTATTTTGTGAAAGAATATAAATAGCAGCTGCATATGCCACTTGTAAAGCATCTGAAAATGAATGCAATTGAATTGTTTCTGAATCACTGTTCATTACACATCTAGGAATTTCGATTTGTGATATGGACCTCAAGTTAGATGTGAAACTAAGCCATTCCTTTTCTAATGATGAATTGACTGAATCATCCCAATCTAATTTGGTTAGCCACAGTTTTTGAAGAATGATTTTAGGTATAATGGTGCATGGGCTGAGTAGACCTAAGGGATCAAATAATTTCGCTGAATTAGACAAAATTATTCTTTTTGTTATGTTTGAATTTGTCTCAATATCGACTGGAAATTGCAATACATCTTTGCTCGGATCCCATTTCAAGCCTAAAACACTTGATTGACTTGACAATGTGTCTAAATTTTTTGGCAAATCTTTATTTGTGTTATTCATTAAAATTGATGAAGCATTAGTTCGCCATTTCCTTAAGGGATGGCAGGCTGAGTTGAGTTTTGCAGTTACAGAACTAATTAGTTGATCTAAAGCACATTCGGTGTCTGTACCTGAAAGAAAATCATCGACGTAAAAGTCGTGTTGAATCGCCTGAGACAAACCGATATCATCATCACACTCCTTTGACAACTGTAACAAGCATCTTGTGCTTAAATATGGAGCGGCTGCGGTGCCGTAGGTTACAGTGTTCAGTTGAAATATTTTTATCGGCTGTGATGAATCATCACGCCATAAAATAAGTTGTAACTTTCGCTGTTCACGTTCTACCAGAATGGCGGTACATTTTTTCTACGTCCGCTGATGCTACATATTTATGCTGCCTATATCTAAGTAAAATTGAAAACAGATCATCTTGAACAACCGGTCCAACGCATTGAATATCGTTTAGTGATACCCCGCTGGAGGTTTTAGCCGAAGCGTCAAAGACGACGCGTAGCTTTGTGGTCTCACTGTTTTCCCTTATGACTGCGTGGTGCGGTAGGTAGCAGCCAAACTCTGGTTTAGTAACTTCGGTCATATGCCCCAAACATTCGTACTCATGGATAAAATCAAGATATTGTTGTTTTAATTGTGACTTGTTATTTAATTTTCTTTCAAGTTGCAGGAACCTTTTTTCGGCAATATTGTACGATTCACCTAATAAATCTATTGAACCCTTTAGTGGAATGTTTACGGAAAATCTTCCGTCAATCTCTCGGCGAGTGGTTTGATTAAATAATGTTTCACAAAAATCATTTTTATTTTGTCCTAAAATTGACGGTATCTCTTCGAGTTCCCAAAATTTGTTTGATTGGGCACTAATATCTTGTAAAAAATTACAATGAATGTTATTATTAATTTTACTATAGAGGTCACATGACATAGAGCCTGCTACTATCCACCCTAAGTGTGTATCCTTCAATATTAGTTTTTTTGGTCCTAAATTTATTTTAGATTCCCTGATTAGGTCCCAAAATATGCCGGCACCTAATAATAAATCAATGTCTGAAGGTTGATAAAACGATGGATCTGCTAATTGGACATAATTGGGAATGCCTATGTTCTCTATACGCACTGCAACATGAGGAACGTGCTCAGTGATTTTAGGAAGAATAAAACATTTGACTTGTGTTTTAAATGAATTATGCATGGAATGTAAATTGATTGTGCAATGTTCAGTAATATTTAAAACTGAGTTACCAATGCCTGAAACACAATGATGATTATTTTTTATTGTACAGGTACCTATTTCCCTTTGTGCCTTCTCGCTAATGAAAGACGACTGGCTGCCAGAGTCCAGTAAAGCCCTGAAAATGAATATTTTGTCATGGTTCATCACCTTAACTAACGCCGTAGAAAAAAGAGCTTGATTAGTGGTGATGACTGACATGGAAACGGAAGTGGAGGGTCCGGATGTAGCGGAGTCGACTACTGGATCAGGTAAGTTATTTTCATTTGTATTTCTGTTTGGTTGGTGATTTTGAACCGCAGTTGTAGATGTAGGTAAAGAGCTTTGTCTGTGTAATAAAGTGTTGTGTCTCTTGTGGCAGATCCTACAGCCACTAAATAACCTGCACTGATAAGATTGATGGCCGCTACGAAGACAGTTATTACATAATTTCATGATATTTATTTTAGATATACGTTCTGTAACGGGAAGCGATTTAAATTTAGAACATTCAAATAATCTGTGACTTTGTTTACAGAAAGGACATATTTTACCAGGCGATGAATCAACAGTTGAGGCAATAAATGATTTTGTATGAGTTAAACTGTTGCGTTTTTCATTTTTTACACACCTGCCTGCATTAATTGTTTCCAAAACAAAAGCTCGTTGACGAAGAAAAGAAAAGAATTGTTCTAATGTAGGCGAGTCCAAATCACTCCTAAATTCCTCCCAGTTACGTGCCGTCACACTGTCAAGTTTCGCCGAAGCCATGTATATAATTAAAGTATCCCATTTATCAGTGGGTTCACCTAAAGAATGCAAAGCATTTAAATTCTTTGATAAAGTATCGATTAACTCACGAATACCTTGTTCACTTTCTTTATGTAGCTGTGCAATTGAAAACAAGCCTTTAATGTGCTCATTTATTAAAAGGCGTTTGTTATCACGCTGACACAACAAATTCCATGCAATTGGATAATTAATTGCTGACACAGACACGGAACTTATTACTAAACTAGCCGCACCCTCTCAAGTACGATTTTAAATAATGAAACTTATTCACATCTTCTATGGTATCATTATCATGAATAAGAGAAGAATATGTATCCCTAAATTAAATCCATTGATTTGGATCCCCAGAAAAATTTGGTATTTTCAAAGGGGGTAATTTTAAATTACAAGTCCGTTCCTTGTTCGATGTACTAGATGAGATATCCTGCTTGTTTGCTTGTTTTTCAAAGAATTCTAATAACGATTGAGCCTTTGCAATCAAATCATAGAACATATTTTCTGTGATTTCGCGTTATTCAATTTGTTTTGAGGTATCTTCATCTAATAACTCGATTTGTGATTGTATTTCCTCGAAGTTGCAAGAAAGATCACGTACCTTATCGCATCTCAGACGTAATTCATTTAACTGTAATGCGTTCACTTCTTTGCACTCCATTAAAGGTTTTAAATATTTATCAAATAAAGTTAATCTGGCACGGATTGTCCCTCTTTGTTTAACAAGGTTTTGCTTAGTTTCCATTTTGACGGCGAAAACACTAAATCACAACACAAAACACGCACTAATAACCGATCCAAAGTTATGCTAAAAATAGACTGAAGATGTACGTTACGTGAGGTCCTGCGCAGATAAGAAACCTGTTTTGCGTTCGAGTCCAGGCGCCCGGAGCACGATAGACGGGCGTAAGCAGTAGCTCGATGCAATTACGCAGCTATTATTTGTTGTTTAGGCAAATACTCGCAGTGATTTCACCTGAAATGATCTGTGTATGCGTTTGAAATGGTTATGTAATGATCGTAATATTTATGAGATTTAGATGGATGATTGGGATACTAGTTAAGAAGATGATAGGAAATTTGGAAAATAAAGTGAATTTGGGATGAAATAATATTGATTAATGAAGTTTTGTACTGATATTTTAAGAAATATGTGGATGTTAGACCTTAATAACGGTTACTGAAGTTTAAATTTAAAATTAAGGTAAGTTGCTGCTGAAACGAAATTATCGACAAATTACGCAAATCGAAGCAAATAAGGAATGGAAAAGATATGGAATAAACACACTTCCCTCGAAAATAGTCGCTGCAGTCATCGGCTGGCGGTGTCCTGGAGAGAAAGTCAGTTTTCCTTTCGTTTGGCTTGTCAAATTTCGCAACGAAATGGCAGCGTAGAATCACGTCGGGGTCACCATTTGATTGCGCCGTTGTGTGTTGATGGTAGGTGATTAATGAGACCCAAAGCTGCTTAATAATGATGATGGTTTACTTTCTTGCCAATTACAAATGTATGATATAAATATGATGAAAAATAATGTATCGTCTTCGGATTCTCAAAGCGCAATGTCCCAAAAAATGGCGGGCTCGCCGCCTCCGGTGTGACGTCGCGGTTCGCGCTGTGACGTCACTTAGTGTTGCCGGCGTTAACAAGGTTATATAACTTAAAGCAGTCCCCTTAAATCCTAAATAAGAACATTGTCCATCTTAACGGAATGCTATTATATAAAATCACTAGCGCATTTATAACGCTAGGTACTTTGTTCAATAAATATGTTAGACTAGGGGCACCTTGCAACTTCACCCGCGTAAATATTGTATTGCCTCATGTGCTTTTCCAATGTATGAACTATACCTACTAAAGTTTCATCAAAATCTAATCAGTAGCTTTTGCCTGAATAAGTAACAAATATTCATACGTGCTCATAAGTTTTGTCATTTAGAATATTAAAAGGATGACCGACTATATCTAACATTCAATGTTATTGCCCCGAAAATAAAGGAAATGGATTTGGCCGGTAAAAGCTTTGATATGCCCCTGTTGTGTTGTACCTTAAAATAACTACACTGCGGTCGGGTCACTAGCAGCAAGCCAACTTATGCTTTTTCTTTAGCAATAAAATTTGGCATTACTTTTTTTAGTCAAAAAACTAAGCTAAAAATCTTTGCCATAAATCTTTTTTATTCATTTTAAACCTACAATCAAAGGAGCCCTTTTCGCCATCGACAAATAAGTTTTAACCAACGAAGAATTCAAACAAGGAACGTTATTTCGTATGAATATTGGACATATATAACGACTTTATGAAATAGGCTGCGAATCTTCTTAGTTTCACTTTCGTATCTTCTTAGCTTTACTTTCATAGGTATAAAAATAGCCATAATTATGTTATATAGTCATATAAAACATCAACAAGTATTTTTTGACAACATTAAAGAAACCAACAGCAATAGAATGATGATGTACCCGAAATTTTACTGTCTAAACAACAAACAAACTAAACAACAATCTCAATACCAATATAAAACAAAAATCCCAGCAATAAATAATTTTTTACTTGTAGGTATAATTGCAAAAGTAAAAACGGACTTCAAAAACAAAAGGCACTAATTATTATTTAATAAACTCTTGTCAATTTCTTTTTGGAGTCGGCCATCGCATTGGCAATAACTCTAAAAATTATTGTTCGCCTTAAAAGGGGTTTTTCTTTTAAAGAGTCACGAATTTATTTGAGACTTTTTAGTACATTTTGTTTTAGTAGGGGTACTTAATCTTTTTATAAAAAATAGTTTTATTTTCAATTTTTAGTAATAAATAGGAGCGGGGGAGTGTGAGGTTACACCTTTTGACTTTAGCTTTTGCTTATTAATAAGCTAAAATGTAACTAACATAGGTTCTGGCATATTAATCACTGAACTCCTAAGCGTCAAGGAGTTAAATCATCTCAGCTTCACGAAATGGTTACCATGAGACGTAAAAACATGACAACATTAAAATACTAGTACAATAACACTTTATTTGCCTTTAAAATTTGAGGATTTCCGTCGATAATAGCAAGATCTCATCAGTAGATCCCAACTTGACAACAAATGTTAAAAGGTACATCCTCTAGGTAGAAAAAAAAACACTGAGATATGAGGGAACATAAATACAAAAAAAAACTTTTCTAAATTTAACCGCCTCAAACAACCGATTGAAAATTTAAATAACGCATTTCCCTTCTTTTTAGGAGAAACAAATTCATTTGCAGTCGGTGCATGATATCAAACTTGCGTACACAAACAGTTTTTATAAAGTCGTTTTTTTATCACATGATTTTAAGTTATTTATTACCCGTTGCTCAAATACTACTGACCCGATTTTGATGAAACTCAAACTATAGATACCCTAAGTTAAGACATTTTTTTTTACTTCTATTAGATATGTCGCAACTTTAATCTTAACTTTCCCGCTCAATACACGCTTGAAATGTGCCAGGCCTGGGCATCCGAGAGCGAGAAATCCGTGGACAAACATACAAACATCTATACACTTACGAAATTCAGCACAAGTGTTTGAAAACATTTCTGGATAGATATACTTGAAGATTACCTTTCTTTTCTTTATTTGAAGTCCGTAAAAATACAACATACAGTCGAATCGAAAACCTCCTTCTTTTGAAGTCGGTTAAAATGCCTACTCAAAGTCTTCAACCGACCCAAAAATTTATGATGAAAGTTATTAACGTTTATTTTGAATATCTGAAAAGGGAATTTATATTAAAGATCGGGATGTCACTTGTTTGTGTAAGGCTCAATAAAACTGTCTGCCTTTCCACCAAGTGAGCAGCTCCAGATTCAATTAAATGTATATTTTTAATTTAGTTACAGGTTTAAAACAACAGAAACAAGGTTTTCTTTTTATAATACGATTGAATGAAAGATATTTGGTTAAATGTGTGCTCACTCAGTCCTCACAAGCGGTCAGCCATATCTCCATACTGATATAAGTTGAAGTAAGTCGGTTTATTCCGTGTTCTTTTTTTGTTAAACCTCTCTTTAATTGGAGCCTGTAATTTCAAATCGTCAAGTTTTGTATTAAAACATTTACTATTAATTTATTGTGCTCACTCCATCCACACGCTATTGTATCTCTATGAACCAACTATAGATTCGCATTCCATTGTTTACATTGTGTGAAATGGCTAGAAATAAGACTATTCAGCATAAAAACAAACCACTTTTACTGTGCGTGCATGAGTAAAACAAATCTCTGGTGCTCACTCCGTCCGCCATCGCTAAATACTTAAATCTTTTTTGCTAAGTTAACTTAAGAGAAAGAGTGAACATATGATTTTTTTGTACAAAAATACTATAAAATATTTGGAAGTGCCCAGTTTGATATTTCTTTTTACTTTTATAGATTTACAAAACTAAATTATTGGTTTAAATGACATATAATAAGGTGTCTCCACGTGACAATAATAAGAGGATAAGAGGAGCTAGTAATTACTAGTTACGGCGTAGTTTTTCGTAGATAAGCGCTAGCTACGCGCTAGGGTGCGAGCTTTCCCATTAGTTTTGTAATTTTTTTGAATGTTTTCTTGTATAAAATTTGCTCAGAATTTAAAAAAAACCTTTTTTTAGAATAAACATAACTCATATTATCATCCCTGAGTTGAGTATCACTGACCAAGTCAACACCCTGTATAGAAAATTATGATTTCTACACTGACCCGACTGGAAATCGAACCCGGGACCTCGAAGCGGCGACGCATTGAAACCCAGCGTGCTTAGCTACTACACCACGGAGATCGTCAATAAATATAAACATTAAGCACGAGTTAAATGAAATACGAAACGAGATAACAATTAAATACTGATACGTATGTACTAAACAAGAACTATAAAATGACAATATTTTCAACAGAAACTTAAATGAAACTTCATTATGTCTTACAATATCAGAGTTAGTAAGTGTCGCTCATGATGACTCGTGAGATGAAACGTAACTATCTCCAGTAGCTCAAGAAAAGTAGGGTATTGCGGCAAAATGTGTACATAAAAAAACCTTTGTTTATAACTTCATCTTGGCACTAGGAATCAGAATCTGCTGAGTCCTATCAAATTTTGGGTGTCCAAAAGGACAAAGTGGTTCTCCTTCGCTGCGTCTTCGATCCCGTAGAGAAACACTCAGCTTATACCTCTCCATCGCTCGTTGTGTGATTTTGAGCTTCTTTATTAGGCTCATAGTTAGAGTCCATGTTTCGGATCCATATGCCATCACTGATAACACACACTGGTTGATGAATTTCGTCATCAGATACTGAGGTAGTTGTGATTAGAAGAAACCCATGCGCAATTTCTCGAACGCTGCCCAGCCGAGCTAAATTCCCCGATTGACCTCGTTCTCAAAGTCGTACTCGTCGACAACTTCGAGAGTTGAGTTCCCAAAGGATACTGAAGTGGCTACAATAAGGGAGCTCGACATAATTTTAACCCTTCCAGGTGATATGGGTGTGGACCCCATTGTGGTATCATATTTTATGTAGTTTTCTGCGTGTAATACTTAAAATATGATACTTGCCTATTCTGTGAAATGTGCATTATTTACGGTGGAAAGGATGCCTTTAATTTTAGTAGAACTCGGCAGATCCTAATTCCTAGTGCCAAGAATAAGTTATACACAAAGGTTTTATTGAAGTTCATATTTTGGCGCCAAACGGTATTTTACCTGAGCTATAGGTGTTGAGTGAGTCTGAAAGCTTTTAGTATGGGAGAAAACTTCACAAAAGTTTCACCATATAGACACTTACAAGTTACCGAGTGTTGTTTCTGCACTTCCTACTATTGTTTCGAAGCGAAGTTTTAATGAAATAACTCACGAGTGTCGTTCAGTGTCGATGGGTATCATTCGTGCAGACACTTTGGTGAATCAGTATCTCTTTTTTCGTACGTGTAAAGTAAGAAGCAAAAACACATTTATTGTCTTTGGCACGTAAGAAACAAGTTTGTGGACATTGAACTTTTGTATGAAACAGCTGTTTTTTTTCCTCGATTTCACTATTATCCCATAGTAAGAGTTGTTCATATTCATTAGTGGAGTTTTTACACAAAATTTCGGTAATGATAAAAAAGTCTCCCTTTATACAATTGTCCATACATATGAATTACCGACACAGACATCATATCATAGTACAGATTTATAATTCGAAATTCAAATATCAACAATAACGTCTCGAAATTGATCGAAATCTTGTCGTCACATTTGCAGCACATTCTTTGCTACTCATAGCTTCTCTATACGTAGTAGTAACAACTCGCTATTTTTTCGCATTAGTGGAGTTTTTACACAAAATTTCGGTACTGATAAAAAAGTCACCCTGTATATTCACGTATGTTTAAATTGGTTTATTTTTATTGTTTATGTAAGTATCTCAGTAGCTTAAAATTAATTTGTTGCTTTTTTGTGTTCTTTTACGCCGCCTCAATCATTTCTGCTTCACACAATGGTTGCCTGGTTGAGAATGCTTTAAGCATTAAGTCCGGCTTTGTACTTTATTTTTGTCAGTGCAACAAAGAGTAAAATAAATAAATTAATATAAATTCTGGTCCCATAGCAGTTGTATCCTGAATTTTCTCCAACCAGATGTTGTAATAGCTAATTTAGTGTCTTGCGCTTCTGATGGTTAGTTAACTTTACTAACTAGTTTCTAAGTTTAAATTCATTTTCTTAACGAGCTGAGGAACGTTGCAAAAGTACATTAATGTAGTTTCTCTGGCAAAACAAATGAAGGTTAGTGAGTTATTAGAAGACAAAATGAAAAATATCTACCTAATACTTCCATAAATCAAGAAGCTCAGATTTAATTGCTTGAAATTATAGTGCTACGAAAAGGCTTTGTCTTAACCAGAAAATTCATTCATTATTCAAGCACAAATTTTGATGAGGATAAGAAAGTTTATGAAACCACAGTTTTATTATTCTAACTTGTGATTTATTAGCTTTTTTGGCTTCGTGTAATTTAAATAACTCAGGTTGGTCTGTCCCGCTTTCTAAGGACGCGGGGATAAGGGATTTATACAGATTAATCTTGACTTGGAAGGATTTTGAGGCAGTAAGTCTTGAATATTTTTCAGGGGATGGTTAAAGCCAGATGGTTAATTGTAGCTGGCGTAATTTTAATGAATGATCAAGATACTAGCAAAAAAATGTTTTCCTACTATCTTAAATTCAAAGCTTTTGGTACTGAAATGGAAACCAAAGCCAAAATGTAGTTATAAAATTTTACTAGAATACTCTCCCCATAATCTCTTTTTTTACATCGATATACGTAGTTCTTTATTGCTTATGTATTTACACTCGTCTACAGAATCATTGTTAATATTTAAAAAAAAATTGAATAAGGACTATTATACTCGAAACTGATTATACTACGAACTGATGAGTAAGTCTGATCCTTATTACAATTTTTTTAACCCATCTGAATGACGTCATTCAAAACGGCTATCTAGGACAGGAGATTGAAATAACCACGTTCCTGTCTTCTGCACTATTGTGTCAGCTGGTTATAGGTTTTCTATTAGCACAGATTACTCTTTTATCTGTCCACAGTTTTATCACTAGTGATGTTCATAGTCTACATCTTTTATTATCGAGCAGATGAACTCAAAATGTTCGTCATGTACTTAGTCGACAAATAATTAATAGTTTGTCGAAGTGATTTGATATATACTGAGTTCAGTTTCATAGAATGGACTTGTTTATCTTAGATCTCTAACTATTTATATATGACCTAAACCACATGTGAGCACTACATAGTATAAAACAAAGTCGCTTTTCGTTCTGTATGTATGTATGGCTTAAATCTTTGAAACTACGATACGGATTTTGATGCGGGTTTTTTAATAGATAGAGTGATTAAAGAGGAAGGTTTATATGTTTAATACTTTGCACCGGGCGAAGCCGGGGTGGCTTGCTTGTTTAACATAAATCCTACTTCTAAATGTTACCTCCAATGGTTACCTCACAAACATTCCTGTCTTCTTTTGATTTCTTACTAGCCAGTTACCTCCCTTAACAGTTGTACTTGGATAATTAAAGATTTTTCATATTTTATCAGCTCCTACCTACCTGACAGATATTATCTTCCAAAAATTGTAACCAACTTGCATAGTTTGTCCAAAAAGTATGTCCGACTTTTGAATTTTCGAAGGCCACACATACTTACGATTATGCTTTACATGTTCGTCACTTATGCTGAGAAGTTAGCCAATTTAAATGTTTAGTTATTTTTTTACAGTAATTTTGCTTAGACGTGTGTTGACGTCTTCTATTTTTTTCGTCACAAAAAATGGATAGTTGAATCCGAATGTTTTTTTTTGTAAATAATAACTTTAAGTTTGAACGCGCATACGTACTGTTGTTGACTGTGGGATATGTAAGATTGTAGATTGGCCGATGCTATTATATTTTTAACCGACTTCAAAAAAGGAGGAGGTTATCAATTCGACTGTATGTTTTTTTTTATCTTTTTTTTTTGTATGTATGTTACCTCATATCTCAGTCGTTTGTCGACCGAATCGAAATATTTTTTCGCCTACTTAGAGGGTGTACCTTCTAGTTGGTCCCATTTTTTCCATTTTGGGATCTGATGATGGGATCTTGGTGTAATTGAGGGAAACCCTCAAATTTTAAAGGCACGTATAGTGTTTCTTTACTACAATCTTAATGTTGACGTGTTGTTACGTGTGATAGTCAACATCTTGTGGGGCTGAGCTGATGGTGGAACTCCTTAACGCTTAGGAGTTCAGTAATTATAATGACGGAACTTATGATAGTTAATTTGTAGCTTCTTAAAAAATAGAATCATAAGATGCATTTCCCCCCCCCCCCTCTTATGTAATCACTGAAAATGAAGAAAAAAAATAAACTTTAAAAAAAAATAAAAACCGACTTCAAAACCAAAATGCACTAAAAAGTATTAAATAAACTCTTCACCATTAAAAGGAAAGGAATCCGTTTAAGGCAAACAATTTCTTTTTGGAGTCGGTGCCATCACTTTGACCATCAAGCATCAACTATCACAGCACCGACTCCAAAAAGAAATTGTTTGCCTAAAACGGATTCCTTTCCTTTTAATGGTGAAGAGTTTATTTAATACTTTTTAGTGCATTTTTGTTTTGAAGTCGGTTTTTACTTTTTTTTAAAGTTTATTTTTTACCAATGATTTCCTTATCATGATTAGGATCACCGCGAAATTTTTTACCATAGTAATGCCACAGCTCTCGCAACATTGCTTGTGGGCGAATAACCATCTCTAACGATACCGCAGCTACTAAGTTCATAACATAACATTTTCTAAGTGTGTTATATCTGAGAAGGAATATTTTTTGAACGAACCTCGTATGTGATGTGCAATAAAGATTTCTTAACCTAAACTTAGTAACAGTTTATTGCGTTCCATCTCTATCACAGCACTTCATCTCATCGATTCCTCTTCACTACTAATACTACTCTATTAGCTCTATATTGACACTTAAAGGATTGAATTAATTAACCGTGTCCCGTGAAAGGTACGCTTCCCTTGTCCTTTGAAGTAGTGGTTTTGTCGATAAGTATTTGATACCTAGCCATGTAGGGTCTCTGGAGTTTAACTACCTTAAGTTCCAATTCGCATGCAATTTTTTTGCTGATCAGCCATTTGGCCACGATCGCACCTGCTGTTTAGTGCTGATGCGGCATAATGGAACGGAACATATCTGACTAGTGTCAGCCTAAACACTCTTTTTGAAAAAATAAAATCTAATAAAAGTCCTATCTTATAACTTGATGCCATCAGCAACAAGTCCAGTTAAAATAGCGTAGGCTGATCGTGAACACGGTTCAACTTAAACCTTTTGTCAAAGCAAATTGAATAGGAGACAGACAATCCACGGTGTTTTCCTTAGAAAAACTAACAAGAACTAAGTAATTTGTCCCTCCGTTCTTGAGAGGCAATAACAATTACCCACAACATCTTTATCCATCAAATGGCTTCCCTTAAACCACACCCCAATGAATTCAGTAACTCCGTCATCAGGTCAAATCGTTTTAAGTGATAATATTTTAACATTGTCTTTGTATACATCACTGAAACAGGGCACTATCATATTTTTTTGGAAAATCGTAATTTTCATTTTTTATTTTCTCTAACAACGAAAATACCATTTTTGAAAACAGCACCCTATAAATTTTAAAGGTTATCTACGTCATTGGCTTCGCCTCCCTCATTTCAATGCCCAATCTTTCTTTTTCTCTAATCTTAACCTTAATTAATAAAAATACAATTACTGCAAAAAATTACTACCTTAGTCTCTAAATTTTTCAAAAACTAGCGTATGAAAACCCAAAGTGTTGTCTACAAAAAATGATTCATTTATTGTGCTGAATTGGCCTTTTAAATATTATCACTTCGAGGTAGGAGGAGGTAGCCTTATATGTATTTAGTTTATCCCTATTTCAACCTCCGTGGTCTAGTGGCGCTGGGTTTCAAGGAGTCGCCATACCGAGTTCCCCGGCCTTGATTCCTGGTCGGGTCTGGATGTTGTGACGCCACCGTTGTTTCTGTCTAACACACGGGCATAAGCTACATACTTAAGGATCGTAGTAATGTATGTACAGCAATCCACAAGTAGGATACCTGGGTTCCTAGTTCACTAGCTTGCATTGCAATCCCATGAAAATAAAGGTAAAATGAACAAAAAAAAATGGATACCCACCTATAAGACCCTTTACACACTGCGACTTTTAGCAGCTATGCAGTCGCGATGTTAACGTGCATTAGCTTCAATGCAGTCGCAAAATGTCAACCTTTATACAGTACTGTACTACGATACAGTCGCGATGCAGAAATTGAAAATTGACAAATTATGTGCTGAATTTCGGCGACTGCACCGATGCTAAATTAAATCTGTTCATGTGAGTCGCAATGCTGAAGATCGTTTTGGAAACGCGCGACTGCATCAATGCTAAAAGTCGCAGTGTTTAAGGGGTCTTAGTCGTCACCCGTCACGTCACGTCTAAGACCCCTTATGAAACACGAAATCTTAGACCCGACATATAAAATTTTCATTAAAAACAGTACGTAGCTTAAAAGGTAGGTATATTGTGGTAGGATATAATCAGTATTGATAGTATTACGGATTAATGTCTATCAAATAAGAGTTGTTGATAGTGCTTAGCACTTAAATACTTACTTTTAAATGCAGTGATATCACCATTTTTCTATGCAAATAACCCAATACCTCTCTATTACACGTCCCAATTTCTTTACAACGCAATATCTAACTAATCATGGATACCACAAATAATACCTCAAACGTTTCCATATTGTCGATGACGACACTTGTCCCTGCGACAATCAAGTATCACAATCTTGGAAGCACCTAACAGAAGATTGTCCTCCATTCTCTGCAAAACGCTCAGACCACGTAACAGTATGCAATACATTAAACATAGACCCGTTCATTATGTCTCAGATTCTGACAAAAGAAACCACCATAAACACTTTTCACAATTTCCTTAAACATATAGTAAACAATCTAAAATCATTTAATGAACCCCCACAGCCACCAATAAACAACCACTAAACCAAATCACTCCTCATCTATGCTCGCGGAGTAATCCGATAGCTCCACGAGTATAGTGGAACCTCGTAAAAACACACACACTTAAAAAAAAAAACCATATTTACTATAATATCGGGTAAGACCTAGCATAAGTTTCTCATAGTTAACTGTCTTTTCTTATCAGGCAATGTCCTAACTCAGTCCGCGTTTTCTCATTAATGTCGACCTCGGCCCTTTTTGCTTTTCTTTAGAGGCCCAAATGTCTTCACCGGTTCACCTTGTTTCCTTTAGATATCCTTTGGGGATCCCCTTATATCCGATTTAAATATAAACTTCTCACCTATCCTTCACCCTCAGTGCTATAAGACTCTGGAACTCCCTCCCTGATACCATCAAGACTTCATCGTCTAAGTATTCAAGTATGTTTAAGTAGCGTTATTTATTATTATTTATGTAAGTATATTAGTAGTTTAAATTTAATTTGTTGCTTTTATGTGTAATTTTACACCGCCTCAATCGTTTCTGTTTCACCCAATGGTTGACTGGTAAAGAATGCTTTAAGCATTAAGTCCGCCATTTGTACTTTACATTTGTCAGTGCAATAAAGAATTTAAAAAAAAACAATACGTCACGTCCTGCAGCCTTTCAAAGTTGAGTAGGTATTTTTAAAATACGGCTTATTTCACAATGTCCTAAAAAGATGTGGTAAGAGAGATTTGTCCAATACTTCATATGAAATTTCGTCATGAAACTTCATTGCACTCAATTTGAAATATTTACTCCATTTGAACTGTTAGTCGACGGTAAAACAGGCCCTAAATCTTACTCAATATTTTATATGTTGTAAATAAATACCTAACAATTTATAAATTTGACAAAACATCCTCTCAATTTTAAATTGTGACACAATTTCGAATTCCGATAGGTAGTATCTATATATTCAGGACCGAAATAAGCAACAATTGAATATTTAGACTTAATAGGCCGTTCTGAAAAGCTTTTTAATAAATAAAGTATCTTACCAATATATCCCGTATAATCCGGTATAATGGTTAAAATCAACAGGTTTTCCATTTTACCGACTCCATTTCAATTTATACACTGTTAATATCGTTATCAATGTATTTTTCATTGAATATGGTTTAGTAGTATAATTGAAATGTGTTTGTTAGTCAATTTCATGTTAAATTATATGTCTGGGAGCGAAACGATATCAATAAATATATGAAGGAGATTGATTGTAAAAATTTGTGATTTCCCAATGACGCGTGATTTTCAAAATTTTCCTGTCTGTCCTGAATAACAAACCATAAACCTATTAAATACTGATCTATTAGATCAGTGAAGTAATTGTTCTTACTAAGCAAATTAGGAACTCATTTTCATCTCAAAGATATGTGTTAATAGCGCTTCCAGATGTTGGCTTCATGCCTACATGAAGAGTATTGAAATATTTTTATGTGCCTAGCTTTTCAACTCGTACTCGTACTTAATTATGTGCGTCATTGCCTAGGGGTTTAACTATAACTTTATAACACAAGTTCTGTTTCCTTTGAATATGTGTTTGTATTCGAAAAAAAGCTAATAAGTTATTATGGTTTGCAAATTTAAACTTTCTGTTCTGTTTAATATTTAGTAAGCATAGGGCGAATTTAACCAAACGAGAATAAATGTTAACCTTAGAATAAATCGCTAGTTATCCGTAAGTTAATCAATTTTCCATTTTATAATCTACTGTTCTAGAATATTGCGATCATACGGGAGTTATTCTTATACCTGCTGTGTTGCGTGGATTAAAAACTAATCCAAGTATAATGTGATATAGTTTTCATCTGTGGCATTTTACACCATACTGCTTTGGTGTAGCATTGATTTGCCCGATAATAATACAGTTCAATCATTTGTTTTGTGGTAGAGTTTAATTATAGCAAGAACAAATTTTGGTCGTAAAATGACTGAGTTACTCAAGTATAAAATCGAGGAATAAAATTATTCTTCGTATAGTCAAGCGCATGTAAACCTATGTTTGGTCAATTCTACCCTTAGTATGTTACGAAAGCTAAGTTTAAGGAACCTCAATTATATAAAAAAATTGCACTCCGGGAGTGCCGGCAGAAGTGAAAACTTGATTATCAGTGTTGTGCATTTTTGATTTTTTGGAATAGTTAGGCAATAATTTTGAATGAATTGCTCTTATTATCAATATAAATGTACTATCATTTTTGTGATAGAATACAATAATAATAATAATAATAATAATAATAATATAATATTTTTATAGAATACAATATTTATTTATTTCGCTATCGTACACAAACATTACAATTTATATTATATTAAATTACATTAAACATTTTATCTCTCAGAAAAATCAACTTACATCCATAATTTCGCCAACCGTCTTACGGTTTTTCGATCAGCCCACGTGTCCTGACGCGAGTTTCACATTTTTCCCCCATCCCACAAAAGTGCTCAACGCCGCTAAAGAAGTTTTCACTTCAAAAATATATTTAACAACATGAAATTACATACCTTGTTCTGCAATTCTATAATCACGGATAGATAGGTAATTGGATTGTAAGCATAGAAGCGTTTGTATTACCTGTTGATTGCCGTTAAGATATTAAAAGTATTAACAAATACTTGATAACTAGGTGTAGACCCATTGACATCAATATTGACTAACCTGTACCAGTCACAAGCTTCATTATTACAAGATGAGGTAGTATTCGGTTCCATAACGATGACCATTATAATACAGTGGCGATGACATCGTTGCGCTAGCCGCTGTGAGGCTGTCGTCAAATTAATGTGGAATCCGATACCTAGCGTCATGTTTAATTAATGGTTGCATATTTGAATTTGCATTGATGCACTGTATGCCAATACAATGGCAAATAGGCCTGATCAAACTTTGGGATTATAATGAATAACAAAAGGAACTTTAAAGCTTTTTAATTTGCATTGGTAGGTCGTCCTAAATTAATACTACCTGAGCCAAATATTGCAACTACTTTGAACCAGATAATCGTAAGGCACTATTTTGTTCAATTAACGTAATCGCCTGTTAAAATTGGCTTGCTTTCTGAAATCAAGTGTGAATCGCCTTTGCGAAAATCTCTATGGGAATGTCAAAATTGATAAAACTCCTCCTGCTAATGAATTAATGAAAATTTCAACTTGTGAAAACTCAAATACAATAACCAATTTATAGAAATAGAAAAGAATGAAATCACATTTTTTGTCAATATCAATGTAAACAGTTATAGGTATGCAAAACTATTTTAAGACTCAGTTGAAGCCCTTCTAAAGCAGTTCGTGACAAGTGCTGTCGCGTAGCAGAATCCACTAAAACCTGCAGGCGACAGCCGATTGTACGAGGGTCAAACTGAAAGTTCTTAGAAAATCAAAAACTGATTACATTAGCCAGTTATTAGTTTTATTATATCTTTTCAAAATATTGTCCATTGACGTCAATACACCGCTGCATGCGATGGAACCACTGGGAAAAGCACTTTGCCCACTCGTCCTTAGGGGTCTCTTCAATGGCATCGCGATACGCAGCCACCGCTTCTTCAGCATTCATAAACCGCTTTCCTTTAAGTTTTTCTTTAATTTTTGGAAATAAATAAAAATCACAAGGCGCGAGGTCGGGGCTATACGGCGGGTGACCCAGTAATTCAACGTTTGATGTCGCCAAATAGTCGATCGTTCGCTTGGCGGTGTGCGACGAGGCGTTGTCGTGGTGAAGGAGGATCCTACTGCGAGGTCGTTTCTCTCGAACTTTTTCCAAGACAAGTGGCAAACAATTGGTAGTGTACCATTCTGCAGAAACTGTTTTTTGATCCTCTAACACAATTGTTGCGAAATGACTTATCCTTCCAAAGAACGAGGCCACCATTTTTTTCCCGCACTTCGATCTCTCTTCACTTTAGTTGGCAACTCCTCGAAAGGAAACACCCACTGAGCAGATTGTCTTTTGGTTTCAGGATCATAACAGTAAATCCAGCTTTCGTCACCTGTTAGTATGTCGAACACAGCATTTGAGTCACCTCCGTTAAATCTTTCAATCATTTTACGACACCAATCCACACGATGGAGTTTTTGAGCCTTAGTCAAATTATGAGGTATCCACCGGGCGCAAAGCTTCCTGACCGCTAAATGTTCGTGGAGGATTTTGTGCACTTGACTCATACCGATGCCTAAGCTTGTCCGAATCTGCTGATAGGTCACTCTTTTGTCAGTCTCTATCATACGCCGCACAACACAGATGTTATTTTCAGTCGTCGCCGTAGAAGGCCGTCCCTCACGTACATCATCAGTGAGATTAGTGCGACCACGTTTAAACTCATTAAACCAGTTGTAAACAGTCGCACGAGATGGGGCTTCATCGTGAAAGGCCAATCGTAGTCTATCATAACTTTCTTGTTGACTTAAATGACATCGAAAGTCATAAAAAATCATTGCACGAAAATTTTCTCGAGTTAAATTCATGTTGACGTGACACAGACAATTTTCAATTTGCCGCCAAATCGTAAAACAAATGACAAATGAATGAAATATATACTCAGTAATATTGGCAAAGAGTTCTATTTTCAAATTTTAGAATATTTTTTTTATTATATTGTTTATAAGTGGCCAGTTCTAAGAACTTTCAGTTTGACCCTCGTAATGACAGAACGATAGAACAGTTTCATTTTTAGGGTTAGTTAGAAAAAAAAACTGTACTAGGGGAAACCTTTATTGCAAAAGTAAGGACACAAGTAACAAAACCAAACGACAATACAGACGTCACAAGTACAATATGAGCGGCCTTATCGCTGAAAGCGTTCTCTACCAGACAACACTTTCCATTAGCTTGGTTTTATTGTGTTAAAATAAAAACTCCGCACTGACTTTTTCAAACTATTGCTTTAACGTATAACACAATAAATGCAGACTTGTTGAACTATTTGCACTTTTTGGAGATTTGTACTTGAAAACTTTTGTACTCATTTACAGATGAACTTACTTTTGCACTGATAAACTTTCGTAATAAGCTCCTAATGTCACCCTGGCCTTAAATAGTTTTGGGTGAAGTTTGGTTTTATCGCGATCTAACTTACTTTCTACGACGTCTATTGCCACACATTGGCGAATAGTTTTCTTTGTCTATTTACAATTAAAGTTCTTTTCTAAAGTCCAAGTGGCCAGCACATGCCCGTATACATTATTTGCTCTATTTAAATAAGATTCGATTTACAAATTTAATTTTTTTTTCTTAAACCTATGTAGCCAAAACCTGACAGGTACAATTATTATCTGTATTTGAAAATCATTCTTCTTAAAAATAAATTAATGTTCTTCTCTAAAACTTATGTGGCCAGATCGTTCTCGTACTAAAAAAAACTTTAAACTTAGGAAAAAAAGTGATTTAAAACTGTTTTTGTTTTATTTAATTCTATTTCAATTTATCTAGTCTCTGTCAGTAATTGTGTCTCCTTAATTTTCCCTTGACCTAGAAACATAAAATCTTATATAAATCAGTGTCTCACAGTAAAAGGAAAAATAACAAAGTAAAAGTTTTTCTTCTTGTTCTACTTCTGCTTTGACTTTTCCCTTTTTATTTGTTGCCATTCGTTGCTCGTTTTAAGTCGACCAGACAGTCAACCTTGGGTTGTCCGTTCCTCCACCTGAGCTCGTTCCTTTTAAAATTTCTTGTACTTTGCAATATTTATAGAATACCCGATTTCGACTAAGGTGGCCAGTCACACCCGACTAACCGACTTCGCGAGACATAATATATTATTGAGCTCAAGTGTTTGCGCAAACACGGGTGCACTTTCTATTCCTTTTACTCTCATAGCTCGAGCTTCCCAGCAATCTGACACGACCGGAGAGAGATCAGTCGCAGGATCAACGGCTTTACGTGCTTTCCAAAGCACGGGGGTGAAACACCGCCAACTTCCAAATTCTGGGCTACCCTGAGAATTTCTAGACAGAAAAACCCAGGTACATATTTTTGGCCCGACCAGAGGATCAAATCCGGGATCTCTGGCGCAGCCGTCGCTTTAAAGTGCGACCATCTAACCGCTGCGCCACCGAGGCAGTCAAATTGCAATATTTATAGAATCCTTAGAGCGTGAGTCCAACTCTCATTTGACTGGTTTTTACCATCTTAACGACGAATCGTTGTGTTCAATCGTAATTTATTTTTAACTCGGATTGAAGAGCATTTTCAGTTACAGATGAATAACATCTTCATCATTTGCAGCCAATGGACGTCCAGTGCTGAACATAAGCCTAAAAAATCGTATTTTTCGGTGCTGGGATTTTATTTCGCACGAGTACCTAATCTTTCTGCAAAAAAAACGCGGTTTGAATTAACATTAGCTGGAAAATAACACGATAGTAAGAATTAAGTTTCACGGCGGAAGGACCGTTATCTGTTTTAATGGCTTGTTGTTATCTGAAATTTTTGAAATCCAATACTTTTGTATCCAACAGGTATTTTGTATCAAACGACAGGGATAGATTTAATTAAGGACCAGTAAAGTAATTGAACAATAGTTCGCTTGAATTCAATTTGTATATTTATGATTTTGCATAAATAAGACAAATATTAATTTAAAATTTGTTTTTTACCATGGATATCATATGTTTTAGCTCATAACAACTGGGCTTGGGCTTCTGAACCTAAGTTATGTGTGCGAAATATAACCTACAAGTGTCAAGTATATCTTCTATTCCACACTAAAATACAATGTTTAAAGTTAAGCTAAAGTTTTACAGTGCAAGCGAGCTTAATCTAACTCCAACAATTCGTGCGCCGCCTACCATTCGAATAGATTTATTTTCAAACAATTGCTAATTTATGGCTATGGCTCCATAATCAAAAAGGGGCGGTTGCGGTATAATAAATTTCGAATGCGTAATTGTGGTCACCGATACAAAATCAATTTCACTTAATTCCAAGTCAGCACGGTAACATTTCAAGCTGTCACAGGCAGCCGTGGACACGTAATGGATTCTGATGGCTGACACCGTCTGATATTGGTCTACCACAGAAAGGAAATAATGGAGGAAAATAAATAATGTATATCAGTCGCAAAATCATGAAGGGAAAATCTTACACGATAAGAACGAACACAACTTTAATCCCGTGATGAATACTCCGCTTTTCGCTTCTCTTTGCGAGGCAATTTATAAGTTTATCTTCTAAGTTCATACTTATTTTCACTTGGTCGCATGCAATACATTAAATACAATGAAGATTTAGTTTGAAAATATTTTTGATCTAAAAGAAACGGTCCGCCCATCCTAATTCAAATGGCTTGATCAACAAATCGGCCCGTGAGCTGACATGTGTCACATTGATTCAACATTATGTGACGTGTAATCGAACTTTACGAGCTAGTGAAGAGAAAAAGATTGTTACGCTACTCCATTGAATAAAATGATGATCAATAAAACAAATAAACACCGAATAGTGTATATAGCAGGTACTTTGAAGACACCTTACCAGTTTATTTAAGAGCCAAATTACTTAATCTTTGGCGGCGTATTTTATTTGAAAGTCGTAAGACATCCTCTATATCGTACATATTTTAGTAGCTAATATACATTAAATGTACGAGGGTAAAATCCAATCATCGAACGTTAAAGAGAGTTGGAATTAAGTAGACCAAATTAATTCAATTGGCTGACGTTGGGTTCGCTAACTAAATTACCATCGAAAATTACTTTAGACGTCACTGTCACGGGTGAAGACATCCAGTTAAAACCAGTATGTATTCTGGGACTGAAACGGTATAGCCTTGAATATCACGACTAACAGGTGTTTTTGTAAATCAAAATGTAGATAAAAGCTGTCAAAAATAAGATTCATTACTTAACGCTTTTAGTGCCGATTAGGGTTCGAGTGCGCGCGAACCGTTGTAGCGATGGCCGCCCACTCGGGCTCGAGTTTGTTTTGCCTTGAATTTAGCACTTGGATTCGAGTGCTTGGCCTCCCGCACGCGGTGTGTCCAATTATCTGTTAGATATTTTACAATATATAAAATAGCGCAAATATTTTTAATAATTTATTTCTAAATAGTGGACCCGGCAAACTTTGTTTTGCCCCGGGCCCCGGTTCGCCCAACTCCGGCTCCGTCGAACCAGATAAAAGTATCCTATATCCTTCTAGCTCTAAGCTACCTCCTTACCAATTTTCAGTCAAATCGGTTCAGCCGTTTTTGAGTTATAAATAGTGTTACTAAAACGTTTTTTTATATATAGGTAAAGGTTTAAAAATTGCGGTGTCCAGCTATAGCCAATGATTAATTTCTCCACGGAATCTTTCGTAGTCTGTTCCTATTCCAATGATCGAGGAATTGTCTCCACTTAAGTGATTTAAATGGTCAGCACTCTATTTGGTCTCGCAAAACAGACAAAGCAGGAACACACATTTTTGATTCCTTAGCCGAATTTGACTTCATTACAATAAATGACGCTTCTCGCTGTCTGTAAGTATGTATGTATGTACTACCTGGTGATCGTAAGAATAGACCGAACTCTGTCATTGCGCAGAGTGATAAAGATGCAGAAATGAACTGTATTGATTGACACGAAACGGACGAATGCGGGTAGGTGAACAGGGAAGCGGAAGGAATGTGACAATAATAACCGGGTAGTATTGTATGTTTAAGGGCGGATTTTTCAATAGTCAGATAAGAAATATTCGTCGAACAAAATACAATATGGCTAATATTTTGAAAACGTCACCTGATTGTCAGCAATAATACGTAACTGTCATTTTTTTAAAATCTGACGCTTTATAATTTATCAGTCTGATAAGTTTTATCTGACCATTGAACATTCGGCCCTAAATCTTTTAAACTACGCAAAGAATTTATGCTATTTTTTGTTTAAATATGTAAAGTTATTGTATGTAAGCAGAACGTTTGTTTGTATAATACATGCATAATATTGAAGTGAAACACTGATCATTTTAGAAGCTTCAAAGTGAAGTTGTAAATACACATTTTTTTTAAGGAGATGTATCAAACCTTACGAGATGGATTAAAATAATGTACTAAAGTATTGTACACCATAAAAGAGTGTACAAATAAGCTCGCGATGGTATATTTACTCGTATATTTATTGGTATACTTTTCGATGTCTATTAATTAGGTATAATCCACAATATTTATTTTTTTGCAGTACTGCACCCGAGGCGGGTCACTAGTGTTATAATATTAAATTTCAAGATGTAAGCCTTTAACGAGAAACTTTCTTCTAAACTAGGCTTTGTATAGGGTTAAAAGCAACTTTATGCACATTATCCACAATTCTGTATAAATAACGACATTTGCGGTCTCTTGCTCTAGGATTTGCTTGAGCCACGAAATGAGTACAATACTGTTTACGTGATTCTCCGTTACGAACGTATCACAAATAAGTTCAGGCGTTTTCTTCGGACCATAATATTGTTTTCGTTGGATTATTGGATTATCCGGAACCAATATTTGTCTTACGGTAAAAATTGGTGTAACAAGATAGCTTTGCCATCCTTATCTTTAGTTTTAGAAGTTGATGTGGAACTTTAGTAACTAAAGGCTCAGTAGTGGTACCTATCTGCAACGCGAGAGAGAATGAAAGTAAATATGACTTTTTTAAGTTGGAAAAAAAGACTAAATCATAACGTTGTAACGTTATTGTATTACTACACACACATCGTGTGACCGAATGAACCTGTTTTGTTAATATATTTATACATTTGATGTTTTTTTGCTTGATAAGCTTTGATTTGTGGATTTGATCGGGCGTTGTTTTTGATAGTTCAATGGTAACAGTGTCAAATACATTAAAAGAATAATAAACTAATATAATATTTATTTCAACTATTTTACTTACAGTCCTAATAACAGCGAAGGCAAAAGACCTATCATCATCATCATTATCTGCCAAAGCACGTCCACTGCTGAATATAGGCCTCCTCTGCACGGTTTTCCGACCTATCACAAGCGGTCTTCATCTAGTGTGATCCCACGATTAAAACAAGATCGTCCGTCTATGTTGTTGGTGGAAGTAGGCTGGTCGAAAGGTCTCCATCTGGAACTTTTTAGCCTCAACGGCCATCAGTTCTTTGCGCTTTGTGCCCTGCCCAGCACCTATCATTCATCGTATTAGTAACTAAACTTTTATGATAAATAGTGTATTTTTGTTTAAACGCCACTACATAAAAAGTTAGCAAACTCTGGCGCGTGTAAGTAAAAATTAAATATAAACTCAAAAATGTTTAAGGAAAAATGTAAATCTCATTATTTTTAAGGAACCTCCACAAATCAATTACGTATTTCGGATCCAATTTATTGGCGTACCAGCTTCAAATTACAGTTCTCCGAAGTACCTATACCGGGTGGGCAGGGAAAATGGCAGACGCTCCATTAAATGAATGGCACAGCTATTCGTTCAATTTTATGACACGGTCGTTAACGACTAGTTGAAAACAGATAGCATTCGTAGTCGAACGAAGGTATGTATAGTCATCGACACAAAAACAAAATAAACATTTTCACCACATCTTGAAAATATAGTTATTCGCCCCGCAAAAATCTGTCTGTGACTGTTCGTTTTTATTTATATCAGATTAAATTTAAAAACACTTACTTTTATCAAACGATACAGTAATTCATGAGGAAGGTTCAGGCACATAATAATTAATAACACATGTTCGCTGCTGCTCCGCAAACTTGACTGACATAAGGCCGAGTGTAAACAAAAAAAAAGCTTGTAAAGGAAAACTCTTAACTGCACTAGTCGCATGTTGCTATAGTACATAAATAGGCAAAAAATAGCAGTAACGCATTATAATATGAAAAGTTCACGGAAATGCATACAAAATGAAACACATCTTGGTCAACTATTACACACACACATTGCATGTATTTGTTTGGTAAAGACAGCCCTATTAATGTTTTTCTTTGTCTTTTTTGCATTAATTGCGCTAGTACATAATTTTGGATACAATGTTGAAAAAGGTAACAGTTTATTAGGACACTGACTGTACAAGGGTTAAATACTCTCATGTTACGAATGTAATTGGCCAAACTTTCGTGAACAACAACTGTGAAATATAAGCCCATTTGTCAGCTTTGTAGGGACTAATTAAATTCAGGATTAGAATAGTTGCTATCAAAATTAAACAGAAGTTAATATTGAAATAAAATTGGTTTGTGTCTAGGATTATTACTTGATTTAAATTGACTGAACATTTATATTGTGTACGTACAGAGTTCTCATTAATACGAATAGACTTTATTGAAAACAGTTTCCCAAAAAACACATAATATGAAACTATGTTGCTTTAATTCCGTAGTGTTATTACGTACGATACGCCAGTTATTTACGAGTAACATCCCAATATTAAATAGTAGATTTTTCTCTAACGAAAACAAAAGGTTATAATTTTGACTCCCGAGCGAAGCTAGGGAGATACTTGTTTTACTCCCGAACGTGAACGAGGGAGGTTAAAGAGAATCCTCAGAGTAGCGAGGGATTTAAGCTGGCCCCTGACTAAGACAATTTTAATCTCGTGGCGAATACTCTCCTTTTCGTATACTTATCTTTATTATTTTATCTTACCATTATTACAATTTATAACGAAAACGATTCAGTTACGAATACGAATACGATTCAACTGCCAGCCCATAATTTTTTCTGTTCATCTTTTTTTAGGTAACAATTTCTTCAAGCAAACCTTTTCCTTACCATGATTAATGTCATTCACAAAGACAAAACATAATAACTTATGTTATAAACACTATTTATGAATATTTTCAAAACAATGAAAATTTATTTCGTTTTTCGTAGCGTTAGTGTCCCGTGTCATATAGCCCAATCACTAAGTATTTACACATTTTCTTTTTTTTCATCGAGGTGGGGCGTGGTCGTCTCGATTTTTGAATTATGACCTCTTTAGTGTAACCTCGCACACTCAGCCGCGTTCGTACAATATCGTCTTCCAAATTCAAATCACATTACACCCCATGGGCCGCAAAAGATTTTCATACAATATTACGGAACGTAAGCTGAGATGTTGACTGTGATTGATTAAACATTATGTAACGTGAGATCAAACGTTGCGAGCTAGTAAAGCGAAATAGTAATTTGCAAGTAATTATCTAAGTCTTCATTACTGTTTTACAATTTACCATTGATTAGAGGCGGAGGCTATCGTCGACGACGTATGGCAGTAGCGTGGATGTGACATCGTGTGGCAAGCCGTCAACGCACTGTCGACATTCCGCCAACGCACTGTCGGCATGCCGTCAGCATGGCGTCGTCGTATCCTCGATGCGCAAGTACCGCTCATTTGTTGGTGGGACTCTTGAGAGTAAGTAGATCAGTATTTACGAGTTGTTTAAAGTTAAAATGAAAAACTTTTGGTTACTTTCCCTGAGGAGTACGAAGGAGTTTTAGTTGACTTTTAATTAGTTTTCTTTCGCTGTTTTGATATAACCTAGAGAAACCGCTATTTGTTTGTCAAAACAGGATTTTATCGAAACCTTTCATTTTTTTTAAAGCTTTAGGTAAAAATACCAAAGCTTCACGTTGGGGCATCCAACTAAAATAGGTAGTCCCACAGCTCACTGCTAATCTGATAAAACTAAACTCGTTATCGTTAAGTATTAGTATTATATTGATTGGTATGATTTGATTTACCAGATAATACAATCATGCTCAAACTCATTTCTTGTTTAGACCGAACCGAAACAGGGGAGATACTGCTTCGGTTTGAAAATTAAACTAGGTATGTAAGTGATTTGATTTGATTTTATCCCTGACTTGGGTGAATGACACTACTGATGTAAAAAGTGTAATATTGAACTACAGATTCATCGTTTGTTCTAAATAATTTTCTCAATTGTATTTTTTTTCCTTTATGTAAATCAAATGTTTACTTTTTTATGCTTAAGAAGAGCCATACTTCCTAGCACAGGAATATTTCTTACCTAAAAGGAAGTTTTGGTAAGGGATAAATTATTTAAAAAAAATGACCATTGAACGAAGTGCTTATAACATTTATATTAACAATTTAAATTGAACGTAAGTTTCATTACTCAACAACGTTTTTTTTTTATGAATAGACAGACATTCGCGATGGCCTACCATCAAGTAGATATTAGCCAAGTGATAATACGGCCTGATAACCAATAATTTACCAATTACTCTTCAAAGTTGTTTCTGACTCTAAGATTAAGATCGTTACAAATTCAAATAAAGTAAATTTCAACAATATTTGCACCTCAAGTTATTGAGTTTAGTATTATTGCAAGCAATACTTACAAATTCACACGATACCATCTTCGTTTCTAACCGAATCGTCCTAAGGCATCGTTTGGAATTTATTGCTTATACGTGTTTATAAAGTGGGGTTATACTAGCACAAATAAGGAAAAACATGGTACCCATGTGTTGAATACGTCTTAATCTTGTTTCGCGTACTATTTTAGAATGACGACGATATTTTTTTATTTTATATTTATTTATTTTCTGTTGATATTACTGGGCAATTATAATACTGAAAGTTGCTATAAAGTATACCATGCCCTTTCATCTTCAAGCTAAAATTAACCTTTAGATCCTAGAGCTTTAAGTTTCAACGCTAATATCAATTTCCCTTACAACTTGCTTACAATAATAATATATTCAAACAAAGCCCAGACTTACAGGGCCTTTTGTTTGCCATTTCAGAGCTGCTGTAACAGAAATAGTGACAGTGTAAATACTAAGCGTTACTACACTATGCTCAGAATTTCTAAGTGTTCTGCGAATTTTGTTCTGGCGGTTATGAAATGAATTTCTACAGAGAAAGCTGTATTAAGCTCGTAAGAAAGTACCTTTTTACAGATACGGCCATGTATGTGACTGCTTATTATGTTATCGCGTAAACTTCTTCAGATTAAGGAAAGTCGTGTAGATTTGATTTTTAACAGACTTCAAAAAGGAGGAGGTTATCAATTCGACTGTATATTTTTTTTATCTATGTTTCCATATATCTCAGTCATTTGTCGACCGATTCGAAATTTTTTTTTTGCTTACTTAGAGGGTTTACCTTCTAATAGGTCCCATTATTGCAAATTTGGGATCTGATTATGGGATCTTGGTGTAAACGAGAGGAACCTCCTTAAATTTTCAAACTTAGTCAACATCTTGTGGAGCTGAGCTGATGGTGGAACTCCATTAAGCTTACGAGTTTAGTAATTATAAGGTGACACATAAGGTGCATAAGGTGCTACTTCACCCCCCCCCCCCCCCCACCCCTCCAGTAAGCACTAAAAAGAAATAAATAAAATTAACTTTAAAAAAAGGAAAAAAACTTCAAAACCAAAATGCACTAAAAGTCTTGACCCTTGAAAGGAAAGGCCATTTTAGTCAAACAATTTTATTTTGGAGTCGGTGCCGTCAATTTGAACATCGGTCGGTACATCACCTATCAGAGCACCGACTCCAAAAAGAAATTGTTTGCCTCAAAAGGCTTCCTTTCCTTTCAAGGGTCAGGAGTTTATTTAAGACTTTTTGGTTTTTACATTTTTTTAAAAGTTAATATTAATATAACTCTTTAACCTACTCGAATTATCAAAGTTACGTTTTATTTAGTGAGTAGTCTGATGTCAGTAACTGTTTTGGATATTTACATTAAAAAATAAGTCTACAATTACCTATCCATTAATCACGCCGTTGTTTCAGTGCCCGTACGAGGGACTTTATCAAACAACGTGTACCTGTTTCCGGTTTGTGTTTGATAATTAATTTGCATAAATAAAAAATGCGACCGGAATATTTCCCAACGGTAAACGTTAAACAGAAATAATATCGTTTCTTCGATTCTAGTGCAAGAAAATAGACTAGACTTCGGAACCCAAGTAAAATATTTATTTATTCTTCGTTGCCTTTATCTATATGGACAGTACATATCTACAAAATTGGTAATAACCTCATATTAAATATAGCGTCTCTTGTACGTCACTCATCGGAATATGTACCTATTTTAAAAATCAAAATGCACTAAAAAGTCTTAAATAAACTCTTGAACATTGAAAGGAAAGGAATCCATTTTAGGGAAACAATTTCTTTTTGGAGTCGGTGCTACGACAGGTGAGGCTGAATTTTCAAAGTGACGGCACCGACTCCAAAAAGAAATTGTTTCCCTAAAATGGAATCCTTTACTTTCAATGTTCAAGAGTTTATTTAAGACTTTTTAGTGCATTTTGGTTTTGAAGTCGGTTTTAACTTTTTTAAAGTTAATTTTATTTCTCCATTTTTAGAGTTTATAAGAGAGGGGGGGGGGGAGTTGCACCTTATGACTGTTATCGATGACTGTTATGACCTTATGTTCTTTAAGAAGCTACAAACTACCTATTATATGTTCTGTCATTATAATTTCTGAACTCCTAAGCGTTAAGGAGTTCCACCATCAGCTCAGCACCACAAGATGTGGACTATCAGACGTAACAATACGTGAACATTAAGATTTTAGTAAAACAACACTATACGTGCCTTTAAAAATTGAGGGTTTCCCTCGATTACACCAAGATCCCTACTTCAGATCCCAAATCGGCAACAATGGGACCAACTAGCAGGTATACCCTCTAAGTAGGCGAAAATAATTTTCGATTCGGTCGACTTACGACTGAGATATGAGGTACCAAACATACAAAAAAATAAATTAAAAAAAAACATACAGTCGAATTGATAACCTCCTCCTTTTTTGAAGTCGGTTAAAAAAATAACATTGGTTTCGATATGGTCAGGCTATATAATAAACCTTACTTCGCTAGGAAACTGTATCTTATTTGAAATTTGAGCTTTGTCGATAAAAGAGCATTTGGTTGTTTTGGTGTATCCACAACGCTCGGCGGCTTTTCCAGCGGCAAACGGCAATTAACTCTCAGGTACTATGCTGGAAAATACAGATAGGGCATGAGCAGCAACGCCGCTGCTAAGGCCGCCATCACATGAAAATGAAAATGAACATATTCATTAAGAACATGAAATAGATAACAATAACTGAGGCTAACCTGTTCCTCACATACCGCCGGCATATCGTCTGCAATTTTGCTGACGTCAAATGACATTTTACTCTCAGATACTATGGAAGAAGCCGCTGCGGCACGGCAGCCGACACATGCCGCGAGGCTGTGTGGATACACTATGAAGAACGTGACGCGTACTACTACGTGAAGGTAGTTTCTAAAATACATACAGAAACGTCGAACGATTGGAAGTAGAACCTAGTTTATGTATTTTTACAGTTTCATTGCTGATTTTTATTCCAGTACTAGTGGACCCAGTGGAGTTTGTTTCACACCCAGCCCGTCCCGTTCCGGTCAAGTTTTTGTCCCAGTGAACATTGTTTCGCCCCGGCTCCGTCGAACGGGATAAAAAGTATCCAATGTCTTTCTCCTAGTTCGAAACCTACCTCAACACCGTTTCGCTCCGGCCCCGTCTCATCCCAGCCCCGGCCTCGTCTAACGGGATAAATAATATCCTATGTCCTTGTCCTGGTTCTTAGTTACCTCCCCACGAATTTTCAGGCAAATCGATTCGGCTGTTCTTGAGCTGCAAATAGTGTAATCCTACGTTTTTCTTTTATATAGGGTATATCAAAATTAAATGCATTCCTTCAAGGGGCCAATTTTGACCCTTAAATACAACAACTTTTTTATAGGACCAACATCGTAATCCCAAAAAAAAATTCTTTTCCCATACTAAAGTGCCGCTCGGCTAATTCTAATTTGTATGCAGAAGTTTAAAAAAAAAACTTAGGATTTCGATATTGGTCCCATACAAAAAGTTGTTGTATTTTAGCAACAGAATCACCACCGAGAAGTAATTCAGTTGATTTTGTTAAACCCTGTATATATAGCTAAAATATTGGAAACTTAGTGTAAATGTGTAAAATGAATTAAAAAATTAATGAAAGTCTTACAATTTCACCATATCTTCGGTGTATGGTTTATTGGTTTGAATTCATATTTATATGCATAATTCTGAGATATACCTATGACATACAATGTAAAGTCAATTTACCATTAAAATATTGGCATATATATCATCTATTAATAATTTAGACATTTATAAATATCATTACATTATTATTTAGTATATATCTTTGCAAAAGATTATTACAAAAGTTACTTTTATATTAATAATCATAATTTTTAAAACAAAAAATAATTATTACAAACGATAACCGCGTGCAGTAAAGGAAATTTTTTGAGAGAAAATGTATCTTATTTTTAGTTAAAATATGTTAATTTTTAGGCAAAAAGTTGGTTCAAACTATCAAATATTGCAGTTTAGTTTATTAATGATAATTTATAGTAAGTATTTTTTATTTGGTAGAGAAGCACTTTATAGCAAGGTCTTTAAAAGTGTGTAAACTTGAATTACAAAAATATTAGTGACTTCATTTAGTAAGTGTAGATTGATTAAACCTTACTATCGTAGATATGTTACATTTACATATACGTTTTTATTCAACATAAATTAATAACAATTAATCCTCACAATTCAATACAATTGTCTACACATTTAATACACTCATAAAAAAGGTTACTTTCTTAAATCAATGATTAATAATACATTTGTTACTAACGCTATAACGCGAACGAACTGAATAGAACAAGATCTTGCTTAGAAAATATAATTTGTATATATATTTAATGCTTTATCTTATTTAAGATTTTCGATTAGTAGGTACGTTGGCCGGGTTGTCTAGTCAAACCGTAAATTAAGCTGGGACGATATTGTTTAATATGGAAAGCGTAATATTTAATATTCAATCTTATTATTATGTATCACCAAAATTTTATCAATATCATGTGCGTTAATATTTTTTGCTATAGGATAAAAATACGTCATTTAGTGACGAATTTTTACTTTCGTCAAAAACTAGAAAGAATATAAGAAAGTTCAATATAATTTCATTGCGAGAAATCCGGATTGACAAAACTCTTAGAGGTTTCATTTAAATTCAAAAAGAACAACAGAATACTAAGCACTTCATATTTTTATAAATGTTCCTTGGCAAACTGAAAGAACTCGAAGAATTCAACCAAATAGTAGGTACGTATTTCGCTTGAAAGTTAGGGTTGCTGCCACAGAACAAGAAAAATACTGAGTATAATGCCGGGCACTTTTTCAATTATTTTTTGAGGCTAAGCAGATATTTGATCTCAATTGCATCTGATGTGGAGGAGGTCTACAGTGGTGTATGTCGGCCTAGTAGCAACCTATTCAATATTTCCTTAAAGAGGGTTAGGTCATATTCCTTAGGGATTTCTTCAGCTAGCAGCTATTTTCTTCACTTCAATTATCTTACATTGACGCGGTTTGAACGACTTTAATTTTGATATAATTGGAATATGAGCGCACTTCTATCTCTTTTCTTGGTTTTGTGGTAGCTCACACGTCTCAGCCTCCTTACGGCTTTGAGCCTAGTTACTTAATTAGTGAGCGGATGCCATTGTTTGACTTGTTCCATAGGGGTTGCCAGGGCTGAGTTCCAGTGTTGCAGCGCGCGCCCTCTGGCGAACATGTACGAACCGAGCACGAACTTGCCGAGCAGACGATCTGAAACAACGTGGGCGGTTAATTGCGTGGCACAGCCTTAATTATAACTTGCAAACTTTGACGTCGAGGAAAATGGCCTCGTTTTGCCGTATTTATTTAACAGCGACCGACGGTTTTGAAATACGTTAATGTCATTTTCTTTCCTTCGAAGTTATATGAATTAATTTTTACATAACTACTTTCGGTCGTCGTTATACAGAACATGTACCTTAATAGGCAATTACAATGCATAGTTTTAAAACAAAGACCCAAAGCAGTCGGAACCAATTGTGATATTTAGTGCTTCGTCATTTTAAGTTCTTGCCTTATATGCCTCCTGTCGTGATTGGTCATCGTTTAAAGCTGCCACCTATTTATACTAAGACCGTATTTGCTCATAGGTTCAGTGACTTCTCCTTTCCCTTCATATATAAATGTGGCTTCTTTCTCAGGACTACAACAGTACTGAATCTCTACTTGTTATCCAGAAATAATAAAATCACTCAACCTCTCTTACACAGACACACACACACACGCACACACGCGCACACACACACACACACACACACACGCACACACACACACACACACACACACACACACACACACACACACACACACACACACACACACATACACACACACACACACACAGAGAGAGAGAGAGAGAGAGAGAGCCGATAAATCTTATATTTTGTATAATTTTGTGTTTAATAATGTTTTTCTTTTCTTCTTTATTTAAATAATGTGTCCTACCTACCCAATCACTATTAAACCCCTATTTGTGTATTCTTCTGTTTGATTTTCTCTACTCTGGCATTCTGCTAATCTGTGTTCCGCCCGCTAGTTCGTATATTAAAAACTCAATTGTAAAATCTTAATGGCCGCCCGTGATACAGGCTTCACAGCCTAGTACGGAGACCGATGTGTTACATAATTGTATTTTTATTTTTTGAAAAATAAATTATTTTGTATATTGTATTTGCTTTGCCACATTCGGTGGTGTAACCAATTCTATATAATTTTAGTAATTCAAGTCTTTCTGTGATGTCAAGCGTGTAAGCAACAAAAAAAAACAAAGAAAATAAATATTATTTTGCTTGACGTCGGTGTATGTTTGAGAATAGAGGCTTATGTCACAATCTGTGCAACTTAGGGCTAAATTATTAAATGGTCAGATAAGAAAATATATAGGCGTGTCTTCATTATGATTATTAGATCAAACAATTTGAAAGCTGGTTACAACAAAAACATTCTGTTTTGACATTATTCTGTTACTAAGATGAATAAAATGAATGTAATCAGTTTTGACTTTATTACCTGCTCTTTAAAAGTTGCGATGAATGATGATGAAGAGCTGTTAATATTATACCTATTGTCTTAGACCCTTTCCATACTGTGACTTTTAGCAGCAATGCAGTCGCGATGCTAATTCGCGTTAGCATCGATTCAGTCGCAAAATGTCAACCTTTACACACAGCGCTACTTTTAGCATCGAAAAAGTCACGATGCTAATGCGCGTTAGTATTGATACAGTCGCGCTTCTGCATCGATGCTAACGCGCGACTGCATCGATGCTAAATTAAATCGGTTCATTGCGTAAGTCGCGATGCTGAACGCGTTTTCAAAACGTGCGACTGCATCGATGCTAAAAGTCGCAGTGTGTAAGGGATCTTAAACTTGCTCTTCATGCATTGTTTGCCAAACTTTAATTATTTTTATACTAAACTGCCTAAATTAAGTAAATAAAAGCAATTTTTATGCTTGTCCCGTTATAATAAACCGCAAAGTTTCATGAAAGCAATGAATTAATATTAACCACTTACAGGCGCCTCTGGTAAATTCCCTATTTTTGTTTTATAGCGTATTCCACACGTCCGTGGTGTTGTTATGGTACGGGTAATAATGTACTTTTATTTTAGTGCTCCTTTTAGTACCTACTTGCGGGCGAACCTCAGTATCTATGCCTAGTATTTGTGTAAATATGACCTAGCAACATATTTTTTTCCTATTTTTTTCATACTTTCACCAACAGAAAAGTTGCATGCGTGCAAAACAAACGCTGAATGAGGTCACTGGACCAGAGGTGGAATTGTGTAAAGCAATCGTATTCATTTGACAAACGCTTTGTTATTTACCGTTTGACAAATCATACCGTTTGTTTTGAACTGTCAAATAAATACGATTGTTTAATACAATTCCACCTCTGAACGTCACGTTGCATTTTATCGGCTCGTAGCTTGTAGTAGGAACTAACACTTTGGGATTAAATAAGAAATAATTTTCAACTATGGATACGCACGATACCTACCAGTTCTTCAATTAAGCAAACGTCGAATGTAGCAGCAAAGTTTGCACCGGCATACTTATCATGAAGAAAAAGAACTTTGGATCGAGGGTAATAAGGTTAAGTTTTGAATAATAGCATAGATGATACCTTTAGCTGGAATGTGGCCGCAGCGCCCTCACCGTTACTGGACGACGCATTGCCCAGAAAAACATTGTGTGATGAATACTCCGTTTTTTTTACTGATGTTACCTTTAATATTATGAAGCAGAATGTGGCTGCACCGGCTGCAACGTTACATTATCATCATCATAGGCCATAACATATTTAAAGATAATATTTGCTGTGTCATGGTGGTCTAATTAGGGGCCTGCATTGTCCCCGGTGGCTATTGAGCCCGATTGCATTTGCAAGTGAAGCGTGTGTCAAGGCGAGGAACAGTTTTGCGTTGAAGCCTTTTTTCTTTAGATGGTCGGTTTCGTCCGTTTTCGTGTTGCAACACTCCGAAATTTGGGGCGCCCTTCTGGTCTCATGCTTGCGCGTGTTTCCAAATGGCACAATACAAATGCTCTATATTTACTCTTATTCTGAAGATGGAGCACCTTGAGACGAAGTAAATACGAGTAAGAAACAGTTTGAATGATGATTATTATGAGGCGTTTACTGACCTTTAGCATACGCAGAATGTGGCTGCAGCGCCTGCACCGTCACGCTCGTAGTATGCAGCTCGTCAGCCCTCAGTCTGAAGTGGAAGCACTCTGAGACGAAGGCGCTGCCGTCCTCGGCCACCTCGACGGCGGCGGTGCGGCGCGCGCGCACTCCTCTACATGCCCGCTCTTGCGTCACTCGAACTACCATCTCTCGCTTACTTGGCGGTGGGTCCATCTGTTGAGAGGACAACGAGTAATGTATTTCTTATTCAGGGGTATTGACCTTTATGCGGTTTCTTCTTCTATGAGGCGTTGCCTTCTTGACAGAGCGGTTAATGATCGTTTGCACGCTTCGCTATTAATTGCTACGATTTTTGCGTCGGTAGTTACTGTTCTTTTATGATTCTAACCTGATAGAAAAGCCTTACTGCCAAAGGAGTCAATTGCTCTTAACGTTTCGTTCGTTATTGTGACTGAGCGTATGATATGAAGACATTAATATGCTCTCTAGGTAATTATCTGCTGCGTACCCACAATCAATATAGCATATTTTTAAATTAGGTATTTGGCTGTCTATACTTGTGAGTTTAAATACAGCTTTGGATAAACAACTTGGAATACTCGTACGCGGAGAAAAACCGTTTCTTGCATTATTAAACACCATGTTAAAAAATAGCTTATTCGCGAAGTGACTACAAAATTTTATAAGCAAATTTTATAAGACTAAAAAATTTAGATAAGCGAGGACAAAAAAGCCGCGATATAAAAAGCCGCATCTTTCTTTCCACAGTATTAAAGACGAAAATCTTTTTGCATGGAAACTAAGGCGTTCCATGAAAATTGGCGGATTTGGTCCAATTTAGAACCAATTCTTCCGAGCGTAGAAACTTCAAATAAAACTACCCTAGCAAGTCTTCATTACACGAAGATAAACTTTACCGGACCCTTATTTTAAGAATATCGGATAAAGATGATACGATGAAACTTATCGGCCACGTAAAAATATAACTCTAGGGTTATTATTCTTATAAAGATTTTATTTGATCACCTTAAAAGTCAAGCCAATGTTTTGTTTACCACGTACGGTCACAAAAAATTCGTAACAAAACGAACATTTTAAAAAATCAATCTCAATTTATAAATGAACCAATTCGGTTTAGTGCCATCTTTCTTGTGCGGAAAACAAAAATTCATGTTTTGTGGTTTTAGTTAATCCACATCTTAAGATAAGCTGAGAAAATCTGAGAAAAGCTTTTATATTTGATGAAAATCGAGATCTGATTCTGTAGTCTCTCAAAAACCATCAAAATGTTAACGTACCTTTAGTCCTCTCGTTTCTATAACAGTGACCGTCAGTCGATGGAGGTTTTCATTGTAGAGTAACGACACCAAAATCTCGCCCAAATCTGAAGTCGGTTCTTGAAGTTCCTATGACAGAAATATAATATTCTTCATTAGAAGCATACAAATACATATACGAGTAATCATTGACTGTTAATTCTATATTATAAGAGTATGAATTCCATAAACGTTCTAGGAGATTATATTGAACTTTGTATCAAAAACATGTGAATTTCAGGTGACAAGCTGTAACACGGTACATCTTATTTTCATTTGCGGCAATCGCCCACGCTCCCAAAAATATTCATTCAACCATGCAAGCACTGAAGCCTTATTGTTGAATCACTCGCGTGAAGATAGCGTGTGATATTCATTGTTTAAGTCTAATTTAGAATTAAAATTAGTTGAAATCACACAGAAGGGGTTTGAAAATAGATACCTCAATATTGTAAACACTCACGTCTATATTTCGCATAGTATTTGATGATTTTTTATTCTTCTTCATATCATCACTTATCACCTTATCACACGCCATATACAAGAGAGTGATTCTAACATAGGCCCCAAGATCATGTAATCATGCTTAGACGAATAAATCATGCCAGGGACATTTACAGATATCGGTGACAAGCACATAAACGTACAAACATTATGTTCTGTTTAGCAAGGCCTAAGAAACGACCAATATTATGTTTGGTGACCAATAAAAACCTTTTCAATGTCAAGTTTGTAAAGCTGTGGTTCTTCGTCTGGAGCCACTCCTTCCAGCTCGCTGAGTGGCAGTATGATGTGGCCGATCAGCTGTTTGCCCTTCCCCACCCTTCCGATGTCCAGAACTGATAGTTTGAGGGTCAGCGTCTCTAGTTTCCCAGGTGGAATCTGAAACAAATGACTGATTATGAAGAGCTTTATGCTTAGAAGGAAAAAGAATAGACCAATATAAGCAGAATAGAGCTGAGTAATGATTTTCCGAACATTGATATTTTTAATAGCAGTCGATATAAATTCAGGAGAGATATTGCCAGGGTTATAGTTTAGAGATAGATAGATTAACAATTATATTATTTTAATTAATTTTATTACAAACTATAATAACAATTAGGTTTTTACTCTAACTATTGTATTTTTAGTTTAACTTTTTGTATTGTGTTATATTTAGTTAGCGTCTAGTTTGCTTAAATTATTTATAATAGTATGTACACACTAAGGGTTGTAAACTGGTTACTAAGTATGTTCTACATTTGGTTTTTTAAATATTGTTTGTAAACTATTTTGTACATCGTTTCTATAAAAATAAAAATAAAATAGCACTGTGTGAGGCATTTATACAGAATGTGGCCTGTAATAGGAGCAACAATAAATTCTTAATGTTTTTTTAATAACATCAATGGGACAGACATCATAGTCTAGAGTTGTGATGATTTAATATCCAACAATTGCTGTCTTTGGTAAAAAATAGCGATTATAAGCAAAGTGAAGCCCACTGAACAAAATAGTGGATTATCACTTAGCTAGTAAGCGCTAGCAGTTAGTAAGTAAGTGCTAGCAATTGTTTTTTATTTTTTGATAGAAAAGGCAAAGTGTCGATTTCTTAAACAAGTATTCTTAAATTGCTTTAGAATGTTTTTAACACTCACAGTGTCATATTTTATATTCATAAAGATGAAATAAGAAACCAAAAAATTTGCGCACGGGCGGGACTTGAACCAGCAACCTTTTGGCAAACCGGGCCAAACGTTCTTACCAATTGAGCTACCGTGCTGTTAGTCCGACCCTGCGAAACTTGTGGTTTCTTATGAAAACGTCAATTGCGTGACGCTTAGCGCCATCTAGCCGTCTGTTTATGAAACAGATGGCCCAAGCAGTTATTCTTTACAGAATAAATTCAACTTGGAAATTGGTGTCGCTTCGCTATATATTGCTTTAGAATGTTTTTAACACTCACAGTGTCATATTTTATATTCATAAAGATGAAATAAGAAACCAAAAATTTGCGCACGGGCGGGACTTCAAAAGTATTCTTAAACTTTTTTTTAAACACATATGGTCTGGCGCATAGTATTTTACTTTTGGGGCAAACAATGTATTGCAAACAAACATATTAATTTATTTTGATAAATATTCATTAAGGATTATAACTTTGGATTATATTTCTGAGTAAAAGCATTTTAAAGCACTATGACTAGGTCAAGGTCAATTACGTATCTTAAGAATCGTTCCTAATACAGGCCAAACTTAGAACTTCATGACTGAAGACCGAAGATACCGAGCTCAGAGGTAAAGACACAATTTAACAGTCAATCAATTTAGCATTTTATTTCTCAAATTTACCTGTTATTATATTAAACAAGTTTGCAATGCGGTTGTGCGCTTTGATGAAGTGAGGAAAAGGAAAAAAAAAACAAATTGTACGAAAACTCAAAGTTGTGTACATCTATTTCCTTAAGGAAGTTATTACACCCCCCGGATATTTGAACTATCTCTTCAAGTGAGCAAAGCGGAGCAAGTGTTATAATAAAGTTATAACACGAGAGCATGAAAGTCCTAGGCTTCTACAACATGTTAATAAAAAAGTGCAAATCCTCAGACACACAAACTTTTTTTTGCATGCAACAAATATGTAAATTATTATACAAGCTTGCCAATGTGTCGGTGACCGAGTGGTATAAGCATGCGTCCGGATAGCGTAAGACACAGGGTTCGATTTCTTGTCTGAGACAGTTGCTTTTAACAAGTGCAATTTGTATTATTATTTTGTATATTTATAAACACAATATAAACTTATATTTAATTATTATATTATGTCAATTATGAAATTATATTTTTGAGAATCATTAACGGAGATATTAGCTTTTTGTTTTCTTTTGTTTGTTGCAAATTAAAAAGCCTATAGTAATTACGCAAGCTTAAGCTAGTTAATAAAACTTATATTCCAATGATGTGCGATATTCGTAGACGCCTATTGTAATGGTGGAAACACGGAGTGATTATTTATTTTTATGAGTGAAACCGATTCTTCTGTTGTGAATCTGTGTTGATTCTGAGCAAATTTATTTTAGGTTTAGCGTCTAGTTTACCCATTGCTAATATAGTGAATGCTAGAAAAAGTTTTGTTCTCTTACTTACTCCTATGTAACGTCAGAATGCTCAAATCATTCATCAATCGTTTCCCAAATCCGAAAAGCTCTTGACGCGTTAAGTTTCAAATCCCCTGGCGTGTAATCTGATTAACGAAGTTTATCCTAAGACGTTAAAAGGTCAAGCACGTACTCAACAATGCTTTTAGTAGGTAGGTATAGTAGGCATTTTATAACTGACTTCAAAAATAGGAGGACCTCAGTTTAAGTTATATGTTTGTATGTATGTAGTTATGTCGGTGATTATATCGCGTTTTCCGAACCAATGTTGTGCGTTTTTAGTGAAGTATTTTTTTTTTAATTTACGGGTTGATTTTAGTGACTATTCAGAGATGATACCAAAAAATGGTAAAAAAAAATAAAAAAAAATAAACACCCCTTGAATGATCTCATTAAAATGACTAACTAATAAATAAATTTCATTTCTTATGGAGAAACAAATTTATTTGAAGTCGGTGCATGAGATCAACAACGATCTTCGCTAGCACATCGTGCACCGACTTTAAAAGAAATTGTTTCTTTTAATTTATAATGTTGTATTCCTCCTTAAGTAAGATTTCTACATTTTTTAATGGAGGCATAACTATTATTTTTCATAAGGACATGTACAATTTGCTTATTATAAGCATAACCAATATTCCGTCCAATGCAACTTTTAATTATACCAAAACAAATAAGGCGAGAACGATCCTTTAGTAACCTTACTTTAATTACTGAATTTATTTTCAGAGCAAATAAATGTGTTAAATTTGCAGAACAATCACGTTCGCATTTCCATTATAAAGTCATATTTTATCGATAATATCGAGACAATACCGCGGAATCGTTTGTGCTAACAATACGACTGTTTGTTAAATTGAAATATGGATTCTGCTGTCAATACCTCTATAGTAATTAGCTTAACAATAAATGTCTTTATATAGCCTATTATGGCTATCTTATATCTTATACTCTTTGGTACTCTTTAGTAATACAGATAAGCAACTTATGACACGGTCGTGTTTGGATGGGTGACCATTCCGACCATATAAAACGTAGGTATATCACGAGCATCTCGGTGCATCGCTAAGTAAATAAAACCGTCGGTACCGGCTAATATCGGTAAGTAGTCTGATGATAACATCTGACAGCAAGGTTAAGGTCGGCACCGACTAGTCAACCCGGCACGGGAACGGCACCAACGCGGCGTCAACCATAGGGAAGAGCGTTACGCAAAGGGAACAGCAACGCCTCGGTTGGAGTCGGATGGCAGCGGATAGCGAACGCTTCGTCGTGTTTGAGACAACTTATGACAGTTCTTCTTGTGAATGATAGCCCGTTTGACAAGGTGGACGGATAGTCGTCAACCAGCGGGCGACGCGCCGTAAGCGCGTTACGACGTATGCGCCGCTGTTCGAGAGCGGTCCCGAGTGTTGGTCTCGGTCCGAGGTGGTGACGTTACGAAGTTGATAGATGTGCGTTGAAGTATGGAGTTTCATACAAAGAATGCTGAAAGCCTCGAGTTGATACAGTGCTGTCACCGTGACAAGTGTATAGATGTGCTACAACCTTCAGTCGTTTGCCTCGCTAGCACTAACCAACCTTCACTAAGCCACACTGAGCCCGCGTAGTGGAGTATAACTCAAACTACGTCATAGCTGAGGAGTGGAGTGTAGGCCTTTGCCCAGCAGTGAGACCTAACAGGGTAACTTTACTTAACTATTATACTTCAGGGATGAGGCGCACCCTGATTCATTAGTTAAGTGTTTTAAGTAAGAAACGAAAACTTTCGTAGGTACTTTATGCAAACTTTTGTACACCAAAAAAAAATGGTTTCTTATATTGCAAAAATATATCATAGCGTTGGTATTCTGTTGCAAATATAAAGAAAACTAGCGGTCCCCCGCGACTTCGTCCGCACGATTTGAGTTTGCTCCCTCCCCTCCCGTCGCAGCGTGATGTTTTATATCCTAAAGCCTTTCTCGATAAATAAGCTATCCAACACAGAAATATTCAAATCGGTCCAGCAGTTCCTGACATAAGCGCGTTCAAACAAACAAACTCTTCAGCTTTATAATATATTAGCGCAAGCGCACGTTGTACTTAAGCTGCGAACATTATTTTGGTGCGGAGTTATGTTAAAACTGTGATAACTCCTAAGGTATTTATTGAAATCAAATTCGATTCGATTCGATTCGATAGTGCATTACTCAGCCAGGCCACAAGGGCTCAGATCCGGTAAAACCGGCAAACCGAGGTGCACGTTTTTGAGGTAGGAGGGACACGCTCTGGGATAGGAGAGGAAGGTCGGCAAGCCGCAGCCCTCCGACCAGAACCAAAGTAGCTATTCAGCCTAAATTGGTCTAGGAGTAGGGAAGACGGGTATTATCCATGGGGAGTGAGCGTTGATGCTGCGAGGGGTTGAGCTATCATACCATGGTGGTCTTCTGTATCTGTTATTTACTGCGCTCCGACATTGATCATTGTAGCTGCCTTTGGCTTATTGCTAGCTGCACTCCGATGTTGATGATTGTAGTTGTCTTTGGCTTATGGCTCGCTGCGCTCCGATGTTGATGATTGTAGCTGTCTTCGGCTTATGGCTGGCTCGCTGCGCTCCCGACGTTGATGATTGTAGCTGTCTTCGGCTTGTGACTCGATGCGCTGCGACGTTGATGATTGTAGTTGTCTTCGGCTTATGACTCGATGCGCTCCGACGTTGATGATTGTAGTTGTCTTCGGCTTGTGACTCGATGCGCTCCGACGTTGATGATTGTAGTTGTCTTCGGCTTGTGACTCGATGCGCTGCGACGTTGATGATTGTAGCTGTCTTCGGCTTATGACTCGATGCGCTCCGACGTTGATGATTGTAGCTGTCTTCGGCTTTATGACTCGATGCGCTGCGACGTTGATGATTGTAGCTGTCTTCGGCTTTATGACTCGATGCGCTGCGACGTTGATGATTGTAGCTGTCTTCGGCTTTATGACTCGATGCGCTGCGACGTTGATGATTGTAGCTGTCTTCGGCTTTATGACTCGATGCGCTGCGACGTTGATGATTGTAGCTGTCTTCGGCTTTATGACTCGATGCGCTCCGACGTTGATGATTGTAGCTGTCTTCGGCTTATGACTCGATGCGCTCCGACGTTGATGATTGTAGCTGTCTTCGGCTTTATGACTCGATGCGCTGCGACGTTGATGATTGTAGCTGTCTTCGGCTTATGACTCGATGCGCTCCGACGTTGATGATTGTAGTTGTCTTCGGCTTGTTACTCGATGCGCTCCGACGTTGATGATTGTACCTGTCTTCGGCTTATGGCTCGCTGTGCTTCAACGTTGATCATTGTCGCTGTTTCGCTTAAAGCTCGCTGCGCTCTGACGTTGATGATTGTAGCTGCCTTCGGCTTATGACTTGTTGCGCTCCGACGTTAATGATTGTAGCTGTCTTAGGTTTACGGCTCGCTGCGCTCAGACGTTGATCATTGTCGCTGTTTCGCTTAAAGCTCGCTGCGTTCTGACGCTGATGATTGTAGCTGTCTTCGGCTTATGGCTCGCTGCGCTCCGACGTTGAACATTGTCGCTGTTTCGCTTATAGCTCGCTGCGCTCTGACGCTGTTGATTGTAGCTGTCTTCGGCCTTTGGCTCGCTGCGCTCGGACGTTAATCATTGTAGCTGTCTTTCGCTTTTGGCTCGCTGCGCTTCAAGTTTGATCATTGTAGCTTCTAGTCTTGTGCTTTCCTGTCATAAGAGTCTGCTTCAGATTTTTGTTTTGTACGAAAAGAATGCGGTTGCTTTTTTTTAGTTGCCGGAAAATTTGCCTGACCATCAATGATCCGCACAACAAGTCAACACACAGCACATATACAAAGGAGAAAATCACTAGTACGAGTAGCGACACACATAGACGCACGAACTCACGCACAGAGAGACACATCATGAGAACACAATTTCGTTTTTACACTGTACACACATGCATTTTACACTTTTTTTGCGATTCTGCCGTTTTTTATGGCTTTGCTTGCTATGTAAAGATATCTTTAACCTGAAAGGAATATCAGATTAGTGCAGTACATGCCAATCTTGATGGCGGCTTGCGTTAAGTAAGAGCAGGCGCTAAAAAGGTGCACGTCTGAAAGCTTGTATGACAGATGGACACGCAAATTTATTGGCCGTTTGTGCTTTGTTTTCTTTTAAAACAATATAAGGTATAATATAGAAATGTAGTTGAGTTGAAGTGAACAAATATGATTCAACAATGCACATATTAACTTCAAAATCGATTTTCATATCCTGCCACTTAGAAAGTTTTTCAGGGCTTTAACAATTTCCTCTTTTGGTCCTGTTGTTATTGTTTCGCATGTTGTTGGCTTTTTTGACAATGGTCGGATATTTTTTCGTATGCAAGCGTTGGGCAATGTACAATATTATTTGTATAAGTTATTTTTTTACCTAACCACGAGGAAATTGATTAAAAAATGTAGATTATTTCGTTTTATAGTTCGCAGTAAAAGCCGTGTTAATACAGCTTTGTGTTAAGGAGGTGTTTATAAATTGTTATTCCTTTGTTTACGCGACCGCCGGCGTCCCATTGATCCGTGAGTGTCCGAATATATAATTTGCGGGAGTTAAATGTTTTAGTGCCAAGGTGTTATCGTAGTAGCTATACATTCTTTCAGGGCTACTAGCCCCCTAGTATAAATATTTGCGGATTTCCTCGTTATTTGAAGTACTATATGTGAATTTTTAAGGCTAATTATTACAACAAATGACTTAAATATGTAAATCAAGACCCGCGCCCCGCACTGAATTTAACGCGCTTCGCAACAGCATTCGCATCGATTTAAACAATTTTGATTTTACACTGACACATTTTATGTTTTGAATTTCTGATACGAGTTTATGATACTAAGTAATTGTATTCTGTCTTTGCGATTTGGATTTCTTTCTGGATTCATGATGAATGATGGTTTTCGTCAACGTTTTTGCAGGATTTATGTTCAGCAGGATCACGTCAAACTGCCCGATGGTCAAAAGTCAAGAATGATAGCTTGTTGATTTGTGGGCCATCAGCGGCAATGATATTGTTATTGTTCAGGGGCTATCACGTAGAACCATTCGTAGAATAGTCAGTTTTGCCTGCTATTTTGATTGTTTACCTGTGGCATGAGTTTACGACCTGGCTAGTTCGTTCAAAGATTGATGGAGGTGTTAGATGAGTGCAGTAACAGTAACCTCATTTAGGTATGAATTCAAGACTGGAATAGGCAATCAAATTAAGTAACGTTTAATAATATCCTTCATTGTCCTAAATTCCTATGATCGAGGATTTGTTCATTAAATGTCAATAGTACTATAGTTTAGAAGCCGGGTTCATTATTAAGATGTCAGTTGGTAAGGAATTTTCAATATAGTTATGGTACCCCGCTATGAGGGTCCAGTTAGGGGCTGCGTCTCAATTGTATTAGGACGCACGTGTTTTTCTTAGACTTTTAAATGCGATGCTGTGTAAGTGCATTTTTTGCTATACTTTTGTTTTAGTGGTATCCCAGTGCCGTTTCGAAAGTTTCTTATAGCCATAAGGATGTAATGCAATACGCTAAGGTCCATTATTGTATGATTGGCCGAAATGGAGTTTCACCACACGTGTCACAAAAGTTTTTGGATAGCAATCTTTTTTTTTTTGGGCGACGCAAGCTGACCCGTTCTACTATTATTCTGTCTGTACAATTATTTAAGTTGCAAAATAAATCGTCTGTACATAATAAAGTTTCAAATGGAAAGATCTCACCAAGTTCGTATTGTAGCTTAGCTGCGTGGTGGGCTTCGCTCTAGTATAGTACTTGTAGTCGCAGGCTTGCCGGTGGTTTTCCTCTCTGTATAGGAACTGAGCTGGCCACATTCCTTCTGCAAAGACTTTTTAGCCGCGATCACATGCTAAAAGCCTGCGTGACTCCGCTTTATACATATGTTTGTAGGATTTATCACCGCGAGATTCTCCCATACATACTGAAGAGGTCTAGCATAGTAGAATCATCTAAGTCAGGCGTCGAAATGCCTCGGAAAAATATAACACTGTATAGTTACATAGTTACTTATCCACGACACCCGTACCTAATTTGTAATAGTTAACTAATGTAAACAGAATTGAACGCAGTCCATTATACACATGTTTCACTAGGCTCTCTGGCAGCTTTTTCCCCAAAGAAATAATACTTGAGCTAAATCACTGCAACACATACACATTATACAAGGAATCACTTCGCGACTTGGGATTAAATGTAAATTTTACCGGTGTTCTAATTACGACCACACGTTACGCACTATTGGTATTTAAATTACACATTAATAAAACGAAATGAGATTTATCATAATCGTGGCGATGTATTTAACACTGTTTATAAAATACTAATCATGGAGAAACCTTTTCAATATTCTGAGGGACTTTTTTTGTAAAGATGCCCTTGCGCGCGCGTCGGGCTCTAAGACAATAGATCTTTTTAGGGTCGGCCGGCCGCATGCGGCACACGTGCAGGACACGACCACTCACAACGGCTGCCCAAAAAGATCTCCGGTATTTATTGAAATCAAATAATATAAAAAACAACTTTGTTCTAAATGAAATGATCGTGATGATAAATGTATTTATTTTGATAAGAATGAATACCTGTGTGTATAACACACCCGTAAAAATAATGCATATTTTTTTTACAAATTTATTAACATAAAAAAGGTTGTAGTAAGTCAACCATAAAAGATAGACATAGGCTGTCGCGGACTTTATTATAGAACTCTTAATGTTGAACAATTCTGTCATACATGATTTTTGTGTAACTTAAGCGGTTTCCGGAGCGTACGCAGCGGAAGCTCTCAAAAGGAATATATTTCTCCCGTTTTCGCAACATTTTTCATTTCTGCTGTGGTCTTATGAGTCGTACCTTTATGTTATATAGCCTAAAGCCTTCCTCGATAAATGGACTATCCAACGTAAAAATATTTTTTCAAGTCGGACAGTAGTTTCTGAGATTAGCACGTTCAAACAAACAAACAAACTCTTCAGCTTTATAATATTAGTATAGATTTGGATACACTACATTTATTTTCTACGCGATTTTTTTGTTAAGCGGACCTAACTATTAATCCCCTCGCATTGAGTTCTAAATGTGATTGGCCGCTAGACCAATCACTTGCGGCCTTTAGCTTTATGACATCTAGAAAATCTTTAAAGAAAAAATAAATTTGACAAATTAATTATATTACATTGATTTATGTAGTTATATGAAATTATCAAACTTTCATCAAATAGCGAAATTTTTTATTCATTTTATTTCTTTTTTCTTAAATGAAATAGATATAGGAATTTTGTTACATACATATTCTTAAGTAAGTACATAAGTACGTATATGGAAAGAATTTCAGTCAGAGGATTTTTTTACTGAGAGCTTTTCATGGTCAGGTAAAAATACCTCACTTCTCGTAAACAAAAAACATTGAATTATTGTGCTATGTTCTGCAATTCATATTTTCACCATGTGCCAAGTTTCATAGACGGGAGAATAATTCGGAAGTCTCCATACAACGAATCTCCTCGTTGATCGGACTATTATATTAGCTATTCTATCCTTCTAATGTTGTAAAATGCGACTGATGTCAACACCACGACGGTGTTTATCTTCCAACATTTGATGATTTTATCATTTTATGTGTTCAAAAGGTACATAATTTAAGTTTAAAGTTGAATGTTTCAGCATTTTATACCTACAGTAACCTAAATAAATGAAAGAACCTAAACCCACACTACTATTAAGCTTACAATATTGTTGTTCGGGAGACTATGAGTAGTTTGTAAATAATAAAAACTGGCCAAGTGCGAGTCGGACTCGCGCACTGAGGGTTCCGTGCCAACTTAACCTAAATAAGGGGGCCCCTTACTTCTACCTAGCAAAAATACTACAATATTTTGTTAAGAGCGAAAATAACTTTGTTTTTCATAGTATTTGTATGAAGGAAAAAGTTATATTTGCGGTTGTTGATAATGTGCTTTATCTCAAAAACTTCTGGTTCGATCTCATTCAAACCGTTTGTTGAATGTATTTGTAAACATCTAATTTGTGTATTTTTCTACAAAAATTTTACCACTTTGGAATCTTCTATCTTACAAATATTTAACTTTGAGATATAATGCTTGTAGGTACCTAAATGACATTTTAAAAGACCTATCCACAGACACCCCGAACGCATCGATTTGCGCATTTTTTTTTTTATTGTTTTAGTTCAATGTATAACAATGGGAAACCCCCCTCAATTTTGATTATTTTTTATTGATATTATGGGAATCGCAAAGCTGTTAACAGGATAGACCTACCTACCAAGTGTAAACTGTGAAATGCAAATAATTTTAGAATAAGTGGCTGTGACATACGGACGGACAGACAGATAGACTTGACGAAACTATAAGGGTTTAGTTTTAGCCATTCGACCACGGAACCCTAAAAAGGTGAACAGTTTACGTCTTTACGGTAGGTATAGCATAGAACGTAAAAGTCGGCCTTTTAATTTAAGACAAATAAAACCTCCTATATAGTTTCTTTTGTTGTGGCTCATACAATATTCAACCTACATAAAAATAAAATCGTAAATATTTGCTTATGATCACTGGCTGGCCCTCAGACATAAAAAGAATACTTATTTGCATTTTTTAATGTATGAACCAATTTCTTCTTCAAAGTCTATGTAATCAGTATCGGTCGTAAATAACGTCATGAATTTTATTTAAGATCGAGATAATTTAAGTAAATAGATTGATTGAATGCTATTTCTGAAGTTTCCCACGTAATTGCCCATTGGCACGTCACAAACACTTTACATCATAATACAGTGACATTAATAAACATTACCAACACTCATTGAGTTATTGACTAATTTGCATGCAAAACGTATTCAAATTCGTTTGGAAGTGTATGACACTTCATACCTATACACAATTATGCTGATCCAAGCACGACCAAGCTTTTTGAATTTATTAACTTGTTTTAAATCCTCCGATTTTACTAAAAATTTACTACAAAGCAACTTTTTCTCGACTAAATATCAAAAGAACGGTGCTTAAAAATACAAAACGTAAAATTTGAATTTACAAGCTCTAAACGAATGCAGTGAAATGTTTTGTTAGGGTTTATATAAACCTGAATTCGTTTATTTCGTTTTTAGGGTTCCGTAGCCTAATAGCAAAAAACGGAACCCTTATAGTTTCGTCAAGTCTGTCTGTCTGTCCGTATGTCACAGCCACTTTATTTCTGTAACTAGCGGTCCCCCGCGACTTCGCCCGCGCGTTTTGAGTTTGCTCCCTCCCCTTCCGTCGCAGCGTGATTTTTTATATGCTAAAACCTTTCTCAATAAATAAGCTATCTAAACACAGAAATATTTTTTCAAATCGGTTCAGCAGTTCCTGAGATAAGCGAGTTCAAACCAACAAACTCTTCAGCTTTATAATATAATTAGCGCAAGCGCACGTTGTACTTAAGCTGCGAACATTATTTTGGTAAGGACTTATGTTAAAACTGTGATAGCTCCTAAGATATTTATTGGAATCAAATGATATAAAGGGAAACTTTGTTCTAAATGAAATGCTCGTGATGATGAATGAATTTATTTTGATAAGAATAAATACCTGTGTGTATAATACACCTTTAAAAATTATGCATTATTTTTTTACAAATTTATTAACATAAAAAAGGTTGTAGTAAGTCAACCATAAAAGATAGACTTATGATGTCGCGGACTTTATTATAGAACTCTTAATGCTGAACAATCTTGTCATACATGATTTTTGTGTAACTTTACCGGTTTCCGCAGCGTACGCAGCGGAAGCTCTCAAAAGGAATATCTTTCTCCCGTTTTCGCAACATTTTTCATTGCTGCTGTGGTCTTGTAAGTCGTATCTTTATGTTATATAGCTTAAAGCCTTCCTCGATAAATGGACTATCTAACATTAAAATAATTTTTCAAATCGGGCCCGTAGTTTCTGAGATTAGCGCGTTCAAACAAACAAACAAACAAACAAACAAACTCTTCAGCTTTATAATATTAGTATAGACTATAAGCATTGCACTATTGACATTTGGTAGAAAAACGTATCCTGTTAACCGCTTTACGATTCTTATACAAATAATAAAAATAATGATTTTAAGGGGGGGGGGGGGGTGCTCTCGTACATGAAACTGAAACCGAAAAAACATTTTTTACTCAAACCGATGCGTGTATGGTGTCTATGGATAGGTCTTTTTAAATGACATAGAGGTTTTCTAAAACCATTTTTTTCAATGTCTAACGTTTCATAGCTAGACGCTTCCAAAGTCGTAAAATGGGCGTCCCCCCATCTAACTTCTAAACTAAGCGAGTGTAAATTTTAAAAAATATATATATATATTATATAGATCTTAACAAATACTTTGCCGAAAATTGGTTAGGACGGAATCGAACTAGTAGTTTTTGAGATATAGCACATTTTCAACAACCGCAAACATAACTTTGTTCTTCATACAAACACTATGAAAAACCATGTTATATTTGCTGTCAACATAATATTGTGGTATTTTACTAAGTGGAAGTAAGTGGATTCCCTAATTTGCGAGCCCTCAGTGCGTGAGTCCGACTGGCACTTGGCCGGTTTTTTATTAAAATTAATTAAACGAATTCAGGTTCAAATTTGAAAAAAAAGGAATGTAGATGTAACATATAAGTCCATTATAACTTTCATAAGCGTTAATAAATGAAACTGTAATGTAGTATAGATTTTTGTCTGTTTAAATAAGCACGCAGTAATAAGGGGAATTCACCGCTGTTATGTGACCATCAGCCAAAAGGTTGCTGGTTCAAGTCCCGCCCGTGCGCAAATTTTTGGTTTCTTATTTCATCTTTATGAATATAAAATATGACACTGTGAGTGTTAAAAACATTCTCAAGCAACGGACATAAGTTCGTGTTTACCGTACTAATAAAATAAAATTTGCTAATTTTGAACATATCATGTAACACGTGCTTGCGCCTACCTCATTAACGTCGTATATTACCCTTTTAATTAAAAACATATTTAAGTCACAAATAGGTTTAAAAGGATGTTGCATTATGCTCCATTAAATATATGGATTAAATGCATTGTACAGGTTTATTCCTACTTAAAAGCATACAACGGAAAAATGGGTTTTATTTCCACTCGTATCATGTTAATCAGTCTAAAAGTATTGCGTCGTTCTAGCTTTAAAACCATTCATCCAATATTAACCTTTATATACTCAGTGCTATGAACTAAAGATCATGAAATTTGATACGTTCTAAGAGTAGTTTTAACTTATTAAAAATATATGTTTTGTTGCAACTCTAGCTGGAATTTCCTACTACTATCCTACAGTAGGTCAAAGAAAACCAACATAATCCTGAAGGTAGTAATAAATTTCACTTAGGTAAGTAAAAGCCGCGCGCCGTAGTCCGTACTGCAAAAGGTTGACCCCAGTTTGCAAAGATAAAATCCAGATGTGTTTTTGCCGATTTACTGACTCAATTTTAAGTTGTAGCACGTAGTTACGTGTAGTGGAAGTGTTTGCTATAAAGTTGGAAGAAAATATTGTGAAGAGTTGAAGTAAGTTCCTTAATATTTCAGCCACATCTACTTAGTACTAAATAAGCCACCAAGTATTTATTGTGCTAGAGCTTCTATGTAATTCGATTTGTGTTATTACAAATTTGAAATACCATTCATAATTAATTCAAATGCTTTGAAACTTTCTTCCAATGATGTGTTTGTAAATCCCTCATATTTCAAAACCTATTAGGTACTTTCTTTAAAAGATTAGTATATAATGTCAAATCGTTTTATTTGTAATATTTTAACAGTGCAATTTCTTCGACTACATCACAGAAACTGGGCCCTATAATTGTGTTGCAGAAAATAGTTTTATTTTATTGTATTTTCCCTTACAAAAAAAATATTTATTATAACAGCCTATCGATTTTATATGATTTTTACGTCTTCTTTACCATTTCAATCGCCAATTCTTCTATTCTCTAATCTTAACGGTAAATAATAATAAAAAAATAGCGTATAAAACTCAAAAGTGTTTTATAAAAAATGATAATTTTTATAATGATATTTTGCTTAAGTGACCTCTGAAATATTTTCACTTAAAACTAGGTGACCTTATAGACTTACCTGATATACGAAGGTCTCATCAAAGAACGGATTGCAGGTTTTCTTCTTTTGTTTCGTCTGCAGAACCCTCCTCTCGTCTGGCATCAACTGTATCCTACGAACACAGACAAAATTAATATATTTTCAGACACCGTACGACCTTGTAAAAAACAGATTTCAGATATTAATAATTTTATTTTTTCTGATTTATCAAAACATTAAGGCTCAAATCTAATTTGTGTTTTATAACTTTTTATGAAAATACGATATTCTCTTATTCACAAATAACACGAGGAAAATGAGCATTTATTTTTGAAATTTGTTCTACACCTTTTTGTTTATTAAAACTATATATCTTTGGCAACAAAGCAATTTCTATGTGAAACTCAATTAAAAACTTTACTAGTTTCACAGCATGCACCTGCATAAGTAACAGTCATGTGTTTTTAATTGAAACATGTTTAAAGTGTTTGGATAACACTAGTTAGTGCCAGGGCATTTTCTTTCCGCTGATAAGAAAATTTAGTTCTACTTGCCTTTACGTCGGTCCTAGTGTTACTTGTAACTTGATGGATTGATATTAAAATGAAGCTTAAATGATAGTAACTTTTTATTTGGCTATTTCAGCAAAAAAATATTTTTTTAACCTATTAATGTGGTCGTTCTTCAAATTTACTTTCTGTTGAAGTACGCGTAAATCACTAGGCAGTTTTCAGGTCGATATATAAGTGATTAGGCAGTACTTTTAGAATTTCAATAAGTAATTTTCTCGCATACCGTGGTTAAAAAACAGTTCCAAATATACTATTATGTCTAAAGACCATTAGTGTAGCGTCGATCAGGTCCGTCATCATCATAATGGAGCATGATAGTAATCTACACGGACTGACTGACTGATGTGAAAACGTTTTCCAACTGCACCGGACCAAACCAAAACCGTGCTAGGGACGTGTCAGGTACGTAAAGCAACAGAATTCGCTCTGCTTTGCCCACTGAACCCTTATACAAGTGTGCAATATGTTATTTGGTGGTAGTGAGCAAACCGCGATTTGTTGGCAAGTTCCACTGCGGCTCTGACCCAGAAGTTTCGCGATCAGTCCGACAGTCTGTATCGTGTCATGCACGAAGCGTATCAGCACCGGAAAAACAACGGTGTTGGTCGGTGACGGAACGATCTAGTGAGCGAGGTATCATAGTTTTAAATACAAAGTTTTTTTAAGGTCACTTTCCTAGCCCGGGCATGGTAGGCTACACTATACTGGGCAAAGTCCTAAAACCGCTTTTAATTAACATCACTCTAGTGTCAGCCGTACTGAAGGACTGGATTGGAAGTGTTTTTTATGATTATCACAAAGATAATACCTTTATAGCCTCGTACTCACTTGATGTAAGGATCGCATGCGTTAGCCAGAGCCGGCGTGCGCGAAGGGAGGTGTTTCGCCTTGATGATATGCACCTGAAGCCTCTCGGTACTTGACTCGTATTTGAGCGTGAACCACACGCGGCCCTAGGGAAATCAAAATAGGAGGTTAATTAACATGGTCCATAATTTTAGTGACGTACGATTTGGTACTTTGCTACTTTGAAAACCAAAAGTGATATCGAGATGTTTCTTTTTCGTTCAGTCAGCTATATTCTAACTAAAGGAATAATTAAGAAGTGTTTAATCTAAATCGACTCAGTAGTTTTCGAAATAAACCTAGTAAAATGTAACAAAAATAAAAAATAACAGCCTACAAAAAATAATCTTTTTAGTGAGTTTTTCGAAGGCGGTTTATTTTCTCACTTTTAATACACCAACGCATTTGTTTGCGATAATTTCCATAAAGCTTTATCTTAGTCTAACATAGCTAGATGTAATAGTTGCATCCTTGTCGATCGATTTATCCGATTTCTGGATAATGCATTTGTGTCTGGCGTAGTGGTATTGATTGCCAATTAAACGGCGTGATGGTATTTTGTGCAAAAAACAACTTCATTTTAACAATTTAGACCGTTTGGTTTCAACTGCCTTTACAGCATAAACAAAAACCTGTCAATAATCAACATGATATAGCTATCCAACGCGGAAACGCAAACGAGCGTCGCAACGCTCGTAGGCATCGACTATTGCTTTGCTGTTCTTACTGAACTTCACTTTGATACTGATACTTTCGTCTGACATTAATTCGACTAGGTCATTCAAGTACCTACTCATAATATTGTTGCAGAAGTCTCATACAAAATAACATCCACAAGGGTAGGCTGATGATCATCAGTCAGTGACGAAATTGGGGAATTTTAGATGTCAATAAAAACTTAAATAAAAAAGCATTGTTATCGAAACTTCGCATGTCACTACGGACATTATCCGTAGAAAATTTGACTTGTCTGATACAATGAGGACCGAATTTACAAGCGTTTCAAATCCGACACTTCGATAAAAGATAGGTAGTGCCCAAAAAGTTGGTCAAGTTGATAAAAAGAATGTGCCGCAAATTAACATAACAACTATGTTATGAGGACATCAAACTATCCATTTACCGCATTACTTCAGATAACATTAAGATACCTCGATGTTTAGTTAACGTGTGTCGAGACTTTGCATAAAATTTTTCCCAACTGTAATCCACAAACATATTTATCGACGTGTAAATATGGGATGAATCTGCTGATGGCGATATGAATAGTGGAGTGTTCCACGAACATTTCAATTTCCCGATTGCTGTGATGGTAAATCAGTGTTGTCAATTTATCAGCGGACGTATTGAAATCTTTTGATGCGTTAATGATCCCTCGGGTCAAAAGATTTATATTGCATGCTTGGTACATGACTCAGTGATTTGTCTTAAAATGAAAATGAAAAAAATACATAATCTGGACGCCAAAGCCGCGTCAAGCAAAGCGCAAGGGCACAATAAGTCCGTGACTTTTGGAATAAAACACAGATTTTTTGATAATATATCATTCTATTTTTCAACATAGTCTCCCTTGAGCTGCGGGATCTCCTAACTTTAAGCCATACGATCTCGGCTTTTAGCAACGTTACATGTAAGTGTTTTGGTGGGATTTGCATTTATTGAAACGATAACCTAAAAGTATTTAACAAGCCGGAAAACTAAGTTTGTTAATGGTACTTTCAAAAGGTAGCCATTGCTATCTGATGATGGGATCTTGGTGCAATCAAGGGAAACTCTCAAATTTGAAAGGCACGTATAGTGTTTTTGTTCTACAATCTTAATGTTAACGTATTTTCACGTCTGATAGTTAACATTGTGTGGAGCTGAGCTTGAACTCCTTAACGCTTAGGAGTTCGGTGTTTATCATGACAGAACTTATGATAGGTTCTATTTGTAGCTTCTTAAATAAAAGTTTCAAATTAATGTGAATTTTGGTTTAGAAGTAGCTGTTTACTTTTTTGAAAGCATTTTATTAACAATTCGAGTAACTGGCCTTATGATATTCCTTTCTACGGACAACAGAACAACAAGGTAAACACAGCAGTACTTATCTTAAGCAGTTGAATAAGGGTTTTAATGATGTTACTTAATGGTTGCCGACTGCACCTAATTCAACATCGCTTGTCGTGCGTGATCGCGGTGTATCAAGTGTCGATTTGCGCCCTAGCCATTAAAACTACCGCCCATCATAAACGGTTATTAAGATTAAAAGTAACTATACCGTGATAAAAACTATTTTGTACTCTATTAATTATTATCATCATCATCATCATCATCATAATCAGCCAAAGGACGTCCACTGCTGAACATAGGCCTCCCCCACGGCTTTCCACAGCGACCGATCACTAGCGGTCTGCATCCAGTTTGATCCCGCGAACTTTATAAGGTCGTCTGTCCATCTTGTTGGTGGACGTCCTACGATGCGTCGAAGGGTCTCCAATCTAGAACTTTCCTGCCCCAACGGCCATCAGTTCTTCGCGCTATGTGCCCTGCCCACTGCCACTTAAGCTTAATGATTCTCAAGGCTATGTCCGTTACCTTGGTTCTTCTACGTATCTCTTCGTTTCTGATTCGATCTCGTAGAGAAACACCGAGCATAGCCCGCTCCATCGCTCGTTGTGTAATTTTGAGCTTCATTATAAGGCCCATAGTAAGAGACCACGTTTCGGATCCGTATGTCATCACTGGTAACACACACTGATTGAAGACTTTCGTCTTCAGACACTGAGGTAATTGAGACAAGAAGACGCTCTTGCGCAGTTTCCCGAACGCTGCCTAGCCGAGTTGGATTCGTCGATTGACCTCTTTCTCAAAGTTAGACCTACCCAATTGTATCACTTGTCCCAGGTAGACGTACTCGTCGACAACTTCGAGAGTTGAGTTCCCAATGGATACTGGAGTGGGTACAACAAGGGAACTCGACATAATTTTCGTCTTCTCCATGTTCATTTTAAGACCCACTTGTTGGGATACTCGGTCGAGGTCTTCGAGCATAGTGCCTAGATTATCCAGAGTCTTTGCCACAACGACTATGTCATCGGCAAACCGAAGGTGTGTTATGTATTCGCCATTGACGGAGATGCCGAATCCTTCCCATTCCAGGAGCTTGAAGGCGTCTTCCAATGCCGCTGTAAACAGTTTCGGAGATATAACATCGCCCTGTCTTACACCTCTTCGCAATGGAATCGCCCTCGTATTCTGTTCCTGTACTCGGACCGACATTGTGGCGTTGTTATATAGACACTTTAACACCTCTATATACCTATAGTCTATGTGACACCGCTGAAGAGACCGAAGCACCGCCCAAGTTTCGATCGAATCAAAGGCCTTCTCATAGTCCACAAAAGCTAAACATATAGGCATATTATACTCCTCGGACTTCTGTATAATTTGCCTTAGCGTATGAATGTGGTCTATGGTACTGTAGCCTTTTCGGAATCCGGCTTGTTCGGGAGGCTGGAAGTCATCAAACCTACGTGCGAGACGATTCGTGATGACCCTTGAGAACAGTTTGTAGACATGGCTCAGGAGTGAGATGGGTCTATAGTTCTTCAATAAGGTTTTGTCTCCTTTTTTGAAAAACAACACCACCACACTCCTGTTCCATGCCTCAGGCGTGATGCCCTCTTGCAGAACGGAATTAAAGAGTCTCTGAAGGACTTTAAGTACCGGTGTTCCACCCGCTTTCAGGAGCTCTGCTGTGATTCCGTCCTCGCCAGGTGCCTTATTGTTTTTAAGCTGTTTCAGGGCCATCCTAATCTCGTAGAGGCTGATGTCCGGGATGTCTTCAGTGTAGTTTCGGGTCAGGATAGCTCGTGGGTCTCCGGTCGAGCTATCAACGGGTTTGGCTACAGAGGTGTACAACTGCCCATAGAACCTTTCGATCTCCCTCAAAACCTCTGCTTTCGTCGACGCTACACTGCCGTCCTCCGTCTTAAGCTTCGTCAACAGGCTTTGCCCAATAGACATGTCCCTTGCAAACACTTTGGAGCCTTGGTTCCGCTCTATTGTTTCTTTAACGCTATTCGTGTTAAAGGAACGTATGTCATGTCGCAGAGACTTCAATATTTGTCTATTAAGCTGCCTGTAGGTTTGAGCATTAACGGAGGTCTGCAGTGCCATAGATCAACGTTCTGCCATAAGGTCGAGAGTGTGGATCGAGAGTTTTTGAGGTCTATTTTTACGGCCAGGTCTAAAAAACTTAGATCCGACCGTTTGGACAGTTTCCACAAACCCGTTGTTTATTTCGTCCACCGATACGCAATTCTCTAGGCAATCAAAGCGATTTGACAACTCGAGTAGAAAGCTCTCGGGATTTTGGATATGGGCACGAGTAGGTCGGAGCGTGGACTTCATCAAGCGGGACCTTTCCAATTTGACGTTTATATTCAATATGCCTCGGACCATACGGTGATCACTACCGGTTTTTACCCTGTTGATCACGGAGACATCATTGAATAACCGTCTCTTGGTGGTCATGATGAAGTCTATCTAATTTCTCGCCTTGCCATCCGGACTCAGCCAGGTCCATTTCCTTTGAGGCGGCTTCTGGACGAAAGAGTTTATCGCAAAGAGTCCCTCCTTCTCCAGAAAGTCGGCCAGCCTATTTCCCCTGGCGTTCCTTTGACCATATCCAAAAGGTCCCACTTTCAACTCATCCTCGCCTCGCTTGCCGAGTTTTGCGTTGAAGTCCCCCATAACAACAGTGAAATAGGTTTTGGAAGTGTGTATGGCTCTACTTACGTCCTTATACATTTCCTCCACCTCTTCATCCGGGTGGTTCGAGGTCGGTGCATATACCTGTATGACCTTCAGCGAATACCTTTCGGTTATTCTGAGTATAACGTATATCACGCTGTTCGACATACTCTCGATGGTTACGATGTTGTTTACGAGGGACCTGTGGACAAGAAACCCAACACCACCTTGGGACTTTTGGTCACCCTCCCGGTAGAAGAGCAGGTTGCCAGACTTCAGAGTTATCGTGTCCTCGCCCTCTCTACGGACTTCTGATAAACCCACTATGTCCCAGTGTAACCTGCTCAATTCTTCCTCCAGCTCGAGCAACTTCTCGTCTGTCCTCAGTGTGCACGCGTTATAAGTTACCAGGGCCAGTTGTCGTTGGGGGTGGTAGCGAGATCGCCTCTGGGGATTCTTAGCACCCCCTGCCCCGCCGTTACCGTGACCGCTACCGGAATCAGGAATAGCGGGGCTGCCGGAGACTGAGGGCCTGGTCTTTTTGTGTCCTACCATTTAGGGGGGTATTTGCCAGTACTCGCCACGCTTGGCAGGCGGGTTGGCGAGCGCAGAGGCGCAGTATCTTTTAAGTGTGACGCTGCTGCCCATCACAGCTCAACATTTTACTGCGCCTTTTGTTGGATGGTTATCCCGCCATCGGTCGGTCGCCAGAGTCTCGTCTGTTGAAACAGGACGCACCGCGTGAAGGTGAGGTTGGCTTGGAGCTTTGGGTCTTGGTTAAGCTCCCTTACGTCCCTATTAATTATGGTTTTTTATATTTGTACTTAAAAAAATATATATCAAGAACATACATATTTTGGTATGTTTATTTTTTATATAAGCCTTCTTACCAAAAATTAATTTTACGTCTTCTAATTCATAAGAGTTTAATTTTTAATAAATGGAACCTTTTGTTGAAAAAGCTTTGGTCTGAGTTTTTATTCTTACGGCCAGTATCTAAGATGTTGGTTTATAAAATGTTGTGATTTTCGAAAACATGAGTATTGTTTTTCGGTCAGTATGTTTTATAAAAAAATAAACTGACCTTAAAACCAAAATGCACTAAAAAGTCTTAAATAAGCTCTTGACCATTGAAAGGAAAGGAATCCATTTTAGGCAAACAATTTCTTTTCGGAGTCGGTGCTCTGATAGTTAATGCTTGAGATGGTCTAAGTGATGTGATGATCATTTTGGTTTTGAAGTCTGTTTTTAATTTTTTTAAAGTTAATTTTATTTCTTCATATTTAGGGATTACAGGAGGGGAGGGGGGCAGTTGCACCTTATGACACTGTAAAAGCTTAAAGCTACAAGGTACCTATCATAAGTTCTGTCATAATAATTACTGAACTCCTAAGCGTTAAGGAGTTCCACCATCAGCTCAGCCCCACGAGATGTTAACTATCACACGTAACAACACGTCAACATTAGGATTCTAGTAAAAACACTAAACGTGCCTTTAAAATTTCAGGTTTCTCTCGATCACACCGAGATCCCATTATCAGATCCCAAATTGGCAACAATGGGACCAACTAGAAGTTATACTCATCAGATATGCGAAAAAAAAATCGATTTGGTCGACAAACGACTGAGATATGAGGTAACATAGATACAAAAAAAAACATACAGTCGAATTGATAACCTCCTTCTTTTTTGAAGTCGGTTAAAAACTTAAAATAAGAGTGATTTGCATACATACCACATGACCCTCCGACCACATGAGATCTTCATCTAGGCAATCCGATTTGTACAGGGACGGGTCCAGCACTCCCAAGTCGGCCGTGTTTGCTAAAACAAAAAAAAGTGTTATTGTTGTAAAGTGACAGGCAAACTGTATAAGGATAAAAGGCAAATGACCTTTTACACAAGAAAAGTATGCTATGCATTTAATAAAACAATATTTTTAACTTAACTAATTTTTTTACAACAATTTTACTTAGACGTGTGGTAACGTCTTCTATTTTTTTTTGTCTCAAAAAATGTCTTTCTGAATCTATTTTTTTTTGTAAATAATAACTTAAAGTTTAAACGCGCATTCGTAATGTTGACTGTGAGATATGTGAGATTGTAGATTCGCCGATGCTATTATATTTTTATCAATGATTTGGGTATGAGAAGGATCACCGCGAAATTCATCCCAAAATTGTTCAATTACGAGTTTTTACCAAAGTTATGCCACAGCTCTCAAAAAATTGCATGTGTGCGAATAACCAAACTCTAACAATACAGTTCCCCAGCCCTGTCTTCCGGATTTTTTTTGTTGTTCCCAAATCTGAAGTAGCCTATCAAAGAATGACTGTTAGCTACCATTGGAGAAATGAAGAAAAAAAACATTTTCTGAGCGAATTATATCTGAGAAGGATTAATTTTTGAACCAACCTCGTAATATGTGATGTGCAATAAAGAATTCTTAATCTTAACTTTGAAGTTTATTGCGTCCCATCTCTACCTCAGCACTTCATCTCATCGATTTCTCTTCACTACTAATACTGCTCTATTAGCTCTATATTGACTCTAAAAGGATTGAATTAATTAACCGTGTCCCGTGAAAGGCACACTTCCCTTGTCCTTTAAAGTAATGGTTTTGTTGATAAGTATTTTTTACTTAGCCATGTGTACGTTCGGGTCTCTGGCGCAACCACCCTAAATTCCAATTTGCATGCAACTTTTTGCTGATCAGCAATTTGGCCACGATCGCACCTGATGTTTAGTGCTGATGCGGCATAATGAAACGGAACATATCTGACTAGTGACAACCTAAACACTCTCTTCTCGAAAACTTAAAATATATCGAAATTCCCATCATACAACTTGATGCCATCAGCAACAAGTAGTAGTCAGTAAAATAGCGTAGGCTGAACATGAACACGGTTCAACTCAAAGCTTTTGACCTTTTGTCCAAGTAAATTGAATAGGAGACAGTCACTGCATGGTATTTTCTTTAGAGAAACTAACAAGAACTGAATAATTGGTCCCTCCGTTCTTGAGAGGCATTAAAAATTACCCACAACATCTTTATCCATCAAATGGCTTCCCTTGAACCACATCCCAATGAATTCAGTTACTCCGTCATTCTGTATTGTATTGAGTAATTGTCTCTATTGCGACCTCCGTGGTCTAAGGGCGCTGGGTTTCAAGGGGTCGCCATACCGAGTTCCCTGGTTTGATCCCTGGTCGGGTCTGGGTGTCGTGACACCACCATTGTATCTGTCTAACACAAGAGCATTAGCTACATACTTTGGAATTGTAGTAATGTGTGTTATGGGTGGGTATCCATTTTGTTATGTTTTTTATTTATTTTACCTTTCTGTTCATGGGATTGCAGGGCCAGCTTCTGCACTGGGAACCCAGGTATCTATCTTGCTTGTGGATTGCTTTTTACAAAACAAACAATTATGATTTTAATACTTACGCGTTGCATTACAGTGCGAATTAGGCCTTTTAACCCGACTGATAGCAGGGATGCAGTCGCAATGCTAACGTGCGTTAGCATCGATACAGTCACGATCCAGAAGCTGGAAATTGACAAATTTTGTACTGAATTTTGGCGACTGCATCGATACTTATGCGCGACTGCATCGTTGCTGAATTAAATCTGTTCATTGCGCGAATCGCGATTCTGAAGCGCTTTTTCAAGACGCGCGACTGCATCGATGCTGAAAGTCGTAGTGTGTAAGGGGTCTTAGACATGACGCGACGAGTCTAAACACAAAATCTTAGACCCGACACATCTAATTCTCATTCAAAACAGTACGTAGCTTGATAGGTAGGTACTTCGTGGCAGGAGATAATCATTATTTGTAGTATCACGGATTAATGTCTATCAAATAGGAGTTGATAGCACTTAGCCCTTCAATACTTTTACTTACTTACTTTTCGAATTGAACCCGGGACCTCGGAGCGGCGACGCCTTGAAACCAGCGTGCTTAGCCATTACACCACGGAGGTCGTGATATCGCCATTTTTTTCTATACCCATACTTACTATAATATCGGGTAATCATTAGTTTCTCATAATTAACTGTCTTTTCTTATCAGGCAATGTCCTAACTCAGTCCGCGTTTTCTCATTAATGTCGATCTCGGCCCTTTTTGCTTTTATTTAGAGGCCTAAATGTCTTCACCGGTTCACCTTGTTTCCTTTAGATATCCTTTGGGGATCTTTCTATATCCATTTTAATTATAAAAACAAATACGTCACGTCCTGCAGCCTTTAAAGGTGAAGTGTTTTTTTTTTTAAATACGGCTGCTTTCACAATGTCCTAATAAGATCTAGTTAGCGTTATTTGTCGAATAATTCATATGAAATTTCGTTATAAAACGTCATTGCACTCAATTTGAAATATTTACTCCATTAGTCGATTGTGAAACAGGCCCTAAATCTCGCTTAATATTTTATTTGTTGTAAATAAATACCTTACAATTTATAAATTTGACAAAACATCCTTTCAATTTTAAATTGTGACACAATTTCTAATCAATTTCGAATTCCGATAGGTAGTATCTATGATTCAGGTCCGAAATAAGCAACAATTGAATATTTAAAGACTCAATAGGCCGGTCTGAGAAGCTTTTTAATAAATAAAGTATCTTTCCAATATACCCCGCATAATCGGGTATAATGGTTTATAATCAACAGGTTTTGCATTTTACCGACTCCATTTCAATTTATACACTGTTAATGTCGTTATCAATGTATTTTTCATTGAATATGGTTTCGAAGTATAATTACGAAACCAAAGGAAACGATATCAATAAATATATGAGGGAGATTGTTTGTAAGAAATTGTGATTTCCCAATGACGCGCAATTTTCAAAATGTTCCTTAAATTGAATAACAAAACCATAAACCTATTAAATACTGATCAATTAGATCAGTGAAATAATTGTTCTAAGTAAGCAAATTAGGTACTCATTTTTATCTCAAAGATACGTGTTAATAACGCTTCCAGATATCGGCTTCATGCCTACATGTTAGTGAAGTTTATTAAAATAATGTTTTAATAATATTTTTTAATATGTGCCTGGCTTTTCAACTCGTACTTAATTATGTGCGTTAGTGCCTAGGGGTTTAACTATAACTTTATAACACAAGTTCTGTTTCCTTTGAACATGTGTTTGTATTCGAAACAAAGCTAGTAAGTTATTATGGTTTGTCAAATTTAAACTTCTGTTTTGTTTAGTGAGCATAGGGCGAATTCGACCAAACGAGAATAAATGTTAACCTAAGAATGATTCGCTAGTTAGCCGTGAGTTAATCAATTTTCCATCTACTTGTTCTATAATATTGCGATTATACGGGAGTTATTCATATACCTGATGTGTTGCGTGGATTAAGAACTAATCCAAGTATAATGTGATATAGTTATCATCTGTGGCATTTTACACCATACTGCTTTGGTGCAACATTGGTTTGCCGGATACTAATACAGTTCAATCATTCGTTCTGTGGTAGAGTTCTGTTATTGCAAGTACAATTTTAGGTCGAAAAATTAATGGGTTACTCAAGTATAAAATCGAGGAATAAAATTATTCTTCGTAAAGTCAAGGGCATGTAAACCTATGTTTGGTCAATTCTACCCTTAGTGTGTTACTAAAGCTAAGTTTAAGAACCTCAATTATTGAAATTTGATTTAACAACATGAAATTACATACCTTGTACTGCAACTCTATAATCACGGATAGATAGGTCATTGTATTGTGAGCATAAAAGCGTTTGTATAACCTGTTGATTGCCGTTAAGATATTAAAAGTACTAAAAAACACTTGATAACTAGGTATAGACCCATTGACATCAATATTGACTCACCTTTACCAGTTATAAGCTTCATTATTACAAGATGAGGTACTATCCGGTTCCATAACGATGATCATTATAATACAATGGCAATGACATCGTTGCGCTAACCGCTGTGAGGCTGTCGTCAAATTAATGTGGAATCCGATACCTAGCGTCATGTTTTATTAATGGTTGCATATTTGAATTTGCATTAATGCACTGTGTGCCAATACAATAGCAAATAGGCCTGACCAAACTTTGGGTTTATACTGAATAACAAAAGGAACTTTCAAGCTTTTTAATTCGCATTGGAAAGTCGTCCTAAATTAATACTGCCTAAGTCAAATATTGCAACTACTTTGAACCAGATAATCGTAAGGCACTATTTTGTTCAATTAACGTTATCGCCTGTTAAAATTGGCTTGCTTTCTGAAATCAAGTGTGAATCGCCTTGGCGAAAATCTCTATGGGAATGACAAAATTGATAAAACTCCTCCTGCTAATAAATTAATGAAAATTTCAACTTGTGAAAACTCAAATACAATAACCAATTTATAGAAATAGAAAAAAATGAAATCACATTTTTTGTCAATATCAATGTAAACAGTTACAGGTATGCAAAACTATTTTAAGACTCAGTTGAAGCCCTTCTAAAGCAGTTCGTGACAAGTGCTGTCGCGTAGCAGAATCCACTAAAACTTGCAGGCGACAGCCGATTGTAATGACAGAACGATAGAACAGTTTCATTTTTAGGGTTAGTTAGAAAAAAAAACTGTACTAGGGGAAACCTTTATTGCAAAAGTAAGGACACAAGTAACAAAACCAAACGACAATACAGACGTCACAAGTACAATATGAGCGGACTTATCGCTGGAAGCGTTCTCTACCAGACAACACTTTCCATTAGCTTGGTTTTATTGTGTTAAAATAAAAACTCCGCACTGACTTTTTCAAACTATTGCTTTAACGTATAACACAATAAATGCAGACTTGTTGAACTATTTGCACTTTTTGGAGATTTGTACTTGAAAACTTTTGTACTCATTTACAGATGAACTTACTTTTGCACTGATAAACTTTCGTAATAAGCTCCTAATGTCACACTGGCCTTAAATAGTTTTGGGTGAAGTTTGGTTTTATCGCGATCTAACTTACTTTCTACGACGTCTATTGCCACACATTGGCGAATAGTTTTCTTTGTCTATTTACAATTAAAGTTCTTTTCTAAAGTCCAAGTGGCCAGCACATGCCCGTATACATTATTGGCTCTATTTAAATAAGATTCGATTTACAAATTTAATGTTTTTTTCTTAAACCTATGTAGCCAAAACCTGACAGGTACAATTATTATCTGTATTTGAAAATCATTCTTCTTAAAAATAAATTAATGTTCTTCTCTAAAACTTATGTGGCCAGATCGTTCTCGTACTAAAAAAAACTTTAAACTTAGGAAAAAAAGTGATTTAAAACTGTTTTTGTTTTATTTAATTCTGTTTCTATTTATCTAGTTTCTGTCAGTAATTGTGTCTCCTTATTTTCCCTTGAACTAGAATCATAAAATCTTATATAAAACAGTGTCTTACAGTAAAAGGAAAAATAACAAAGTAAAAGTTTTTCTTCTTGTTTTACTTGTGCTTTGCCTTTTCCCTATTTTTTGTTGCCATGCTCGTTTTAAGGCGACCAGACAGTCGATCTTGGGTTGTCCGTTCCTCCACCTGAGCGGGTTCCATGTAAAATTTCTTGTACTTTGCAATATTTATAGAATAGTCCCCCTAGCCGATTTCGCTTACGGTGGCCAGTCACACACGACTAACCGACTTCGCGGGACATAATATATATTAGTGCACAAGTGTGTGCGCAAACCCAGATGCACTCTCTATTCCTTTCACTCTCATAACCCGATGGGTCAGCAATCTGAAACGACCGGAGAGAGATCAGGCTCAGGACCAACGGCTTTACGTGCTTTCCAAAGCAAAGGAAGTGAAACACCGCCAACTTCCAAATTCTGGGCTACTCTGAGAATTTCTGAACAGAAAAACCCAGGTACATATTTTTGGCCCGACCCAGAGATCGAATCCAGGACCTCTGGCGCAGCCGTCGCTTTAAAGAGCGACCATCTAACCGCTGCGCCACCGAGGCAGTCAAATTGCAATATTTATAGAATCCTTAGAGCGTGAGTCCAACTCTCACTTGACTGGTTTTTACTATCTTAACGACGAATCGTTGTGTTCAACCGTAATTTTATTTTTAACGCGGATTGAAGAGCATTTCCAGTTACAGGTTCAATAAAATTAAGCGTGAATAACATCTTCATCATTTGCAGTCAATTGACGTCCAGTGCTGAACATAAGCCTAAAAAAATCGTATTTTTCGGTGCTGGGATTTTATTTCGCACGAGTAATGTTTCTGCAAAAAAAAACGCGGTTTGAATTAGCTGGAAAATAACACGATAGTAAGAATTAAGTTTCACGGCGGAAGGAACGTTATCTGTTTTAATGGCTTGTTGTTATCTGAAATTTTTGAAATCCAATACTTTTGTATCCAACAGGTATTTTGTATCAAACGACAGGGATAGATTTAATTAAGGACCAGTAAAGTAATTGAACAATAGTTCGCTTGATTTCAATTTGTATATTTATGATTTTGCATAAATAAGACAAATATTAATTTTAAATTTGTTTTTTACCATGGATATCATATGTTTTAGCTCATAACAACTGGGCTTGGGCTTCTGAACCTAAGTTATGTGTGCGAAATATAACCTACAAGTGTCAAGTATATCTTCTATTCCACACTAAAATACAATGTTTAAAGTTAGGCTAAAGTTTTATAGTGCAAGCGAGCTTAATCTAACTCCAACAATTCGTGCGCCGCCTACCATTCGAATAGATTTATTTTCAAACAATTGCTAATTTATGGCTATGGCTCCATAATGATCAAAAAGGGGTGGTTACGGTATAATAAATTACAAATGCGTAATTGTGGTTACCGATACAAAATCAATTTCAGTTAATTCCAAGTCGGCACGGTAACATTACAAGCTGTCACAGGCAGCCGTGGACACGTAATGGATTCTGATGGCTGACACCGCCTGATATTGGTCTACCACAGAAAGGACAAATAATGGAGGATAATAAATAATGCATATCAGTCGCAAAATCATGAAGGGGGAGTCAAACACAAAAAAGACGAACACAACTTTAGTCTCGTAGTGAATACTCCGCTTTTCGCTTCTCTTTGGGAGGCAATTTTCAAGATGATCTTCGAAGTTCATACTATTTTTCACTTGAACGCATGCATTGCGTCGTATTAAATCATGAGTAACTATTAAATACAATGAAGATTTAGTTTGATAATAATTTTGATCTAAAAGAAACTGCCCACCCATCCTTTTTACACAGACGGACAGTTTATTAGTTTACTTTATTTGTTGACCTGACCTTGGTCAAACAAATCAAAATAATGTTGCGCAACAATATCCTGTAAACAAACATTTTCCTTACCATAATTAATGGCATTCACGAAGACAAAACGTTCATTTTGTTTGTGTGATTATTTAACAACGAAAATGACGTTTCATGTGTTCTGTATCATACAGCCAAATCTCTGAGTAACACACTTTTTTCTTATTTTCTCTTCGAGACGGGGCGGGGCGTAGCCATTTCAATTTTCGAAAGACCTCTTTGGTGCAACCTCGCGCATACTGACGCATTCATATACGAGCTTGTCTTCCAAATTCATAGTAGATTATTATTGTTATATACAATATTTCGGTCCGTGAGTCGAGATGAGACACTTTAAGTCAACATTACATAACACGTAATTGAACTTTGGCAATAATATTTCGGCCCGTGAGCTGACGTGGCACTTTGATTCAACATTATGTGACGTGTAATCGAACGTTGCGAGCTAGTGAAGAGAAAAAGATTGTGACGCCACTCGATTGAATTAAATAATTAATATTAAAACAAATAAGCTTTGAAAAGTGTATGTAGCAGGTACTTTGAGGACACAGCCGCTTTACCAGTTGTTGAAGACTATTAAAACCAGGGCTCTTAATGTAGCAAAGTGAAGTTCATTTTTTTTACTGGTATAAAAAACAAATGTGTAATAGATTGCAAAAATACTAATAATTTTGAATTAGGAAGGCCGAGAAAGAAGGATTATAACTAATGCTGGTGATGCTGGTCACCAACACCAGTAAGAAGTAGTAAGAGCCGAATCACTTGATCTACGTGAAAAGTATGTTTGTTTCTTTTTATATCATATTTTAGTAGCTAATATACATTAAAATGTACGAGGGTAAAATCTAATCATCGAACGTTAAAGGGAGTTGGAATTATGTAGACCAAATTAATTCAACTGACTGACGTTGGGTTCGCTAACTAAATTACCAACGAAAATTACTTTAGACGTCACTGTCACGGGTGAAGACATCCAGTTACAACCAGTACGTATTCTGGGACTGAAACGATGTAGCCTTGAATATCACGATTCGATAATGTAGATAAAAGCTGCCAAAAATAAGATTCATCACCTAACTCGTTTAGTGTTGCGTGGTCGGCACCACACGGGATCGAGTGCGTGCGAACTGTTCTAGCGATGGCCGCCCCACTCGGGCCCGAGTTTTGCCTTTAATTTACGCCGACGTGATTTTTAGGGTTCCGTAGCCGAATGGCAAAAAACGGAACCCTTATAGTTTTGTCAAGTCTGTCTGTCTGTCTGTCTGTCCGTCCGTATGTCACAGCCATTTTATTCTGTAACTATATGCATCACACTGTTAAAATTTGGTAGGAGTATGTATCCTATCAACCGCTTTACGATTCTCGTACAAAAAATAAAAAATAATGACATTTAAGGGGGGCTCCCATACATGAAACTAAAACCAAAAATTTTTTTTTAGTCAAACCTATACGTGTGGGGTGTCTATAGATAAGTCTTTTAAAATGATACCGAGGTTTCGAAAACCATTTTCCTTAAAAGTCTAACGTTTCATAGCTAGACGCTTCAAAAGTGGTAAAATGGGCGTCCCCCCCATCTAACTTCTAAACTAAGCGAGTGTAAATTTTGAAAAAAATATATAATGTACATCTTATCAAATACTTTCAACGAAAATTGGTTCAGACGGAATCAAACGAGAAGTTTTTGAGATATAGCACATTTTCAACAACCGTAAATATAACTTTGTACTTCATACAAACACTTTGAAAAACAAAGTTATATTTGCTGTCAACCAAATATATTGTGGATTTTACTAAGTGGAAGTAAGTGGATTCCCAAATTCAGTTAAAGTTGGCACGGAACCCTCAGTGTGCGAGTCCGACTCGCACTTGGCCGGTTTTTTTTATAGCACTTAAGGATATATAGTATTTGAGTTCTTTACCACCCGCACGTTGTGTGTCGACCATCGGATCCAATTGTCTGTTAGATGTTTTTATAATATAATAATAGGGCAAATATTTTTATAATTTATTTGAAACTAACGAATCCAATATACTTTGTTTTTCCCTCCTTTGCTTGGCCCCGTCGAACTGGATAAAAAGTATATCATGTCCTTTTCCTGGTTCTAAGCTACCTCCCTAACAATTTTCAGCCAAATCTGTTTAGACGTTTTTGAGTTATAAATAGTGAAACTAAAACGTATTTTATATATTATGTAGATAAAAGTTTACAAAAATGCGGTGTTCAGGCCATTTCTTCGTAAATTTTGAAAGTTATAGCCAATGATTAATTTCTCCACAGAATCTTTTGTAGTCTGTTCCAATACTGATGGTCGAGTGATTGTCTCCTTTTAAGTAATTTGAATGGTCAGCACTCTATTTGGTCTTGCAAAACAGACCACAGAGGAACATAATTTTTGATTCCTTAGCCAAATGTGATTTCGTTTCAATGAATGATAGTACTCCGTTCTAGAATTAAGTTAGTTCACACTTTGACGGACAGTACTCCAGGCACAATAGAAATTTTATTTTTATCCCGCCTATAGGCGGTCACTGTCCGTGAAAGAGTTAATAATGTTCTTCAGCAGTTCTCACTTCATTTAATCTTAGCTTCATTTGATATTGCCTTAAAGCTTAACTATAAAGTTATGAACGAGACATAAGGCAGTGATTACAGTCTCTTTGAAATATGCAGCATTACTAGCTTTTGGAGCGAGCTTTATTTTAATAAGCTCTTTTATAAAATGTATATTGTTTATTATGTACTTGTTTTACTCTTAAACGTGAACGAGGGAGGTTAAAGAGAATCCTTAGTGTAGCGAGGAATTTAAGCTGGCCCAAGATGAAGACAATTTTAATCCCGTGGTGAATACTCTGCTTTTCGTTTCTTATGTTGCAGAAATCTTCAATACATAGTATAAAACAATGTCTCTTCCCGCTGTCTGTAAGTATGTATGTATGTACGACCTGGTGATCGTAAGAATAGACCTAACTCTTTCATTGCGCGGAGAGATAAAGGTACAGAAATGAACTGTATTGATTGACACGAAACGGACGAACGCGGGTAGGTGAGCAGGGAAGCGGAAGGAATGTGACAATAATAACTACCCGTTTTGTAGTAGTATTGTATGCTTCAATCTTTTAAACGACGCAAATAATTGATGCTGTTTTTTGTTTAATACATGCATAATATAGAAGTGAAACACTATTCATTTTATAAACTTTTAAGTGAAGTTGTAAATACACTTTTTGAAAAAGATGGATCAAACCTTTCGAGATGGATTAAAACAATATACCATAAACACCATAAAAGGGTCTCCAAACAATCTCGCGATGGTATATGTATATCAATAGGTACCTATATCCCACAATATTTTTTTTTGCAGTATTGCACCCGAGGCGGGTCACTAGTGTTATAATATTAAATATCAAGAATTAAGCCTTTAACGAAAAACGTTTTTCTAAATTAGGCTTTATACAAGGTGGCCCAAACAGTGACGTCTAAAAATTACTTTGGAAGCCTTATCCAGGGCTATCCAAATATACCCTAGGTATGTTAGCCGATTTTTTGTAGTTTTCAAGATATTTTTTTTCGCAGACTTTAAGAATTTTCAAACAAATGACTACTCCACTTTTTATGGTGCTAAATTACAGTTCTCCAAAGTATCTATACCGGGTGGGCAGGGAAAATGGCAGACGCTCCATTAAATGAATGGCACAGCTATTTGCTCAATTTTATGACACGGTCGTTAACGACTTGTTGAAAACTGATAGCACTCGTAGTCGAACGAAGGTATATATAGTCATCGACACAAAAAACAACATTTTCACCACATCTTGAAAATAAAGTTCTTCGCCAAAAATTTATCCGTGACTGTACGTATTTATGTATATCTGTTACCTTTAAAAACACTTCATTTTATCAAAAGATAGAGTAATTCATAAGGAAGGTTTAGGTGCATAATAATAAATAATATATGTTCGCTGTCTTACTTGCTGCAAAAAATTAAATAAACTTGTAAAGGAAAACTCGTAACTGCACTAGTCGCTAGTTGCTATAGTACATAATTAGGCGAAAAAAATTGCAGCTTACGCATTCTAATATGAAAAGTTCACGGAAATGCATACAAAATGAAACATCTTGGTCAACAATTACACACACAGTGCACGTATTTGTTCTGTTAAGACAGCCCTATTAATGTTTTTCTTTGTCTTTTTTGCATTAATTGCACAAGTACGTGATTTTGGATACAATGTAAAAAAGGTATACAGTTTATTAGGACACTGACTGTATAAGGGTTAAATACCCTAGTTATAAATGTAATTGGCAAAAATTTCGATACTTACAACAACTGTGAAATAAAAGCCCATTTGTCTGCTTTATATGGACTAATTTCAGGATTAGGATAGTTGCTATCAAATTAAAGATAAGATTTTAGATAGGCTTTTTTTGCACCACTTTCCTCACTTATTATTAATATTCCGCCACTGATTAAACTCTCTGCATTACAAGGTGGTTGACTGGTAGAGAATGCCATTACACATTCAGTCCACCTATTGTACAACTGACAGTGCAATAAAGTTTAAATAAATAAACAAATTTACTTTTTTGAATTTTCCACGAAGAAATGCAATGAAATATGATGTTCCGTGTCATATAGCCAAATCACTTAGTATGTACACACTTCTTTTCTTTTTTTTCATCGAGGCGGGGCGTGGTCATCTCGATTTTCGAACTATGACCTCTTTAGTGCAACCTCGCGCACTCAGCCGCGTTCGTACAAGATCGTCTTCCAAATTCAAATCACATTACACCCCATGGGCCGCGAAAGATTTTCATACAATATTACGGAACGTTAGCTGAGATGTTTGACTTTGACTAATTAAACAATACCATTTACGCTTCAAAGTTGTTTCTGATTCTTAAGATAAGACTGTTACAAATTTAAATAAAGAAAATTTTGACATAAATTGCACCTCTAGTTATTGAGTTTCGTATTATTGCAAGCAATACTTACAAATTCACACGATACCATCTTCGTTTCTAGTCGAATCATCCCAAGGCATCGTGTGGAATTTATCGTTGATACGTGTTTATGGGCGGCGTTGTAACAGTACAAATAAGGAAAAACATGGTACCCATGTGTTTAATGAGCCTTAATCTTGTTTTGCGTAATATTTCAGAATAAATAATTAATAAATATTGGAAACCCATACATTGCTCTGATCCCAAAGTAAGTAGTAGTAACTTGTGTTATAGAATGAAAATATGAATTCAGACACAGCGGTGGTACCACAACATCCAGACCCGAGACATAGATAATTATGATTTCTACATTGACCCGACCGGGAATCAAACCCGGGATCTCAGACCGGCGACGCTTTTGAACCCAGCGTGCTTAGCCACTAAACCACGTAGGTCGTCAAATGATGAAAGAATGACGACGATAATTTTGATATTTAATATTTATTTATTTTATGTTGATATTACTGGGCAATTATAATACTGAAAGTTGCTATAAAGTATACCAAGTGAGACCATGCCCTTTTATCTTAAAGTTAAAATTAACCTACAGATCCTAGAGCTTTAAGTTTCAACGCAAATATCAATTCCTTACAACTTGCTTACAATAATAATATATTCTAATAAAGCCCAGACTTACAAGGCCTTTTGTTTGCCATATCAGAGCTGATGTAACAGTAAAAATGGTGACAGTGTAAATACTAAGCGTTACTACACTAAGCTCAGAATTTCTTAGTGTTCTGCAAATTTTGTTAAGGCGGTTATGAAATGAATTGTACAGAGAAAACTGTATTAAGCTCATAAGAAAGTACCTTTTCACAGATACGGACATGTACGAGTACATGACTGCGTATTATGTTATCACAGCGTAAACTTCTTCAGATGGAGGAAAGCCGTGTGGATTTGATTTTGTAATGTGCTTTTAAAATAGAAATATATTTCTTTAACCTACTCGTATTATCAAGGTTAAGTTTTGTTTAGTTTGTAATCCGATGTCAGTAACTGTTTTGGATATTTGAATTTCAAAAAAAGTCCACAATAAACTCATGCATTAATCACGCCGTTGTTTCAGTGTCTGTACAAGGAACTTTATCAATCAACGTCTACTTATGTTTAAGGTTTGTGTTTTATAATTATTTAGAATAAGGGCTGATTTTTCAATAGTCAGTTAAGAAATATTCGTCGAACAAAATACATTATGGCTAATGTAAAATACGTAACTGATTTTTTTTTTAAATATAAATATGCGCCAGACAACACACGATTTTGTCGTGGTTTCGAGGTAAGGAATTTTCTTCTTTGTATTACGAATACCAGACAACGATTGTGACGGGGGCATCTCCCATAAATACTTAAATACATATTGAACTCATGACCATGACTCAGATACAAATATTCGTGCTCATTACACAAACATTTGCCCCTTGCGGGATTCGAACCCGCGACGGTATACCGATTTATACTTTATCAGTGTGATAAGTTTTATCTGACCATTGAAAAATCGGCCCAAAATAAAAATGCAACCGATATATTTCCCAACGGTAAACGTTAAACAGAAATTATATCGTTTCTTACGGGGTAATAATCATTTGAAGTTTCTTTGATAGTATGGAATTCAGGACTTCAGAATCCCAAGTAAAGTAATTTTTATGCTTGATCGCTTCTATCTATATGGACAGTACCTTTCTACAAAATTGGAAATAACCTAAACCTGCGTTTCCACCAAGTGAGCAACTCTAGATTCAAATAAATGTATACTCATCCTTTAGTTTCAGGCTTAAAACAATTGTTGAAACAAGATTTTCTTTTTGTAATGCGTTTGAATAAAATATATTTAGTTAAAATATGTGCTCACTCAGTCTTTACAGGCAGTCAGCCATATTTGCATATTTACATAAGTTTGTCAATTGTTCTTTATTTTGTTAAAACTCTTTTTGATATAGAGCCTGCAATCTCAGATCGTCATGTTTCGTATTTAAAATTTTACCATAAGTTTTTGTGCTCACTCCATCCACACGCCATTGTATTTCTATGAACCAACTATAGATTCGCATTCAATCGTTTAAGAAAAGTTAGCCTGAAACATCCCACCGCTGGGCAAAGGCCTTACCTCAACTATGAGGTATTTTGAGCCATACTCCATCACGAGGGCTCAGTGCGGGTTTGGTGGAGGGGATTCAATCTTATACATTGTTAGAAATGTCTAGAAACAGGATTATTCAGCATTATAACAAAACACTTTTATTGCGCGTTCTTGATTAAAAGGGATCTCTAGTGCTTCCGCCATCGCTAAATATAACCTAAAAGAATTAGTGACACCCCGAATAACTTTCTACTTTATAGGCCTAATTCTAGGAGAAAAAATCAGGAAAAAATAAATCTTGTATTTAGTTTTACTGGCTCTTATGATCATTTTTGCGTCTGCGGATTTGCAGTTGTGTGTGACGCATGTGCTGGCTTCACTACGACGACGGTGAATAAGTCATGTGCCTGTTTTGGTGTATCCGGCGCCTGGCGGTTTTTCCGGTGGCGAACGCCAATTACCTGTCAGGTACTATGGAAAATACCACTAGGGCATGAGCAACAATCGCCTGTAATTTTGCTGGCGTCAAATGACAATTAACTCTCAGATACTATGGAAGAAGGCGCTGCGGCACGGCCGCTGGCACATGCCTCGGGGCTGTGTGGATACACCATGAAGAACTTGACGTGTACTACTACTTGAAGGTAGTTTCTAAAAGACTTACAGAAACGTCAAACCATTGGAAGTAGAATCTAGTCCATGTATTTTTACAGTTTCACTGCTGATTTTTATTCCAATAGGTCCGTATTGGAATAAAAATCAGCAGCGGACTTTGTTTCGCCCCCAGACCCGTCCCGTCCCGCCCAGCCCTGTAATTTTTAAAGTTTTTGTTCCAGTGAACATTGTTTCGCCCCGGCCCCGTCGAACGGGATAAAAAGTATTCAATGTCTTTCTCCTAGTTCGAAGCCTACCTCAACACCGTTTCGCTCCGGCCCCGTCTCATCCCAGCCCTGGCCTCGTCTAACGGGATAAATAATATCCTATGTCCTTGTCCTGGTTCTTAGTTACCTCCCCACGAATTTTCAGGCAAATCGATTCGGCTGTTCTTGAGCTGCAAATAGTGTAATCCTACGTTTTTCTTTTATATAGGGTATATCAAAATTAAATGCATTCATTCTAGGGGCCAATTTTAACCCTTAAATACAACAACTTTTTGTATAGGACCAATATCGTAATCCCAAAAAAAAAATTCACTTTCCCATACTAGAGTGCCGCTCGGCTGATTCTAATTTGTATGGAGAAGTTAAAAAAAAACTTGAGTATTCGATATTGGTCCCATACAAAAAGTTGTTGTATTTTAGCAACAGAATCACCACCGAGAAGGAATGCCGTTGATTTTGTTAAACCCTGTATACATAGCTAAAATATTGGAAACTTAGTGTAAATGTGTAGAATGAATTAAAAAATAAATGAAAGTCTTACAATTTCACCATATCTTCGGTGTATGGTTTATTGGTTTGAATTCATATTTATATGCATAATTCTGAGATATACCTATTACATACAATGTAAAGTTTACCATTAAAATATGGATAATTTTTTTGGATCGACCGACCGCAACAGTCGGACGCTTTTGTATTGGCTCCGTATAATTTAATTCACAAGTGTGTCCCGAGGCTGATTTCAGCGATGTAACAGTGCGGGTGTTGTAGTCGAAACATTTTCCCATCCGTGTGTGTAAAAGTCTAAGTGGAAGGATCTGTGTTATCCCTAAAAACTGTGTTATTCCCAAGTGAAGGTGCGGTAGTTTGTGCCAGTGACCATATTTTTATTGAACTATGTGGTCAGTTTTACCACTGAAAATTGAAATTCTTAAAGACTTATTTGGTGGTATAAACATCTTTCAATATCATACCGCTTTTTTCACGGTTGTCAATATTAACGCCATGGCTTCGCGGTCATAACTTTTGAGTTTGTGCTACAAGAACGCGCCTTACTCTGGTTCGATCCTCGGCACATTGACGTCTTTTTGTATGGGGATTCACACATTGTTTGATAAGGACTGTGACAGCGCGACGCGACGTCATTTTACGCCTATTGGATTTTATTAGAGACTTTAATATTATTTAATTTTAATTTATTGTCAGATAATTAATAATTGTAATTTTAAGTTAATGACATTATTTTTATTAAGTTATTTTCTGAATTGATCTTGATGTAAATTTACTTTATATTATAAATTGATTTAATTTTTGACAAGATAATTGATATAACTTTGGTTGAATTCTTAATAATTTTGTTAATTTATATTATGTTTATTTGGAATTTTAGAAAAAAAAAATAGGATTCGTCTAAGTTTTGACGAATTCGCTTAAAAATATGCCCAATATTTTAAACGAAATAATCTTAATGTTAATATTAAAAATTTGAATTCAATTGACTTTTGTGATTTTATGGTTTTATATTTTAACATATTGCATACGTATTTTGATATTTTTATTATTGTTTTTACACTTGTTTTTGTTTTATGTTATTTTTTTAAAATTTACAGTATTTTGACTATACCATGAACTGTTTTTATATCTTTTTGTGACAAGACAATGTCAACGGCTGGTTTATTATATTTAGTAATTTTCATTAGTACTTTTTTTTTAAAATGGACTCGACTTTGGTATCCTGTCCACAGTGCTCTCGTTCCTTTAAGCCTCGAGGTCTTAAAATTCACCAGGGTCACAAACATAAAAATGCGGGAAATTTAGCCCCTCTGACTGCTACTACACAAACCCAGTCAGCTGTACAGCCTACTTCAACTCAGTTGCGTTTGGAAGATATAATTTCGTTAAGAAACTCTAATCATGTGTTACGACATATTCCCAAGGGGGCACGGAATTTGGCGGCGGGGACTCTTTGCAAGTTAATTGATGAATGTGTCAAATCAAACGGGACTGAGGATTGGGTTAATTTGTTATCTTTTTCATTTGTAGCTTTGAAGATGCCTGAAAGGGGGGGTACGGGTAACTTGACTCAGAAGGTGAAAACTAATATTGGTAATTTTTGTGAGGGTTATAGAGTTCATTTTTGTCATGACGTGCCTGTATTTGGAAAAAGCCCTCATCATAATATTAAACAAATTGAGGCAAAGGTGTACGAAGGTGACTTAAGGGGAGCTGTTAGGTTACTCGTGTCTGAGGACTCCATGGCTCAACCGGGTCCTGAAACCGTAGCATCTTTGCAATCCAAGCATCCTTTACCATCTCGTGCACTTGATTTCCCTCCGCCACCAGATCGATCATATTTGCCTCTCACCTGCACTGTAGAGGATGTCTCTCGCGCTCTGGCTTCTTTCTATAGCGGTTCTGCCGCAGGTTTAGATGGGATTCGACCGAATCACCTAAAAGAACTGACTTCCTGTTCTGCAGGGGAGAACGGTCCTCGTTTGATGGAGAGCTTAACAAAACTGTGCAACTTTTTATTGAGTGGGCAACTTAATAAGGAAGTATGTCCTTACTTTTATGGAGCTTCTCTTTGCGCATTATCAAAAAAAGATGGAGGAATAAGACCTATAGCAGTAGGAAACACCTTTAGGCGTTTGACTTCCAAAATAGCATGTTTTGCAATTAAAGAGAGTATGGCTGAACATTTACAGCCACATCAGTTAGGTTTTGGAACTCGTCTGGGTTGTGAAGGGGCAATTCACGCCACCCGATCATTCGTTATGGACATCAATAATGCCGATTGTGTAATTATAAAGCTAGACATTAAAAATGCATTTAATTCCTTGGAGAGGGATGTTTTGCTTTGTGCGGTTAAGGATAATATTCCTTCGCTTTATCCTTTTCTTGACCAGGTATACGGTAGCAGTTCTAATTTGTTTTTTAAAGATAATCTTATACTGTCACAAGTAGGTGTTCAACAGGGTGACCCTCTTGGTCCTCTGGTTTTTAGTCTGGCTATACACAAGGCTATAGAAGATGTAAAGTCTCCTCTAAATGTATGGTATCTCGACGATGGAACTCTTGGTGGTAAACCAGATATAGTGAAACAAGATTTGCTCACTTTGGTTCCTCGATTCAAGAATTTAGGTTTGGAATTCAACTCTACAAAATGTGAATTTTACCCGTGTGGTGTGACGGTGGCTTCACAGTTACAGAATTTCACAGCTGTTCTTCCCGGGTTGAAAATTCTGTCACGTGACAATTTTTCTCTCTTGGGTTCTCCTATTTTTGTGGATGGAATCCCAGAGGCTATTGAGAAACAAAGACAGAGTCTTGAATTTGTTAATGAGCGCCTTAAGTTCCTCAATCCACACGTAGCTTTGACTTTATTACGAATGTGCCTTGGAGCTCCAAAATTTATATATTTATTGAGAACTTCTCCGGTATGGATATTTGAGGATAACATATTTGCATTTGATGAATGTCTTAAATCCGTCGTTTCGGCCATAATAAATGTTTCACTTAATGAGGTTCAGTGGACCCAAGCTGCGTTGCCAATTCGTCATGGAGGTTTGGGTGTGCGTCGCGTCGGTGACCTTGGACTTCCTGCTTTCTTGGGGTCTGGATATGCGGTGGTTGGTCTGGTTGCCAGAATTCTCAATAGAGAAGAAAACCAAGTAGTTGTGCCTTATCTTTCTGATGCCACCGATAAATTTAAGAGCTTGCATTCGGGTGGTGATACGCCAGTTTGTCCTTGGGTGCAGCGTTCTTGGGACGATATAGGGTCAAAATACGTCGTAAGTCGTCTTTTGGGAGATGCCACTGGGGCGGATTTGGCTAGACTGCGAGCGGTGTCACAGCCAGAATCGGGGGCGTGGTTGCAGGCTCTACCCTCCCCTCTTTTCGGCACTTTATTAGATGATGACTCTTTGCGGGTGGCGGTTGCCCTTCGCTTGGGCTGCGATGTATGCGAACCTCATATATGCATTTGCGGTTCTCGAGTTGAGGCAGACGGTCACCATGCATTGAGTTGCCGACGTTGTGAGGGTAGATTTCCCCGTCACCATGCTCTCAATGACATTATTCGCAGAGCGCTGGTATCCGCAAATGTTCCATGCATACTTGAGCCTCCTGGTCTTAGTCGGACAGATGGTAAAAGACCAGATGGTCTCACTCTGGTACCATGGGATAAGGGTAGGTGTCTCTTATGGGACGCAACGTGTGTGAGTACCTATGCTGCTTGTCACTTGGGACGAACTACGTTAGCACCTGGGGCAGCAGCCGAGACAGCGGCACTTAAAAAACACACCAAGTATAGTGCGTTAGAGGCAGCTTATCTTTTTGTTCCATTTGCTGTCGAAACTGCGGGGAGTTGGAGTTTAGAAGCAAAGAGTTTCGTTGCAGAGTTGGGTCGCCGGCTGAGAATGAGGACCAGTGATCCTCGGTCAGGGTCATTCTTGGTTCAAAGAATAGCTGTTGCAATTCAGCGGGGAAATGCTGCGAGCGTCATGGGCACTTTTCCTCCAGAGCCAGGGTTGACATTGTATTGATTTATTTAATTTTTGAATTTTTTTATTTTAGTAATTGTAATAAATGGTAGGTACGATGAATTTTATAATGTAACTTATTTTTTATTATTTCAATTGATGTTATTGTAATTTTAGGTTTAATTCAGAAAATAATTGTAAATTTTGCTTATGTATCCTACTATATATTTGTGTAATAGAATTTGTTAAAATATTTCATTATATTAAAATTAAAATATTGGCATATATATGATCTATTAATAATTTAGACATTTATAAATATCATTACATTAATATTTAGTATATATCTTTGCAAAAGATTATTACAAAAGTTACTTTTATATTAATAATCATAATTATTAAAACAAAAAATAATTATTACAAATGATAACCGCGTGCAGTAAAGGAAATTTTTTGAGAGAAAATGTATCTTATTTTTAGTTAAAATATGTTAATTTTTAGGCAAAAAGTTGGTTCAAACTATCAAATATTGCAGTTTAGTTTATTAAGGATAATTTATAGTAAGTATTTTTTATTTGGTAGAGAAGCACTTTATAGCAAGGTCTTCCAGGTAAAAGTGTGTAAACTTGAATTACAAAAATATTAGTGACTTCATTTAGTAAGTGTAGATTGATTAAACCTTACTCTCGTAGATATGTAACATTTACATATACGTTTTTATTAAACCATAAATTATTAAAAAATAATCCTCACAATTCAATACAATTGTCTACACATTTAATACACTCATAAGAAAAGGTAACTTTCTTAATTCAATGATTAATAATACATTTGTTACTAACGCTATAACGCGAACGAACTGAATAGAACAAGATCTTGCTTAGAAAATAAAATTTATATAAATTCAAAACTTTAATATTATTAATGCTTTATCTTATTTAAGATTTTCGATTAGTAGGTACGTCTGCCGGGTTGTCTAGTCAAACCGTAAATTAAGCTGGGACGATATTGTTTAATATGGAAAGCGTAATATTTAATATTCAATCTTATTATTATCACCAAAATTTTGTCAATATCATGTGCGTTTATATTTTTTGCTATAGGATAAAAATACGTCATTTAGTGACGAATTTTTAATTTCGTCAAAAACTAGAAAGAATAATAAGAAAGTTCAATATAATTTCATTGCGAGAAATTCGGATTGACAAAACTCTTAGAGGTTTCATTTAAGTTCAAAAAGGACAACAGAATACTAAGCACTTTATATTTTTATGAATGTTCCTTGGAAAACTAAAAGAACTCGAAGAATTCAACCAAATTGTAGGTATGTTTTTCGCTTGGAAGTTAGGGTTGCTACCACAGAACAAGAAAAATACTGAGTATAAGACCGGGCACTTTTTCAATTATTTTTACCACGCTTTTATTAGCTTGGGTTGATCTATGTATGTATGTATGTGATGGAATCTTTGAGCATAAATTTGACCGATTTCCAGATTGATTGATTAATTTGAAACTTTGCACACGTATCAAGGACCGATGACAATGCAATAATTTAATAAAAGTTTCTCAATATCCTTATAAGGACCGCCAGGATTAATAAATTCTTTCGTGGATCCTCTGTAGTGGTAAGAAAGATAGAGCTATCACGTGTCGCATGTCCACAAATAATTAATTCAAACATCGAACTAAAAAAATAAAATTAATTATAGTTCAAAAATAACTAAAATACCACGCTTTTATACCTAACCGAACTAAAAAGTAGAAATAATTTTTAATTGCAAAGAGTTAGAGAATAATTCAATTTAGAGTAAAAAGCGTGGGGTGCGTGATATATTAAATGTTACAATTATTCTACATGCAACTATCTATGTGCGGAGAGTTATGAAAAAAACATAGTAAAAAGTTATGAAAATATAGTAAAATGCACCCCACGCTTTTTACTCTGAATTGAATTATTCTCTAACTCTTTGTAATTAAAAAATAATATCTACTTTTTAGTTCGGTTAGCTATAAAAGCGTGTTTTTTTTTAGTTTTTTTAAACTATTTTTTTTTGAGGCTAAGTATATACATATTTGATCTCGCATCTGATGTGGAGGAGGTCTACAGTAGTGTATATCGGCCTAGTAGCAACCTATTCAATATTTCCTTAAAGCGGATTAGGTTATATTCCTTAGGGATTTCTTCAGCTAGCAGCTGTTTTCTTCACTTCAATTATCTTACATGTACGCGGTTTGAACGACTTTAATTTTGATATAATTGGAATATGACGATACTTCTATCCCTTTTCTCGGTTCTGTGGTAACTCACACGTCTCAGCCTCTTTACGGCTTTGAGCCTAGTTATTTAATTAGTGAGCGGATGCCATTGTTTGACTTGTTCCATAGGGGTTGCCAGGGCAGAGTTCCAGTGTTGCAGCGCGCGCCCTCTGGCGAACATGTACGAACCGAGCACGAACTTGCCGAGCAGACGATCTGAAACAACATGGGCGGTGTATATAACTTGAAAACTTTGACATCGAGGAAAATGGCCTCGTTTTGCCGTATTTATTTAACAGCGACCGACGGTTTTGAAATACGTTAATGTCATTTTCTTTCCTGCGAAGGTATATGAATTATATTTTGCTGAACTACTTTGGGTCGTCGTTATACGGAACATGTACCTACTTTAATAGGCAATTAAAATGCATAATTTTAAAACAAAGACCCAAAGTAGTCGGAACCAATTGTGATTTTTAGTGCTTTGTCATTTAAAGTTCTTGCCAAATTCGGTGGTGTAACCAATTCTACATAATTTCAGTAATTCAAGTCTTTGTGTGATGCCAAGCGTGTAAGTAACAAAAAAAAAACAAAGACAATAAATATTATTTTGCTTGATGTCGGTTTATGTTTGAGAATTGAGGCTTATGTCGAAATCTGTGTGTCTTACTAAAATAATCATTCGCTGAATTGTCTGTGACACAAATAAATAACGTTTTGCTTTTGTAAGTCGTTTCTTTCACCAGTTTTTGTCATCGATTCTTACAATAGGCGTGGCTTTATTAGGAATATTAAATCCAACAATTTGAAATTTGATTACAACAAAAACATGCTGTTTTGACATTATTCTGTGACTAAGTATGAATAAAATGAACGTAATCAGGTTTGACTGTATTGGCTGCTCTTTAAAAGTTGCGATGAATGATGATGAAGAGCTGTTAATATTGTACCTACTGTCTTAGACCCTTTACACACTGCGACTTTAAGTAGGGTGCATTGCTGCTAAAACTCGCGATACTAACGCGCATTAGCATCGATGCAGTCGTAAAATGTCAACGTTTACACACTGCGCTACTTTTAGCATTGATACAAACGCGATGCTAACGCGCCTTAGTATCGATACATTGGCGATGTAGAAGCTGAAATTATGTTCAGAATTTTGGCGACTGCATCGATACTAACGCGCGACTGCATTGATGCTAAATTAGATCTGTTCATTGCGTGAGTCGCGATGCTAATGCGCGTTATCAAAACGCACTACTGCCTTGATGCTAATAGTCGCAGTGTGTAATGGATCTTATACTTGCTCTTCATGTATTGTTTGCCACACTTTAATTATTTATATACTAAACCGCCTAAATTTAGTAAATAAAAGCAGCGCTGTGGAAAGTTATCATTTTTATGACTGTCCCGTTAAAATAAACCGCAAAGGATTTATTGTCTCTCCTTTAAAATGTTTCATGAAAGCAATGAATTAATATTAACCACTAACAGGCGCCTCTGGCACATTCCCCTATTTATATTTTATAGCGTATTCCACACGTGGTGTTTTTATGGTACTGGTAATAATGTACTTTTATTTTAGTGCTCCTTTTAGTACCTACTTGCGGGCGAACCTCAGTATCTATGCCTAGTATTTGTGTAAATATGACCTAGCAACATATTTTTTCCTATATATTGTCATACATTCACCAACAAAAAAGTTGCAAGCGTGCAAAACAAACGCTGATGAGGTCACTGGACCTGGGACTGGACGCTTTGTTCTTTGCCGTTTGACAGATCATACCGTCCGTTTTGAACTGTAAATTAATACGATTGCTTTACACAATTCCACCTCTGAACGTCACGTTGCATTTTATCGGCTCGTAGCGTGTAGTAGGAACTTACTCTTTGGGATTAAATAAGGAATAATTTTCAAAGATGTATACTATATATATATATATACATATTCTGACGATGGAGATAACGAAAAGCTTTAAACGATGAGTTATATATATTTTCTTTACTGATTTAACTCAGTAATCTTTATGATTATAATGAAGCAGAACGTGTCTGCAACGATTGCATTTTCACACTATGCAAACGCTCTATGTCTAGATGGAGCCTTTGAGACGAAGGAAATAAGAAACCGTTTCTAATGATGATAATAATGAGTAGTAGGAACTTACTCTTTGGGATTAAATAAGGAATAATTTTCAAAGATGTATAATATATATATATATATATATATATATATATATATATATATATATATATATATATATATATATTCTCACGATGGAGATAACGAAAAGCTTTAAACGATGAGTTATATATATATTCTTTACTGATTTAACTCAGTAATCTTTATGATTATAATGAAGCAGAATGTGTCTGCAACGATTGCATTTTCACACTATGCAAACGCTCTATGTCTAGATGGAGCCTTTGAGACGAAGGAAATAAGAAACCGTTTCTAATGATGATAATAATGAGGCGTTTACCGACCTTTAGCATACGCGGAATGTGGCTGCAGCGCCTGCACCGTCACGCTCGTAGTATGCAGCTCGTCTGCCCTCAGTCTGAAGTGGAAGCACTCTGAGACGAAGGCGCTGCCGTCCTCGGCCACCTCGACGGCGGCAGTGCGGCGCGCGCGCACCCCTCTACATGCCCGCTCTTGCGTCACTCGAACCACCATCTCTCGCTTGCTTGGCGGTGGGTACATCTGTTGAGAGGACAACGAGTAATGTATTTCTTATTCAGGGGTATTGATCTTTATGCGGTTTCTTCTTCTATGAGGCGTTGCATTCTTGACAGATGATCGGTTGCATGCTTAATTATCAATTGCTACGATTTTTGCGTCGGTAATTACTGTTCTTTTATGATTCTAACTAGATAGTAAAGCCTTTCTGCCTAAGGAGTCAATTGCACATGACCTTTCGTTCGTTATTGTGACTGAGCGTATGATAAGTAGACAATAATATGCTCTCTAGGTAATTATCTGCTACGTATCCACAAATAATATTGCATATTATATTAAATTATGTATTTGGCTGTCTATACTTGTGAGTTTAAATCCGGGTTTGGATAAACAACTTGGAATACTTGTACGCGGAGAAAAACCGTTTCTTGCATTATTGAACACCAGGTTAAAAAATAGCTTATTCGCGAAGTGACTCAAAATCTTCTAATATTAAAAATTTAGATAAGCGTGGACAAAAAAGCCGCGATATAAAAAGCCGCTTTTTCCTTCACAGTATTAAAGACGAAAATCTTTTTGCATAGAAACTAAGGCGTTCCCTGAAAATTGGAGGATTTGGTCCAATTTGAACCAATTCTTCCGAGCGTAGAAACTTCAAATAAAACTACCCGAGCAAGTCTTCATTACACGAAGATAAACTTTACCGGACCCTTATTCTAAGGATATCAGATAGAGACGATACGACGAAGCTTATCGGCCACGTAAAAATATAACTCTAGGGTTATTATTTTTATAAATAATTTTATTTGATCACCTTAATAAATAAATATCCTTTGGGCATTCCCACACATCGCCATTTAGTTCCAAAGTAAGCTACTCAAAGCTTGTATTATGGGTGCCAGACAACGAATATAATACTTAAATACTTTTTTTTTGTAAATACATACATGATATACATAGAAAACACCCAGACCAATACAAACAGACATGTTCATGCACACAAATGTTTGTATTGTGCGGGGATCGAACCCGCAACCCACTGCGTAGTAGGCGATTTCTCGACCACTACACCAGACAGGTCGTCAAAGTCAAGTCTTAAAAGTCAAGCCAATGTTTTGTTTACCACGTACGGTGACAAAATAGTCGTAACAAAGCAAACATTTTAAAAAAATCAATCTCAATTTGTAAATGAACCAATTCGGTATAGTGCCATCTTTTTTGTGCGGAAAACAAAAATTCATGTTTTGTGGTTTTAGTTAATCCACATCTTAAGATTAGCTGAGAAATAGGATTGATCGATACCAAAAGCTTTTATATTTGATGAAAATCGAGATCTGATTCTGTTGAATATCAAAAGCCATCAAAATGTTAACGTACCTTTAGTCCTCTCGTTTCTATAACAGTGACCGTCAGTCGATGGAGGTTTTCATTGTAAAGTAACGACACCAAAATCTCGCCCAAATCTGACGTCGGTTCTTGAAGTTCCTATGACAGAAATATAATATTCTTCATTGGAAGCATACAAATTCATATACGAGTTATAATTGACTGTTAATACTTTAATATACAACAAATTTGTATGAATTCCATAAAAGTACTTAGAGATTTTATTAAACTTAGCAATCTCTGTATCAAAAACATGTGAATTTCAGTTTATAAACTGTAACACGGTATCTTGTTTTTACTATTGCTTGCGAAAATATTCATTCAACCATGGGGACTTATTTTTAATCACTTGCGTGAATATGGCGTGTGATATTCATTGAAAAAAATCTAATTTGTAATGAAAATCAGTCGAAATCACACAGAAGGGGTTTGAAAATAGATAGCTCAATTTTGTAAGTACTCACGTCTATATTTCGTGTAATATTTGTTGATTTTTTATTCGTTTTTGAACGAAATCACACGCTATATACAACAGAGTGATTCACAAATAGGCCCCATGATCATGTTATCATGCCAGTGACATTAATACATATCGGTGACAAGCACATATGTACGAACAAACATTACGTTCTGTTTAGAAAGGCCTAAAGAACGAACAATTTTATGTTTCGTGACCAATAAAAACCTTTTCAATATCAAGTTTGTAAAGCTGTGGTTCTTCGTCTGGAGCCACTCCTTCCAGCTCGCTGAGCGGCAGTATGATGTGGCCGATCAGCTGTTTGCCCTTCCCCACCCTTCCGATGTCCAGAACTGATAGCTTGAGGGTCAGCGTCTCTAGTTTCCCAGGTGGAATCTGAAACAAATGACTGATTAGGAAGAGCTTTATGCACAAAAGGTAAAATAATATACCGATATAAGCAGAATAGTACTGTTTGAGGCACTTATACAGGGGGTGGTCTGTAATAGGAGCAACAAATTTGAATACAGACCCTTTAAGTAACCAGTAATCAATTCTTATTATTTTTATAACATGAATGAGACAGTTGGAGCCTGTCTCAGAGTCGTTATATGTTTGATTAAAAAAGCAACTTGACTTCAGCACTTTGCAAAAGTAGTATGAAATTATAAATACGAAAAATACGTATTTTGTTTGCTTCTATGTAGCGGGGTTTGAAAATCCAAAAAAAAGAGACGTAATGATTTAATACCCAACAATTGCTGTCTTTGTAGAAAATAGCGCTTACAAGCAAAGTGAAGCCCGCTCAACAAAATAGTGGGTTATCCCAAAGAAAGCATTGGCTAGTAATTGCTAACAATTGTTTTTTTTGTTTATAGAAAAGGCAAAGTGACGGTTTCTAAAACAAGTATTCTTAAACATTTTTTTTAAACACTTTTGGTCTGGCGAATAGTATTTTACTTTTGGGGCAAACAATGTATGGGGATGGCCATTTCCTTTAATTTTATTTTCTTTAAAAATAAATTGAACCAGCAATCTATGACAACTAAATATATCCAGTTATAGAACTTGACATTGACGTTTAATACAACGAGTTAGCGATTTTTATAAACCTTCATTAAGGATTCTTACTTTGGATTAATAATATATCTCTGAGTAAAAGCATTTTAGAGCACTATGACTAGGTCAAGGTAATTACGTATACTCTGTAGAATCATTGACTAAAATGTATGCTCCTAGTATAGGCCAAATTTAGAGCTGAATGATTGAAGTCTGAGACAGACACCAAGATGGGAGGTAGAGACACAATTTAATGGTCAATCAATTAGCATGTTTAGTGTCGTTGGGGCTTGTCGGATAGCTTTTATTCCTCAAATTAACCTTTTATTATATTAAACAAGTTTGCAATGCCGTCGTGCGCTTTGGTGAAGTGGAGAGAATGGAAAGTAAAACACATTGTTCTAAAACGCAAAGTTATGTACATTTATTTCCTCAAGGAAGCGATTACACCCCGGATATTTGAACTATCTCTTCAAGGGAGCAAAGCGGAGCAAGTGTTATTATAACGTTAAGTAATAACACGAGAGCACGAAAGTCCTAGGCTTCTACAACATGTTAATGAAAAAGCGCAAAACCTCTGACACACAAACTATTTTTGTATACAATAAATACAAGAATAAATATGTGTGTCTGACGTTTAACGGAGATATAAGCTTTTTGTTTTCTTTTGTTTATTGCAAATTAAAAAGCCTATGGTAATTACGCACGGTCTAGCTAGCTAATCAAACTTAGATTCCAATGATGGGCGCTGTAAGTAGACGCCTAATGGTAGAAACACGGCGTGATTATTTATTTTTATAAGTAGAACCGATTCTTTTCTCGATTCTGAGCCAATTTATTTCAAGTTTAGCGTCTTGATTACCCACAGCTAATACAGTGCATGCTAGAAAAAGTATTGTTCTCTAACTTACTCCCATGTGACGTCAGAATGGTCAAAGCATTCATCAATCATTTCCCAAATCCAAAAAGCTCTTGACGCGTTAAGTTTCAAATCCCCTGGCGTGTAATCCGATTAACGAAGTTTATCCTAAGACGTTAAAAGGTCAAGCACGTACTCAACAATGCCTTTGGTAGGTAGGTGTAACCTTGTATAACTTACTTCAAAAATTGGAGTCATCAATTATTTTTATTTTTGAATGTGAATCGTCGTAAAGACAGGATACACCTACCTACCAAGTTTCATATAAGTTATGCTAATGGTTTCAGAAGAAAGTAGCGTGACATACGGACGGACAGACAGACAGACAGACTTGACGAAACTAGAAGGTTTCCGTTTTTTGCCAATCGGCTACGGAACCCTAAAAATGGAACCACCTTCAAATAATTTCATTAAAAGGACTAAAATAACGCATTTCATTTCTTATATGGAGAATCAAATTTATTTGAAATCGGTGCACGATCTCAACAACACCATGCACAGATTACTTCTTTAGTGTATTTTTTTACAGGCGTTGCAACTTTTTGGTTGCAGCTTTTCATGCATTAAGTGCGTGATAAATATGCTTGTAATTGTTTGCAATGGAGGCATAACCTTAAGAGATTAAATTTGATGTTCTTCGTTAAGACAAATATGCAACTTGCTCATCATAACCATAACCCAATATTCCGTCCAATGCAATGTTTAATTATAACAAAACAAATAAGGCGAGAACGATCCTCTAGTAACCTTACTTTAATTACTGAAATAATTTTCAGAGCAAATAAATATGTTGACTTTGCAGATCAATCACGTTCGCATTTCCATTAAAAAGTCATATTTTATCGATAATATCGAGACAATACCGCGGAATCGTTTGTGCTAACAATACGACTGTTTGTTAAATTGAAATATGGATTCTGCTGTCAATACCTCTATAGTAATTAGCTTAACAATAAATGTCTTTATATGGCCTATTATGGCTATGTTATATCTTATACTCTTTGGTACTCTTTAGTAATACAGATAAGCAACTTATGACACGGTCGTGTTTGGATGGGTGACCATTCCGACCATATAAAACGTAGGTATATCACGAGCATCTCGGTGCATCGCTAAGTAAATAAAACCGTCGGTACCGGCTAATATCGGTAAGTAGTCTGATGATAACATCTGACAGCAAGGTTAAGGTCGGCACCGACTAGTCAACCCGGCACGGGAACGGCACCAACGCGGCGTCAACCATAGGGAAGAGCGTTACGCAAAGGGAACAGCAACGCCTCGGTTGGAATCGGCAGCGGATAGCGAACGCTTCGTCGTGTTTGAGACAACTTATGACAGTTCTTCTTGTGAATGACAGCCCGTTTGACAGGGTGGACGGATAGTCGTCAACCAGCGGGCGACGCGCCGTAAGCGCGTTACAACGTATGCGCCGCTGTTCGAGAGCGGTCCCGAGTGTTGGTCTCGGTCCGAGGTGGTGACGTTACGAAGTTGATAGATGTGCGTTGAAGTATGGAGTTTCATACAAAGAATGCTGAAAGCCTCGAGTTGATACGGTGCTGTCACCGTGACAAGTGTACAACCTTCTTAGATGTGCTACAACCTTCACTCGTTTGCCTCGCTAACACTAACCAACCTTCACTAAGCCACACTGAGCCCGCGTAGTGGAGTATAACTCAAACTACGTCATAGCTCAAAATTCAAAAAAAAAAATTCAAAATTACTTTATTTTGTACATAGGCTATTGCTAGCACTTATACACGTCCCAACATTGGCCCTACCACAGCTTCGGGACAATTGTGGGCTAGTGCTGAGAAGAAGCTGCGCAACAAACTCAGTCACTATTGTCAATGCCTCTTTTAAAAATATTACAATTAAATGTTCTTACAAGCTAGACCATACATTGTTATCGTTCATATAATCATTTATTCTATAATATCCTTTAGTCATTAAACATTGTTTAACAATAGATTTGAATTTATGTAAAGGTAATTCAATTATATTTTGAGGCAATTTATTAAAGAAAGTAATACATCTTCCAATAAACGAGTGATTAACCTTCTGAAGTCTGAAGTTTGGAACGGCAAGTTTATTCTTGTTTCTAGTATTGAAATCATGTAAATCACTTTTTTTAGGAAATAAGTGCAAGTTTTTACGAACATAAATCAAATTTTCATAAATAAACTGTAAGTATCTTGACTTCTTAAAACAAATCCCTTAAAGAGTCGTCAGATTTGAGATTGTAAATAGCCCGTACAGCCCGCTTTTGCAGTATGAATATTGTTTCAATATCTGCAGCCGAGCCCCATAACAAGATACCATAAGACATGATACTATGAAAATAGCTAAAATAAACTAACCTTGCCGTTTCAACGTCAGTCAAAAGCCTTATCTTTCTTACTGCATAGGCAGCCGAACTAAGTTTCCCTGACAAGGTCTCGATATGTGGACCCCATTGAAGATTATGATCTACGGTTATTTCCAAAAACGTTGAGCTTTGTATAGTATCTAGTGGCTCATCTTTAACCATGATCTGCGTTGGGACTTGTCTGACATTAGGCATTGTAAATTTTATGCATTTGGTTTTACCCGCATTAAGCACTAAATTATTAACGGTAAACCAATGAAGCACCTATGAAAGAGCACCATTTACATCGTCAAAAAATTCTTTGGCCCTTGGAGTCTTAAAAATTAAGGAAGTATCATCTGCAAACAGTACTATTTCACATACATCATCGACAAAGTATGAAAGGTCATTTATATATATCAGAAACAACAACGGTCCCAATATCGATCCTTGGGGCACTCCCATTTTTAGAGGTGCTCCAGGAGACTCAGTTCCATTAATATAAACCTTTTGAGTTCTATCACTAACATAAGATTTCAATAAACCTAGCGCATCGATCGAAACGCCGTAATGTTGAAGTTTTTTCAATAAGGTCGAGAGGTCACAAAATACTCCTATAGCATCACACCTACCGTCGTATGCATCAAATACATGTTTCAAGAGAGCAACTCCAGTATCAGCAGTACTTCTACCTTTTGTAAAACCAAACTGTTTATTATGTAATAATTTATTAGTTGTGAAATGAAATAGAAGTTGATTAAAAATTATCTTTTCAAAAATTTTGCTAAGCACGGGTAAAATTGATATTGGTCGAAAGTTGGAGGGGTCGCATTTTTCTCCTGATTTAAAAAGTGGAACGATTTTACTAAATTTCATTAAATTTGGAAACTTGCCTTCATCGACACATTTATTAAATATGATCGCTAAACGCGGAGCTATAAATTCAATAATGGTTTTAATTATATAAACAGATAATCCCCATAAGTCCTCAGTCTTTTTCAAATTAAGTTCATTGAATGTTTTTATAATAACCTCAGAGGATACATGCCTAAAGTTCAGTAAAGAATGACATTCATCAATATTAGATCTAAGAATAGATTGGGCTTGTTCTGGAGATGATGCAAGATCTTTGGTTGTTAATGTTGCAATATTAGTAAAGAAATTTTCAAAGACATTTGCAACCTCTAAATTAGAATTAACTATCTTACTTCCAACTTTTAAGGAAAACGAATGATCTTTTGTTTTGTTTTTGCACGTTTCCTTGTTTATAATGTTCCAGGTAGCTTTCGCCTTATTCTTGGAACCGGTAACTATCCTTTGAATATGGTTAGACTTAGCCTGTCCACATACTTTTTTAAAGATTTTTGAGTAGTTCTTCACATATTCTATGATGTGTGGGTCCTGGGTCTGTTCTTTAATATTATATAGTTCGTATAATTTATTCCTACTTTTATAAATACCAACAGTAGCCCATTCATTAAATTTAAACTTGACCTGATTTGACTTTACTGTTTTTTTTTGTAAATATTTGATTATATTCGTTCTTTATCAAAGTGAATAAATCTTCATAAAGTTTATCAGCGTTGTTACTATTACTGGGAATTAAAGATTGAATACCTTCGCAAATCTTACTTTTAAATCTATCTATTCTATTATCAGTGATTGGCCTATAAACAATATCCACAGCATTTGAGATGGAACTGTGTTCAAACGCGACTTTTTGTCCTCTGTGGTCGGACCTTAAACAATATAAAATTGATTTATCAATTACTTTAATATTACAGAAAATGTTATCTAAGCACGTAGCTGTTGTAGGAGTCACTCTCGTAGGTTCATTAAAAACGTTCACTAAGTTAAAAGACTTAAAGAGACCAAGAAAACTCATTGACTGTTGCGTTTTTTTAAGTATATCTACATTATTATCACCGCATATTATCAAAGATTTACTTTGTTTAGAAACTTTCGATAAGGCTATTTCCATTGTAGCTTCAAAAAGGCCGTAATCTGCATTGGGAGGACTGTATACGCTTATTATAATATATTGGTCTAACTCAACACATGCAAGTTCAATAGTTCGTTCAATAGTAAGTGATACAATATCTTTACGCTCTTTATAGTTTAATTGATTTTTCAAAAGAATGAGTGACCCTCCTCTAGTAGTTGTCTCTCTATTGAACGAACTACCAACTTTATAATCATCTATGCTTAACATTAGTTCATGCCTAAGAAACCAATGTTCCGTTACACACATAATTTGAACATCAAAATCTTGTAAAAATAGAGATACTTCTAGTTCTTTGCCGGCCAGGCCTTGTATATTCTGATGCACAATATTGAATGTAGGCCTGGCTTTTGTCTGACCTTTTAGTTTAAATCCTTAGAGGTTGTCAATTGATTAATATCAAAATTAGTAATGCTACTAATATTATTAGAACATGTCATGTTATTGTTAATAAAACATTTAATGTTAAAGGCTAACAAAGTAGCTATTTGTTTTTTATATTTATAAGGCAGGTGTAAAGAGCCGCCTGTCAAACTAAATCTGTTGTTAATAAATTTATTTGTGTCAAAAAACACAAATTTGTCATTATGACGCACAATTAAGTTAAATAATAAAGTATTCAGTAAATGAATACTGTTATTTTCTGATGCCGTATAATTACTACAAAATGGCAAGGCACAGAATAAAATTCTTTTCACATTAAGTCCTGACAATAGCTGAGGAGTGGAGTGTAGGCCTTTGCCCAGCAGTGAGACCTAACAGGGTAACTTTACTTAACTATTATACTTCAGGGATGAGGCGCACCCTGGTTCATTAGTTAAGTGTTTAAAGTAAGATACGAAAACTTTCGTAGGTACTTTATGCAAACTTTTGTACACCAAAAAAAAAATAGTTTCTTATATTGCAAAAATATATCATAGCATTGTTGGTATTCTGTTGCAAATATAAAGAAAATTTGGATACACTACATTTATTTTCTACGCGATTTTTTTGTTAAGTGGACCTAACTATTCATCCCCTCGCATTGAGTTCTAAATGTGATTGGCCGCTAGACCAATCACTTGCGGCCTTTAGCTTTATGACATCTAGAAAATCTTTAAAGAAAAAATAAATTTGACAAATTAATTATATTACATTGATTTATGTAGTTATATGAAATTATCAAACTTTCATCAAATAGCGAAATTTTTTATTTCTTTTATTTCTTTTTTTCTAAAATGAAAAAGATATAGGAATTTTGTTACATACATATTCTAAATAGTACATAAGTACGTATATAGAAAGAATTTCAGTTAGAGGATTTTTATCATTTTAGGTGTTCAAAAGGTACATAATTTATGTTTTAAGTTGAATGTTTCAGCATTTTATACCTACAGTAACTTAAATAAATGAAAGAACCTAAACCCTCACTACTATTAAGCTTACAATATTGTTGTTCGAGAGACTATGTGTAGTTTGTAAATAATAAAAACCGGCCAAGTGCGAGTCGGGACTCGCGCACTGAGGGTTCCGTGCCAACTTAACCTAAATAAGGGGTCCACTTAGTTCTACATTATGGTGACATTACTACTTTATGTAATAAATTTTCCGAAACATTTGACCATGAAGTGAAACTCTGTAAACACTTTTGCTGTGATAAGTGGCTTGACAGGAATACTTATGTCAAAAAACCAAGCTTATGTATGAGATGGAAAAATGTAACTCCAAAGGAGGTAGATAAAATAATAAATAATATGTCAACTCAAAAGTCGCCAGGATGTGATTCGATTCGTATGGGGGATTTAACCCTTGGATAGCCAGAGCGCCCGATGGTGGGCGCTGAGCATGAATTTCGCGATTATACCAAGCGCCCACCTGTGGGCACTTTTTAATTACTTTTTTGCAAAAAAAAAATGGGTGTATAAATGCTTATTCCTTGGGCATGTTGGCCTTTATGAGTAAAAAACAGATGTTTCTACACCATAGACCGCAAACACATCCGGTTGCTGTCAGTTATTGATTAAAATTCGTTTTTTTTTCTCGCAATTTTTTTCGTATATGTCGTCACCCTACCACGAATTTTTTTGGTTCTATTTTTTCATTTTTGAATACATTTTTTTTTATTACAAGCATAGGTTATTTATTCAGTAACAATAAGCTTTTTACAGAATGATAATAGCTTGTTTCAATAAGATTTTATAACTGTTTACGTAACGTGTATCCTGACACCGCGCGAATTGCGTACGCGCACGCAGTCCACCGCGGAAACGCGACCGCCACCGCAATTGCGCCTTAGGAGGTTAAAGTCATTGTCCAAAACAATTAGTCCTATTATCGCACACCTTACTAACCTGTGTGTAAACAAAAATAATTTTCCATCAAAATTAAAACAAGCAATAGTTCGTCCAATATTCAAAAAAGGTAAAATAGAAGACTGTTGTAATTATAGACCTATTTCAATATTGTCAAGTATAGAAAAAATTATCGAAAGATGTATTGTGAATCAGCTTAACTCTTATTTATCTGATAATAACATAATAAATGACAGTCAGTATGGATTCCAACTGGGCAAGGGTTGTGCTTCTCTCATATCTTCGTTCACTAATGAAATTAACCAATCATTAAATGATAAGAAGATCGTGGTGGCTGTATTTTTTGACTATAAAAAGGCCTTCGACACCCTGGAGCACGAGACTCTGCTTCAGGCTATACGGGAATGCGGAATAGAACAGCCTCTGTGCCCGTGGTTCGGCTCGTACCTGTCGGGGCGCTCGTACAGAGTGCGCGTGAGCGGCAAGGACAGCGCGCCGCGCGCCGCGCCCTTAGGGGTGCCCCAGGGCTCGGGGTGCGGCCCGCTTGCGTACCTCATGCACGTCAACAGCCTCACCAACGTAATCCGTCATTGCACTCCTTACATGTTCGCCGACGACCTGTGCGTGCTCAGGGACGGTACTGATCTGCAGAGTATACTAGAACTCGTGCAACGGGATGTCGACAGCATTGTTAAATGGTCCCACGATAATGGAATTGTATTATGTGCTCAGAAAACTAAAATGTTGATTATAAAATCACCTTATTCTCAAATCCCTATGTCAAACGATCCCATAGTTATAGCTCATTCTTATGATTGTCTACACAAAGGCGACAATATTCATTGTAATTGCATTCCTATCGAAAGAGTATCCAATGTCAAATATTTAGGATTAATAGTCGATCAACATTTCTCCTGGTCTGACCATATTGATTATATTTGTAATAAACTTAGAATACTGTTGGGTAAATTTTATCACTTAAAGAATAGAACACCTCGAAGTGTATTGAAAATGTTGTATATGACTTTAGTAGAATCCGTGGTGTCATATGCTCTCGATAGCTATGGACTGACCTTTAAATCATACATAGACAAAATTGAAGCTTTACAAATGAGATTTCTAAAACTACTTGTGAATAAAAAGACAAAATCCAATTGTAACAATAACTACTACCAATTATTTAAAATCTGTAACATCTTGCCAGCCAGTGTTAAACACAAATATCTTTTACTAACTAATAACCAAGGGCGTCGGGAGCGTATGACACCGCTGCAACACAGCCAGCTCACTCGAGCTGTTTCGAGCGGCCGGTATGTTGTACCTAGGGTTCTAAACTACTACGGAGATCGTACACTACAAAAACGCTTACCATATTTAGTCAACGCCCTGCCGCTCGAAATAGCTAAACTGACAAGCAAAAAAGAATTTGGCACTAAGCTGAAACGGCACTACATGAGCTTATTGTAGCATACATTATAATATGTATGTTACAATATGTTTATGTACGTGTATTCTTATACATATAAAGATCATTTGTTTAGTTAAAGCTACACAATTAAACTAAGCGAGATTCGCACTCGCAGTCAACCACTAAAGTGGTTTGCGAGGCAATTTAGTAAATTTGTATTTATATTGTTAAATTAAATAAAATAAATAAATAATAAATACCTAGCAAAAATACCACAATATTTTGTTTACAGCGAAAATAACTTTGTTTTTCATAGTATTTGTATGAAGGAAAAAGTTATATTTGCGGTTGTTGATAATGTGCTTTATCTCAAAAACTTCTGGTTCGATCTCATTCAAACCGTTTGTTGAATGTATTTGTAAACATCTAATTTGTGTATTTTTCTACAAAAATTTTACCACTTTGGAATCTTCTATCTCACAAATATTTAACTTTGAGATATAATGCTTGTAGGTACCTAAATGACATTTTAAAAGACCTATCCACAGACACCCCGAACGCATCGATTTGCGCAATTTTTTTTTTTTGATTGTTTTAGTTCAATGTATAACAATGGGAAACCCCCCTCAATTTTGATTATTTTTTATTGATATTATGGGAATCGCAAAGCTGTTAACAGGATAGACCTACCTACCAAGTGTAAACTGTGAAATGCAAATAATTTTAGAATAAGTGGCTGTGACATACGGAGGGACAGACAGATAGACTTGACGAAACTATAAGGGTTTCGTTTTAGCCATTCGGGCACGGAACCCTAAAAAGGTGAACAGTTTACGTCTTTACGGTAGGTATAGGATAGAACAAGTAAAAGTCGGCCTTTTAATTTAAGACAAATAAAACCTCCTATATAGTTTCTTTTGTTGTGGCTCATACTATATTCAACCTACATAAAAATTGATTCGTAAACATTTGCTTATGATCACTGGCTGGCCCTCAGACATAAAAAGAATACTTATTTGCATTTTTTTATGTATGAACCAATTTATTCTTCAAAGTCTATGTAATCAGTATCGGTCGTAAATAACGTCATGAATTTTATTTAAGATCGAGATAATTTAAGTAAATAGATTGATTGAATGCTATTTCTGAAGTTTCCCACGTAATTGCCCATTGGCACGTCACAAACACTTTACATCATAATACAGTGACATTAATAAACATTACCAACACTCATTGAGTTATTGACTAATTTGCATGCAAAACGTATTCAAATTCGTTTGGAAGTGTATGACACTTCATACCTATACATAATTATGCTGATCCAAGCGCGACCGAGCTTTATGAACTTATTAACTTGTTTTAAATCCTCCGATTTTACTAAAAATTTACTACAAAGCAACTTTTTCTCGACTAAATATCAAAAGAACGGTGCTTAAAAATACAAAACGTAAAATTTGAATTTACAAGCTCTAAACGAATGCAGTGAAATGTTTTGTTAGGGTTTATATAAACCTGAATTCGTTTATTTCGTTTTTAGGGTTCCGTAGCCTAATGGCAAAAAACGGAACCCTTATAGTTTCGTCAAGTCTGTCTGTCTGTTTGTCCGTCCGTATGTCACAGCCACTTTATTCTGTAACTATAAGCATTACACCATTGAAATTTGGTAGAAAAATGTATCCTGTTAACCGCTTTATACAAATAATAAAAAAAAAATGATATTTAAGGGGGGGGGGGGGGGGGGGGCTCCCGAACATGAAACTACAACCGAAAAAACATTTTTTACTCAAACCGATGCGTGTGTGGTGTCTATGGATAGGTCTTTTTAAATGACATAGTGGTTTCTAAAACCATTTTTTTTAATGTCTAACGTTTCATAGCTAGACACTTCTAAAGTGGTAAAATGGGCGTCCCCCCCATCTAACTTCTAAACTAAGCGAGTGTAAATTAAAAAATATATATATAATATAGATCTTAACAAATACTTTGCCGAAAATTGGTTTGGACGGAATCGAACTAGTACTTTTTGAGATACCTATAGCACATTTTCAACAACCGCAAACATAACTTTGTTCTTCATACAAACTCTATGAAAAACCATGTTATATTTGCTGTCAACATAATATTGTGGTATTTTACTAAGTAGAAGTAAGTGGATTCCCTAAGTTGCGAACCCTCGGTGCGTGAGTCCGACTCGCACTTGGCCGGTTTTTTTATTGAAATTAATTAAACGAAATCAGGTTCAAATGTGAAAAAAAAGGAATGTAGATGTAACATATAAGTCCATTATAACTTTCATAAGCGTTAATAAATGAAACTGTAATGTAGTATAAATTTTTGTCTGTTTAAATAAGCACGCAGTAATAAGGGGAATTCACCGCTGTTATGTGACCATCAGCCAAAAGGTTGCTGGTTCAAGTACCGCCCGTGCGCAAATTTTTGGTTTCTTATTTCATCTTTATTAATATAAAATATGACACTGTAAGTGTTAAAAACATTCTAAAGCAACGGACATAAGTTCGTGTTTACCGTACTAATAAAATAAAATTTGCTAATTTTGAACATCTCATGTAACACGTGCTTGCGCCTACCTCATTAGCGTCGTATATTACCCTTTTAATTAAAAACATATTTAAGTCACAAATAGGTTTAAAAGGATGGTGCATTATGCTCCATTAAATATATGGATTAAATGCATTGTACGCAGGTTTTATCCTACTTAAAACCGTACATCGGAAAAATGGGTTTTATTTTCACTCGTATTATGTTAATCAGTCCAAAAGTATTGCGTCGTCCCAGGGTAAAAATCATACATCAAATATTAACCTTTATATACTCAGCGCTATGAACTAAAGATCATGAAATTTGATACGTTCTAAGAGTAGTTTTAACTTATTAAAAATATATTTTGCTGCAACTCTGGCTGGAATTTCCTACTACTATCCTACAGTAGGTCAAAGAAAACCAACATAATCCTGAAGGTAGTAATAAATTTCACTTAGGAAGTAAAAGCCGCGCGCCGTAGTCCGTACTGCAAAACGTTGACCCCAGTTTGCAAAGATAAAATCCAGATGTGTTGTTGCCGATTTATTGACGCAAATTAAAACAATAAAGTTGTAGCAATAGTGTTTGCTTTAAAGTTGGAATAAAATATTGTGAAGAGTTGAAGTAAGTTCCTAAATATTTCGGCCACATCTACTTACGAGTAGTACTAAATAAGCCACCAAGTATTGATTGTGCTTGAGCTTCTATGAAAATCGATTTGTGTTATTACAAATTTGAAATACCATTCATAATTAATTCAAATGCTTTGAAACTTTCTTCCAATGATGTGTTTGTAAATCCCTCATATTTCAAAACCTATTAGGTACTTTGTTTAAAAGATTAGTATATAATGTCAAATCGTTTTATTTGTAATATTTTAACAGTGCAATTTCTTCGACTACATCACAGAAACTGGGCCCTATAATTATGTTGCAGAAAATAGATTTATTTTATTGTATTTTCCCTTACAAAAAAATATTTATTATAACAGCCTATCGATTTTATATGATTTTTACGTCATCTTTACCATTTCAATCGCCAATTCTTCTATTCTCTAATCTTAACGGTAAATAATAATAAAAAAATAGCGTATAAAACTCAAAAGTGTTTTATAAAAAATGATAATTTTTATAATGATATTTTGCTTAAGTGACCTCTGAAATATTTTCACTTAAAACTAGGTGACCTTATAGACTTACCTGATATACGAAGGTCTCATCAAAGAATGGATTGCAGGTTTTCTTCTTTTGTTTCGTCTGCAGAACCCTCCTCTCGTCTGGCATCAACTGTATCCTACGAACACAGACAAAATTAATATATTTTCAGACACCGTACGACCTTGTCAAAAAACTGTTTTCAGATATTAATAATTTTATTTTTTCTGATTTATCAAAACATTAAGACTCAAAGCTAATTTGTGTTTTATAACTTTTTACGAAAAAACGATATTCCCTTATTCACAGATAACAAGATGAAAATGAGTTTTTATTTTTGAAAGATGTTCTACACTTTCTTGTTTATTCAAACTATATATCTTTGGAAACAAAGCAATTTCTATGTGAAATTCAATTAAAAACCTAACTAGTTTCGCGGCATGCACCTGCATAAGTAACAGCATGTGTTTTTAATTAAAACATGTTTCTGATTAAACAAGTAAAATGTTTGGATTACACTAGTTAGTGCCAGGGCATTTTCTTTCCACTGATTTAGTGAAAATTTAGTTCCACTTGCATTTACATCGGTTCTAGTGTTATAAACTAGATGGATGGTTATTAAAATGAAGCTTTTCAAAAGATAGTAACTTTTTATTTGGCTATTTCAGCAAAAATATTCTTTTTTTAACTTATTAATGAGGTCGTTCTTCACATTTACTTTCTGTTGAAGTAGTCGTAAATCACAAGGCACTTTTCAGATCGATATATAAGTGATTAGGCAGTACTTTTAGAATTTCAATAAGTAATTTTCTCGCATACCGTGGTTAAACAACAGTTTCAAATATACTATTATGTGTAAAGACCATTAGTGTAGCGTCGATCAGGTCCGTCATCATCATAATGATAGGAGCATGAAAGTAATCTTCACGGACTGACTGACTGATGCTAAAACGTTATCCAACTGCACCGGACCAAACCAAAACCGTGCTAGGGACGTGTCAGGTACGTAAAGAAACAGAATTCGATCTACTTTGCGCACTGAACCCTTATACAACCAGTGTGCAATATGTTATTTAGTGGCAGTGAGCAAACCGCGATTTGTGGGCAAGGTTCACTTAGGCTCTGACCCAGAAGTTTCGTAATCAGTCCGACAGTCTGTATGTCAGCGTAGAAGCAAGTCAGGCACGGAGCGTATCAGAACCGTAAAAATACGCTCTGTGCATGGCATGTTACGGTGTTGGTCGGTGACGGAATGATCTAGTGGGAAAGATATCGTAAGTTTTCGATACAAATACATTTTTTTAAGGTCTCTGGTCATGGTATGCTAACTGTGTGCTGGGCAAAGACCTTAAACTGCAAAAAAATAACATCACTCTATTGTCAGCCAGACTGAAGGATAGTTTGGTTCCAGACAAAATGTTACATAAGTCTAAAAGTGTTTTATATGATAATCACAAAGATAATACCATTATAACCTCGTACTCACTTGATGTAAGGATCGCATGCGTTAGCCAGAGCCGGCGTGCGCGAAGGGAGGTGTTTCGCCTTGATGATATGCACCTGAAGCCTCTCGGTACTTGACTCGTATTTGAGCGTGAACCACACGCGGCCCTAGGGAAATCAAAATGGAAGGTTAATTAACATGGCCCATAATTTCAGTGACGTACGATTTGGTACTTTGCTACTTTGAAAACCAAAAGTGATATCGAGATGTTTCTTTTTCGTTCAGTCAGCTATATTCTAATTAAAGAAATAATTAAGAAGTGTTTAATCTAAATCAACTCAATAGTTTTCGAAATAAATCTAGTAAAATGTAATAAAAATAAAAAATAACAGCCTACAAAAAATAATCTTTTTAGTGAGTTTTTCGAAGGCGGTTTATTTTCTCACTTTTAATACACCAACGCATTTGCATGCGATAATTTCCATAAAGCTTTATCTTAGTGTAACATAGCTAGATGTAAAAGTTGCATCCTTGTCGATTGATATATCGGATTTCTGGATAATGGTATTGATTGCCAAATAAACGGCGTGATGGTATTTTGTGCAAAAAACAACTTCATTTTAACAATGCAGACCGTTTGATTTCAACTGCTTTTACAGCATAAACAAAAACCTGTCAATAATCAACATAATATAGCTATCCAACGCGGCAACGCAAACGAGCGTCGCAACGCTCGTAGGCATCGACTATTTCTTTGCTGTTCTTACTGAACTTCACTTTTTGTGTTTGTTTATTATTAATTATTTTTATTTATTTTTATTTTGTATATTGTATTTTACATATTATATTTAAAATGCATTCTCAGCAACAAATAAGCAACAGCGACGTTTCTGAACCCTTTCTTTCATTTTCATCTGCTTCTACTTCAGCCGACGAGAGTTTTCACTCTACTTTTCTACCACTTGCCGATGAGCTAGATGCTATCTTCAAAGATGTACCTAAAAATTTTAATGTGGTTCATTTAAGTGCACAAAGCATCCCTGCTCATTACCCAGATATGCTAACTTCTTTTGACAATAGAAATATACACGCAGTCTTGGTGTCCTAGACTTGGCTGAAAACGTGTCTCCCCTCTACATCCTTCTCTCTTCCAGGTTTTCAATTAGTTCGGAACGACCGTATTATCAGAACTGGGGGTGGTATTGCAATTTACATTCGATCCGAAATACCTTTTCCTGTGATTAATGTGTCACCACCTTCATCATCCTCAGACAAAGCTCAGCACATTTTCATCGAATTAAATCTTGCGTCTAATAAATTACTTCTTGGTGTCTTCTACAGCCCTTCTTTGACAGTGGATTATTTTTCTGCATTTGAAGAAATACTGGAAGACCTCATTCCCCTATACAAACATGTGATATTGATGGGAGATTTCAATACATGCCTAATTAAAAATGACTCCAGAGCCCTTCGTCTTCAATCCATTGTTAATTCCTGTAATTTACGAATTCTTCCGCTTAACGCGACACATTTTTTTCCAAATTGCGTTCCTTCATATCTGGATCTTATGATTGTCTCTTCTTCTCATCACGTTGCTAAGTATGGTCAATGCCATGCCGATGCCTTTTCCTATCACGATCTCATTTATCTTTCGTATAAAATCCGTCCTCCTAAGCCCAAACCCAAATTTCTCCTGCTGCGCAATTTTAGTGGCATGAACATCGATGATATGAAACGTGATGCTCTTGACGCTGACTGGTCTGTAATTAGCGACGCGGAGTGTATTAATGAAAAAGTCGATCTCTTTAACTTACTTCTTCTGAAATTGTACGACAGACACGCCCCCGTCCGAACTGTAAAAGTCAAGCACGTTCTTGCGCCTTGGTTGACGGATGAATTAAAAACATTAAGGAATAAGAAAAATGCAGCTAAAACTAAATGTAAATTGGACCCGTCCGACGAGAACCGCGTAAAATGGAATCGCTGTAATACAATGTGTAGAGACGCACAGAGACACCACATTCATAAATCTGTAGAAAATGGAGATCCAGCTAAGGTCTGGAAATTCCTGTGGTCTATCGGAATCGGAAGAACACGCCATGACCCAATATCTAAAGATATTAATCTTGAGCTTTTGAATAAGCATTTTTCCTCGACTGCGGCTGCTTTTGACAGCCAAACCAAAAACACTACACTCAGTCCACTTTCAGCACTTCCGATTCCGGACCATCCAATATTCAGTTTTAGTCCAGTATCTGATTGTGATGTTGAGAGAAGCATTCTATCCATAGCCTCCAATGCAGTTGGAAGTGATTGTGTTAGCCGGAAGATGATCCTTTCTATTATCGATATCCTCGTCCCAATTATCACTCATATCATCAATCATTCCTTAACCTCAGGTATTATTTTCGGTAACTTGGAAAGATGCCCAAATTACTCCCCTTCCCAAAAAGTCGAATCCATTATCGCACGCTGACTACCGTCACATTTCGACCTTACCATTCCTTTCTAAAGTTATGGAGCCTGTGGTGCACCATCAGCTTAGTAACTTCCTGACAATAAACCAACTCCTTAATCATTTCCAGTCCGGTTTTCGAACAGGTCACAGTACTGTCACTGCCTTGGTCAAAATCACAGACGACATCCGTCGAGGCATCGACGATAAGCAACTCACAGTACTGGCATTACTAGACTTTAGTAATGCCTTCAACACTGTCGATTTTGACATATTGCTTGGTATATTGCGTTGTCTCAACATATCTCCAGCAGTGCTCGACTGGTTTCGTAGTTACCTGCATGGGCGCCGGCAACCAGGTGTTCCTCAAGGTGGTGTTCTGTTTCCTCTCCTGTTTGCAATTTTCATTAATTCTCCTCTTCTTTTACTCTAAAATCTCCTCTTCCTTTCATCTGTATGCAGACGATCTCCAAATATATTCCCGTGGGAGCCTAGAAGAACTTGCCAGTGTTGTGGACGTGGTTAACACTGACCTCAACCGGATACTGGAGTGAAGTAGATGTTTCGGACTCAAAGTGAACCCAACGAAAACGCAGGTAATCGTTTTGGGTAACTTATGGCAGATTTCTAGAATTGACTGGTGTAACCTGCCACCTGTTACATTTGACGGTGTCCAAATACCATTTAGCGAAACTGTAAAAAACCTAGGCATCCATATTGATAGTGCACTCACTTGGACTAAGCAAGTGGCTGAGGTGAGCAGGAAAGTGTATGCTGCTGCAGCGTCATTGAATAGACTTCGTAATTTTCTTTCAATACCCACTAAGATTGCGCTTGTTCAGGCCTTACTCCTGCCCATTTTGGATTATGCAGATTGCTGCTATTTAGACCTCAACGAGATCTTACTAAGTAAGCTTGAGCGCCTTCAGAACTTTTGTATTCGCATAATATTCGGATTGCGTAAATACGATCATGTCTCAGAGTACCGCGCTCAGCTGAAATGGTTGCCCATTCGCCTTCGTCGTAACTTACACGTACTGTCCCTTCTTTACACTATTCTTTTCAACCCTAAATCTCCTCCATACTAGAAAGAGCGCTTCCAATTCACGCAGCCGCCCCAGGGTCGTGATATGCGGTCCTCCAAAACACTTCACCTCCTTTTTCCTCCTCATGCTTCTCGTACGTACTCACAATCTTTTACTATACAGGCAATCCGTTTATGAAACTCTCTGCCCCTTTCAATCAGGGAGTCCAAAACGCTGCCTACTTTTAAACGTAAAGTAAAAGCCTTTTTCCTTACTCGTTTAAAATTTCTATAGTATTTTGACAATATCTACTTACTTACTTACTACTCCTTTTATCACTGGATTTTGGATCTGCTGGTTGCAACTGATTATGCATTTATTTTTACCTATTTATTTATATATATTGTTATGTAAATGTGTTTAAATATGTATTAGTTTATATATTTTGTATTATGGTGTGTATTTTATGATCATTTATTGACATTTAATTTTTGTATAATGTGCACTTATCATCTTCTTTTATGTTTCTTTATCAAAACCTGTCCACTTCAAATTTGTTTAAAATAATTTCATCGCCATGCCTCTTCTTTCATTCTTCATGCTTTTCCTTACCTGAAGGTTGTCTGGAAGAAATTGCTACAAGCAATAAGAACGCCTAAATTGTAGTTATAGCGTATAAGATACTATCTTGTGTAATTATGTTTATGGTGTGCAATAAAGTATTTTTATTATTATTATTATTATTAATGAGGACCGAATTTACAAGCGTTCCAAAACCGACACTTCGATAAAAGATAGGTAGTGCCCAAAAAGTTGGTCAAGTTGATTAAAAAGAATGTGCTGCAATTTAACATAACAACTAGGTTATAAGGACATCAAACTATCCATTTACATATATTTTATTTATATGCATTACTTCAGATAACATTAAGATACCTCGATGTTTAGCTTACGTGTGTCGAGACTTTGCATAAAATCTTTCCCAACTGTAATCCACAAACATATTCATCGACGCGTAAATATGGGATGAATCTGCTGACGGCGATATGAATAGTGGAGTGTTCCACGAACATTTCAATTTCCCGATTGCTGTCATGGGAAATCAGTGTTGTCAATTTATCAGCGGACGTATTGAAATCTCTTGATGCGTTAATGATCCCTCGGGTCAAAAGATTTATATTGCATGCAAATCAGTGATTTGTCTTAAATTAAAAATGAAAAAAATACAAAATCTGGACGCCAAAGCCGCGTCAAGCAAAGCACAAGGGCACAATAAGTCCGTGACTTTTGGAATAAAACACAGATTTTTTGATAACTATATCATTCTATTTTAGGGTTTTGGCAACGTTACATGTAAGTGTTTTTGGTGGGATTTGCATTTATTGAAACGATTACCTAAAAGTATTTAACAAGCCAAAAAACTAAGTTTGTTAATGGTAATTTCAGAAGGTAGCCATTGCTATCTGATGATAGGATCTTGGTGCAATCAAGGGAAACTCTCAAATTTGAAAGGCACGTATAGTGTTTTTGTTCTACAATGTTAATGTTGACATGTTTTTACGTCTGATAGTTAACATTGTGTAGAGCTGAACTCGAAATCCTTAACGCGTAGGAGATCTGTGTTTATCATGACAGAACTATGATAGGTTCTATTTGTAGCTTCTTAAATAAAAATTTCAAATTAAGGTGAAATTTGGTTTAGAAGTCACTTTTTACTTTTTTTAAAGCATTTTATTAACAATTCGAGTAACTGGCCTTATGATATTCCTTTGTACGGACAAGAGAACAACAAGGTAAGTACATTAGTACTTATCTCATGCAGTTGAATAAGGGTTAGTTTCAACAAATGTTGTTACTTGATGGTTGCTGACTGCACCTTACTCAACATTGCTTGTCGTGCGTGATCGCGGTGTATCAAGTGTCAATTTGCGCCCTAGCCATTAAAACTACCGCCCATCATAAACGGTTATTAAGGTTAAAAGTAACTATACCGTGATAAAAGCTATTATGTAGTACTTTATTTATTATACTTTATTATTCTAGTACTTAACAAAAAGGTCGTATTAAAATGATATTGTATGTATATTTCTTATAAAAGCCTACTTACCTAAAATTACTCTACGTCTTCTAATATTATACTAAAAATGATTTTATTCTTAATCAAAACTTTTGTTTAAAACTGTATGAGATTTAATTCTTACGGCCAGTATCTGGGACGTTAAAATGCAGTAATTTACAAAATGAGGATTGATTTTTTCGGCCAGTACGTTTCATTAAAAATAAAAATAAAAGTGACTGTCATACATACCACATGACCCTCCGGCCACATGTAATCTTCATCGAGGCAATCCGATTTGTACAGGGACGGGTCCAGCACTCCCAAGTCAGCCGTGTTTGCTAAAGCAAAAAGTGTTATTGTTTTAAAAAACTGTATAAGGAATAAGGCAAAGGACCTTTTACATAAAAAAAGAGTAAGCTATAACAATATTTTACGGTTATTTTCGCCAATACTCACTACAAGATCACAAGGCACAGTTAGCTCTTATTGCGTGGATATGAACGTTATTTAATATTATTGAGTTATGATAGTTTAATTTTTTCAAAACTCTTAAAAATATAAAGAAACATCTTAGGCTACCCGTGACCATGAATGCTGTAAAGCGTTTTATACGTCCGGATATAAAATGTAATAAATATCGCGAAAAGAGCCGTAAAATATTGATTTATTCAATGAGTAGTTTTCGCGTAAACTTCAGGAACAAGTAGTGTGCTATGTTTTTACACCGATTATTATCTTGAGTCTAACATTTAGGATAAACAAGAATTACTGGATTTAATCTCTAAGAAGTAAACTGAGATATGTTATGAATACCAATTTGTATCCAGTTTGGTTAGATATTTGCAGATGTAATTCAACAGCACTATAACTTACACCTTTGGGACCTATCCATGTGTCTAATAAGAAAAAAGAGAGAGATATAAAAAGAAAGAGATGAGAAACAAACAATTCTGTGGTTAAAAATATAAGTTAATTCACTGTATGTTTGTATGTGTTTATAAACATTTTTATAATTACGCGGCCGCCGCCGGCCTATGGATCTATATATCAACATAATAATGGTAAAGCTGAAAAACTCAACATAGCAACACGTGTCATAAAGGTTAATTGAATTTGAGGGTCAGTACTTAATTAACTATAATATCACTTAATTATTATTCAGACCACAACGTTCATGGTATGCCGATGGTTTGTATTTCAGTCAGAGTAAAAATGTACGTTCCTAAAGTAAATATACTGTTATTGTACCACTTCGCTTTATAGTAAACAAAAAAATAGTGCTATAAAATCCGAGCGATTTTCATCTTTAGGCTTTATTACAAAAAATCAGCCATAAACCACAGTAATAATTGCACTTGTAAATAAACATCTGTGACAGACAAGGAACAAGACAAAGTTTCTTGTCTGACACAGTTTCTTTTTACAAGTGAAATTTATGTTATTAAGTTTTTTAGTTTATAAAAACAACAATAAAATTATAAGCAACATATATGTTATATAAAAATAATGTCAAGATATCCCTACCGCTGATTTGAAACTGAAACATTTTAAGCAACACTTCGATTTCTTATCTGCTCAGGGTAATAAACCTTAATAACATTTTTTTGCCGAAAGAATCCTGGGCTTAACGTATGTGATTCAATTTATGGTAAACGCAAGAATATGCGAGATTTTTACGCGTCTTTGCTTTATCTTTTATTATTTGACATTCCCGAATACTTTCATAATAATAGGGTGGAAGCGCAAAATGCCTTATTCCCGTGTGGGGAATATAAAAATGCTAATACTTTATTTTCTAAAAAAAAAATATTATTTTGTTTTGTGCCAGCATGTAGTCGACGAGCTAAGAACATTACCAAATTATTAAATAAAAGGCATTTTAAATATCTAATTTTAGTTTTGCTCGCGTCTGTATACTTGATCTCGTAATTTACCATGAGTCTGGATCAAAATTTAAAGGCATACTCGATTAATTTTATCAGCGACACTATAAGTATAAATTGTAATTGTTTTTTTTTAATTATTGTTTTAATGTTACTAAGTCTGTCGTATTTTATTCAATGTCGTGTACACCTATAATTTGGCTGCACACTAGATGCATTTTTAGGGTTCTGTAGCCGTATGGTAAAAAACGGAACCCTTATAGTTTCGTCAAGTCTGTCTGTCCGTCCGTATGTGACAGCCACTTTATTCTGTAACTATAAGCATCATACTCTTGAAATTTGGTAGGAAGATGTATCTTGTTAACCACTTCACGTGTGCGTGTGGGCTGTCTATGGATAGGTCTTTTAAAATGACTGATTCCTAAAACCATTTTCTATAAAAGTCCCCCAGGAGGGCGCCAGGCTCTAGGCTGCATTATTCAATTTCCTAAAGTACTAAATTTAAAGTCTTTCTGAATAATTATTATAATTGTTATTATTTAAACTTGACACACTGTTAGTTGTACGGTTTGCGGATTTAATGCCTTAAGGTATTCTCTAGAAGTCGACCGCTCGTTTCTCATTATAAACAATCGCCTCTTACCCCTTTCAAACCCTCCCAAGCGTCTGTCATTGTAATGGAAGTGAAATAGATAGCCCTTGTTCATACATATCCCTCCAGCGTTAGACATCACGGCTTACCAACACGTCAAAGCGTGTCGTATCTATCGTAATCAACGTGTGTATGTATGCACGTTATCATCTTAATGAAACGAGCCATTTGTCATGCATTGCGAACGGTAGGTACTCGTATGCTGAAGATGAGATGATAGGAAATACATAGAAGTAAAATAAATGTAAAAAAACATTGCTGATAATTTTACCGGTTCTATATTTCAACTGTATCTGCTAAAACTTTGCTTCTTACTAATTGATTACTTATCGGGGATAAAAATATGCTGAAAAAAGTATTTTCGTTCAAGTCTTCTCTTGTCAATGTGCGACTCAAACAAATGTGTTTTAAGAACATTGTACACCATACGAGCAAATATAATAAAAACTATTAACGACTTCCTATTCATGTACATTCTGACAATCAGCAACCCGAAACAAGCTACAGAATTTACCTCAAATCGAGAGGGTAATTCTCAGTGCTTAGTCAAGAATATTCACTTAGTTTACTAGGGACTGAGGAAACATAACACGTAAAAATTTCGGGTTGACGTTCATTGTGGAAAACCGTCGAAATTGAGCGAGAACTTTGTTGTTTGTATTAATGAAACCACCTCGGGCCCTTTATTAAAGTTGAATTTTTGAAACTCATTTTCCTTGCGGTGATCACGCGTGGTTTGGAAAAGTCACCTTTTTGTGACGTGGGTAACGTGTGTTTTGGTGGTTAATTTGTAAGTTCTTTAAATCAACAATGAGCACCGGTTTATAGTTACGTCCGTGTCGTAAAATTCGTAGCACTGTAGCATTTCATAGCACTATGCATTTCAAATTACAACGAGCATCTTATTAGGTTTAGTTGCATCTCTTAATTTTAAGTGTTAAGTCACTCTCTCTGTAATTTCGTGTATGGAGTTTATCCACACATTAGTAAGAGAGCTTCAAATCGTTTGATTTGAAGTTTAGAAATTGTTTTAAACAATCTTATTTTGTAAGATAAAGAAAACCAACGAGATCCATTTAATCCGTATCAGAAGCCTATGACGGCTAATAATGAAAACATGTATTAAATATTGCGGGATTTCCGATAATCAAGGGATAATAGGAAAATATGTAACAACGTTACTTACATATCTACAAATTGAAATTGACAAATGATTGTGTCACTACACAATCATTTCTTACGCTAATACTACAAAAAATACTTACCCCTTATTATTGACTCGTAAATACTCGGGTATAAAAATCAAGATAGTGTCGTCATTTGATGATATTAATCAAAGGTGTGCCTAAAGGGTGAGCCGGTCAGTAACCCTTAAATGAAAGACTTGTTGACAGTCCAACTTTATTTACTAAGGCCTTGGCTTCGCCTTCCTGATTGAATTTGTTTATTCCTCCCCCTAATTCGGAAAGGTAATGGAGTGATGGCCTCCGTTTGCTTATAGTATCATCATTAAAACAGATTCAAGGCTCGCAAATTGTATGTAGGTGTGATTAGATTCGTATCAAATTAAGGTACCAAGCAATTAAACTTTGATTCAATTCGTCGGTGCGGTAGAGGGAATACACAAGTTGTATGATTGTATCAAATTAATGTACGTTTCGTAGTACTGATTTATAGTTATGTCCGTGTCGTAGAATTCGTAGCACCGTAGCATTTCGTAGCAATGTGGTCAGTGGAAATGTTGTAGCAACTAACGTTAGCGTAGTAGCGTGGCTTTTTCGTACATTCGGGTATAGTAAGAATTCCTTCATTCGTAAGGTCATGCAGACGTGAGTGACGAGATGGCCGTAATCAAAAAACAGACTTCATGTTTCAGAGTCCTTCTATTTCTAGTAACGGAATAGGCAACAATCTTAATGTTGACATGTTAGATTTAAATTAACACGTGTAATGGTCTTAACTGGTATGATTTTTCATTTACCAATACTGTAATATCTCTCGACTCGGTAACAAAATAACAGTTGTTATTATGAGTCAAGTAAGGTTTCTTAATAACACAATAATATATACACAATTATTTTATACCATTGTACTTATCTCAAATTCATATTGTTACTTGATTATAGCAGATTTACATATGTAAGTCACACTGATTTATGTAAATTCTTTTTACAACAAATCCGTTTTAAATTTTCTGTGGTTTAATTTATTTTGACTATCAGAGTACAGGTGAAACAGATTGTTTCAGAAATTTTCTCATTTGTTAAACCTGTAGTTACTCATCCTTTATTCTGAGCCACGTTTTAAATGAAGTTTTTTAAATTTAAAAGGTTACAACTAATAAATTCGTTGTATGCAAAGAAATTAAAATGAAATCACAAACGAAGCTATAGAAATAAAAAGCATTGCCACGTTGCTTTGTTGTAGTAATATTTTGTTAGCTGGATGACAATAAACGAACACAATGAATTTTATTAGTGGCCCGTAACCCTAATGGACCTTAGTTTGCATTTTTAAAATTTAGTACTCTGTCGTACTAAAATTAAGAATTTGATGAACAATGTTGTATGACTGGTGCAATATGTGAAGCGATTATTATAATTTATAACTAAAGACCTTAATTATGTTTATAAGTAATACTACTTTACTACTACTTACAATCAGTAGTGAGTTGTAAGTTGCATAAAATTACTTTTATTTATTTAATGACTCCAATTTGCCGATGATACACTCATGGTGGCAAAAACGCTGGACAATCTTGGCACTATGCCCGAAGACCTTGACCGAGTATACCAACAAGTGGGTCTTAAAATGAAAATGAAAAAGACGAAAATGCCGTGCTCCCTTGTTGTACCCACTCCAGTATTCGTTGTCGACGAGTACGTCTACCTGGGACAAGTGATCCAATTGGGTAGTTCCAACTTCGAGACAGAGGAAAATCTACGAATTCAACTCGGCTGGGCAGCGTTATGGAAATTGCAAAAAAGTGTCTTCTCATCTCATCTACCTCAGCGTCTGAAGACGAAAGTTTTTAACCAGTGTGTTTAACCAGTGATCCACACAACGAGCGATGGAAAGGGCTATGCTGGGTGTTTCTCTACGGTATCGAATTAGAAATGAGGAGATACGTAGAAGAACTAAGGCAACGCAGATAGCTTTGAGGATCAGTAAGCTCAAGTGGCAATGGGCAGGGCACATAGCGCGAAAAACTGATCGCCGTTGGGTCGGGAAAGTCCTAGATTGGAGACCCTTCGACCAGAGACGCAGCTTAGGACGTCCACTAAAGAGATGGACAGACGACCTTATCAAGATCGCAGGATCAAACTGGATGCAGACCGCTAGTGATCGGTCGCTGTGGAAAGCCGTGGGAGAGGCCCTTGTTCAGCAGTGGGCGTCCTTTGGCTGATAATGATGATGATGATTTAATGACTAACTTTTTCCAGTTTCATTCAAGATTTACACTTCTAAGATTTGATATTACATAACCATTATTACTGAAGGAAATGGAGATTTGAAAAAGCGTTATAAGTACTTATACTCAAGTTACTATTATGTGTTTAATTCCTTAAACTATCCCGCATAATCTAATATGTTAAATAGGAAAAACTTTTCGTATTTTCATAAAGGTCTGGGCTCATGAAGAAATTTAAGAAATTGAAATTGATTGCCCTAATGCAGGTAGGCGTACTTTGCGTAAATTACGTCGGTTTTAGAATTTATATTCAGGATCCACCATAACTCATTGCAATGGGTCTCGCAAGGTAGTTGGAGATTGTAATATTTCAACCTCTTTCATTTACTACCTGCCCCATAAATGTTGCTTGAGACGGGTTTTTAAAATGCCAATATTTGTAGCGAAACCCAGGAAACGGTGATCACTAAGGTATTGTAATTCAAATTCTGGTACCGAAAAACTCTGGCTTAGAGTTTATTTATTGAATTAAATGTGTGCTCTAATAAAGTATCATTTTCAGAAAAAAAAACGTTATAATATTCCTCATTTTCTTTAAAATGTTTGTTGTCAGTGAGACATCTGCATTTATTTTTACTTTTTCATTTAAAAGCCGACAAGTTGAAATTAAAATGCAAATTTCCCTTCCGCAGTAACGTTATAAACCTCTTTATGATGGTTGATTAATGTTTGTAATTATGAGGACGAATATTTACTTGTTTCGTGAAAGTACATTTGCTATGCAAATAAGATATCTATATTGTGAACTTGCAAAACAGGAGTGCTAATGAATTATTAGCATTCAGTTATGAATTATATGCTTTAACCTGTTAATGAGTCCGCATTCCTTAAAAGAACTAAGTACCTTTTATTTTGTTCAATGTTTATTTATTTATTTTTGTTTAAAGACTTTTTTGCACAAATCATAGTGTACAAAGGTGGACTTAATGCTAAAAGCATTCTCTGCCAGTCAAACCTTTAGGTCATGCAGAGAGATGGCAATGGGTGCAGCGAAAAGAAATTTTGAGAAAAACAACAAAATAGTATCAATTGACTGATATTTATAGTAACAAATAAACGTACTTTAATTACTGTAAATTATTTTATATTCAATAAATATACTTAAAGTTCCACAAAATAAATACAATATATAAAAAATATACATAAATAATACACATAATAAATAAGTATTATTTTGCAATTATCTATTCTTTAAGAAATTGTCGGACTTTCCTCTTGAATGATACCTTCGACTCGGCCCTCCTGACATCCAAAGGAAGAGAGTTCCACAGTCGTGTTGCCGTCACTGAAAATGACTTGGAGACGTACGTGGAGCGGTGTGCCAGCGTGCCCAGCCGGAGATTGTCGGAGAACGGAGAGACCGATCGTGAGTTTGGCATCCATTTGAATTAAACCGTATTATTTAAATATTTTGATATTTGTTGAGTTCGACATAAATAGGTACTTATGTTATTATTTCGATCTTATTTTTGGCCTAATACTTAAAAAAAATTACAACAAAAATAAAATTTTAACAAGTTTTATCATACAAGTCATCATTCATTTAAGCGTAGAATCAAAAATTTAAAGACTATTATGGACCCATTCCTATAACATAGTAAAATATTTATGTCCTTTTTTATTACATTTATTTACAAATAGGGAGCATAGCTGATTTTTTAATTCAGTACTTATGGCAATTATGTATAATGAATGTTTTGACTTGAGTCATGTAAATATTCTCTTCTACACATAAAAACCTGGATCAGCCCACCTTCTATGAGATTTTTGCAGTTCAAGTATTCTGAAAAGCGTGAGTTTCGCTTGTAATTAGAGCTTTAAATGCAATTTATGATCGCAATTGTAGTGGGAGTAGACTCGCCTACTAATGTGATAATGTCAAGCGATACACAAATATTTCTAAAGGTGTTATTCTAAAGGTAAACGAACGAACTGATTGCTAGTACATGCAAGCAGCCAGCATCAGCAGTTTTTTTTATAAACTTAGGGCTGGTTCACGGTACACCATGCCGGCTCCGGTCCGGGTTTCGACCGGGCGCTGGTCAAACATTATTACATAAATTTGTATAAAATGATACACGCCTGAACGTGCCCCGTCCAGGCCCGGACGGAGCGCGGCGTTGAAATGTCTATGGGAATTTAGCCCGGCTCTGGCAAGGTCCGGCTCCGGTACGTTGTAGCGTCAAACATCCTTAAGAGGTGTAGGATGTATTCACTATTAACATTGATGCCATTTCCTTCCCAATCCAGGAGTTTAAAGGCCTCTTTCAATGCCATTTTAAGCGATTTCGGAAATATGACGTCTCACACCTCTCTGCAGTGGAATCGGCCTCGTATTTTCCTCTTGTAATCGGACCGACATAGTGGCGTTATTTTACGGATACTTCAACATCTCTTCACTTTTAGTCTACTAGTCCGCAAACGCTAAACATAGAGGCCTACTATACTCCTCGCGTACCCCTATAATTTGCCCTAGCGTAAGAATGTGGTGTATGGTAATGTAGCCCTTTCGAAATTTCGCTTATTCGAGAGGCTGGAAGTCATCAAACTTACCTTCGACAATACGAGGGTCAAACTGAAAGTTCTTAGAACTGACCACTTATAAACAATATAATAAAAAAAATATTCTAAAATTTGAAAATAGAACTCTTTGCCAATATAACTGAGTATATATTTCATTCATTTGTCATTTGTTTTACGATTTGGCGGCAAATTGAAAATTGTCTGTGTCACGTCAACATGAATTTAACACGAGAAAATTTTCGTGCAATGATTTTTTATGACTTTCGATGTCATTTAAGTCAACAAGAAAGTTATGATAGACTACGATTGGCCTTTCACGATGAAGCCCCATCTCGTGCGACTGTTTACAACTGGTTTAATGAGTTTAAACGTGGTCGCACTAATCTCACTGATGATGTACGTGAGGGACGGCCTTCTACGGCGACGACTGAAAATAACATCTGTGTTGTGCGGCGTATGATAGAGACTGACAAAAGAGTGACCTATCAGCAGATTCGGACAAGCTTAGGCATCGGTATGAGTCAAGTGCACAAAATCCTCCACGAACATTTAGCGGTCAGGAAGCTTTGCGCCCGGTGGATACCTCATAATTTGACTAAGGCTCAAAAACTCCATCGTGTGGATTGGTGCCGTAAAATGATTGAAAGATTTAACGGAGGTGACTCAAATGCTGTGTTCGACATACTAACAGGTGACGAAAGCTGGATTTACTGTTATGATCCTGAAACCAAAAGACAATCTGCTCAGTGGGTGTTTCCTTTCGAGGAGTTGCCAACTAAAGTGAAGAGAGATCGAAGTGCGGGAAAAAAAATGGTGGCCTCGTTCTTTGGAAGGATAGGTCATTTCGCAACAATTGTGTTAGAGGATCAAAAAACAGTTTCTGCAGAATGGTACACTACCAATTGTTTGCCACTTGTCTTGGAAAAAGTTCGAGAGAAACGACCTCGCAGTAGGATCCTCCTTCACCACGACAACGCCTCGTCGCACACCGCCAAGCGAACGATCGACTATTTGGCGACATCAAACGTTGAATTACTGGGTCACCCGCCGTATAGCCCCGACCTCGCGCCTTGTGATTTTTATTTATTTCCAAAAATTAAAGAAAAACCTAAAGGAAAGCGGTTTATGAATGCTGAAGAAGCGGTGGCTGCGTATCGCGATGCCATTGAAGAGACCCTAAGGACGAGTGGGCAAAGTGCTTTTCCCAGTGGTTCCATCGCATGCAGCGGTGTATTGACGTCAATGGACAATATTTTGAAAAGATATAATAAAACTAATAACTGGCTAATGTAATCAGTTTTTGATTTTCTAAGAACTTTCAGTTTGACCCTCGTATGATTCGTGATTACCCTTGAAAACAGTTCGTAGACATGGCTCGAGAGTGAGATGGATGAGTAATTCTTCAATTAGGTTTTGTCTCCTGTTTTGAAAAACGACACTACCATACCATCCTGTTCCATGCCTCAGCTAGTCGCCATGCCCTCTAGCAGCACGGAATTAAAGAGTCTCGGAGGGACTTTGAGTACCGGTGTTCCACCACCCGCTTTCAAAAGCTCTGCTGTGATTCCGTTCTCGTCAGGTGCTTTAGGGTCATCCTTATCTCCTAGAGGCTGATATTCTGAATGTTTTTGACGTATTATCCGATAAGCATAGCTTTTGGGTCTTTGGCCGAGCTTATCAACGAGTTAGGCAACTGAGGTATTCAACTGTCCGTAGAAGTTCTCGATCTCTCTCAAAACCTCTCAAACCTCTCCGCTTTTAACGACGCTACAGCATAAAACATCAGAATTTCTATTTTGCCCATAGCCTTTTGGTTAAAGACGCGTCCAATTTTGATACCCTGCTTAATATACTTACAACTAGCGGTCCCACACGACTTCGTATTCGTAAATTTAGGATTTCCAGTTAGCATTACTTAAGTGCGCAGTTTTTTTCTGAACTCTGTTATCCTTTTAGTATCAATACATTTGTGACTAAAATGAACAAATTTATTAGTCGTTATTAAACGTGATAAAACCGTTTAAACAAGCAAACACTTCCTCCGTTTTTTAAATTATGAATGTGAGATATAATTCATAGATTATAATAAAATAACAGACGTAACCCCTAGGACGTAATGTAAGGATTTTTTTTTTCAAAATTGGACCACTAATAATTCTGATATATGCATTAAAACAATCAATTTAACAAAAGTCAAGAAGAAATCAGCAACATTAACTATACAGATTACCACCAAGGAAAGCCTATTATACCTGCCTACTATAGATTGGCCTAAATTGTTTGCGTCTTGCAACTATCGTGTGTTCAAGCAGCAATAAGTGAGTGTGGTTAAGGCAGGAGGCGGCAGAGACCTCTTTGCTTGAACTTCAATGACTTCTACACATGACTCTTTATAACTATTATCTACTTACGTTAAGGTATTCGGAAAAACTCAAGCTGTCCTGCGTGTTAAATAAGTACACATTGTGTATCCACATTACAGATTTAAAGATTTTCATTTTACACTTAGGTTACATAATCGAAGTTTACATACGGATTCCAAAAATTTTCGATAATGTGATAGGTAAAGCCTATGTTATAGGTAAAAGTCTATTTGATGCAAACAAACAAACAAATGGCTAGTATAGAGTGTAGATAATGGACTATGTTTCATTCGAGTACCTACATGACAGTTTCTCTTACAATTTGCGCAGTGTTTGTCAGAGCGTTAACGAGAATTGCCAGCAACCGCAATGCTATGGTAATAAACGCAAACATCGCGCGTAGATGTGAAACAACGTACAGCATCTATACCGAGACAGAAGTGAAGCCTCAAGGAATAACTTATTCGGAAATACCATAAAGAATGACACAATTTACTTGCATGTAAATAATAGAATTCTTCCGGTTTTTCTATACTAAGGGCCTGTTTTACTATCGACAAATAAATACTAACCAACGAAAAATTCAAGTTTAGAACAGACCGTAAAAGTTACATTTTGCAATGAAGCCTAAACGATAGGGATCGGCGTTCGGATACAACAATATTTTTTGCAATAGACGCAAACACCCAGAAAAAGGACTAGAAATTGCAAGGATTCTAGATTCATACATCAGTGTGATTTGACACAGTACCGTTGTTTGTGAAACAACGGTTGCTGTTGTTGTTGCTGCCATACGAAATAGTAAGTGTGAGCACATCATTTATTTATACTAACGGCCGATTTTACAACGTCCTATTGAGTCCTGGTTATCGTTATAATGTCCAAGGCTTGATACTAAATGAAATGACGTCCCATTTTAGAATTATTGGTAGGAACTTATATGTCGATGGTGAAACTGTCTTAATGTGTCAAATAATAGAGCTGTTGATGATATTATTGTACCAGAGCATATTAAATTTTGTTAATCTCATTGGATCTCTTACTAGATCGAAACATTGTGATTTCTGAATATAAATCTATCATGTCACACACAAATCACGACACGTTGATTGTTATCGTCTATTGTGTGGGTAGACAAGCGTGAGTGGTAATTCAAATAGCTTAACCCACCTCCAAAAATACAATGTCCCTAAATACAATACCTTTATTAATTTCTACAGCTATATTTTAATGCCTGTAGATGCCTTTACAGTATCTCAGCTTCTCAGAATAATAACATATTATCTATTATATTTTTTGGTAGATATCGTAAAATATATTTGTGCGTTTTAAATACAGGGCTTCTTTAAATATTTTTTTGTCTTCATCTGGTTTTTAACAAATAGTGAAATGTTCTTTTTAACCCCCAACGAATAAAGAGCGTAATGTTTTAAGTTAAACGTGTTTGTCTGTGTATTTGTGTATCTGTCTGTGGTGTGGTATCGCCCAAACGAATGTACCAATTTTCGTAAAGTTTTTTTGTGTCATTGATGATTTTATTTCGAGTTTTCTTACAATGTTTTATGAAAATTTGATCAGCCATTTGAAGATCATCAGCTTTTTGCTAGTTTTTAGTTGTCCGATCGATTCGAGATTTGATGCCAATGAAAATCACAGTATATGGGTAAGGTATCCATGACCCAATTGGCAGTTTGATGAACATCAGCTCTTCAATAAATTGATGAGGGCATCTCACTACCTTATTTAATATGTCCATATCATATCGATAGATATGAAATTTGGTACCGCATAACTTGATTGATATTAAAATGACATGGTAAGGCAACCATGACTTTAAATAAGACGGGTTGGGAGGTTTTTTGAATTTATAATTTTAGATTATAAATATTATGTCTAAAGTAATAATATTTAAATACTTGTTGCACACTATTTTTGCGCACCGTTTCTACCTCACTGATAAACGTTATTTCCTCTACCCAATGGTTGTCTGGAAGAGATCGCTTCCAGCGATAAGACCGCCAATATTGTACAAATGATTTGCCTGTAATGTTATTGTTTTTTGTGTCCTTACTTGTGCTATAAAGAATATTTATTATTTGTTATTATATTGTTGGCGATAATTTCAACGTTAAGTTTTCCGTCAGAACTTATTGTAATACATAGCTGGGTAATTTCATTTAAATCTATGAATTTGTTTTACTTTTGACAGATAATCTAGCCAACAAATAGGTAATTCAAATATGGAACATCATTTTGTAACATAGTAAAGGGCAGAAAACGTTACTAGTTACTTATTAGTACATTGTAAAACAGGCCGTAAGTATTGTATCTGTATTTTATCAATCTAAAATTAATGACAGATTATTTAGAGGGTCTTTTTAGGGTTCCGTAGCCGAATGGCAAAAAACTGAACCCTTATAGTTTCGTCAAGTCTGTCTGTCTGTCCGTCCGTATGTCACAGCCATTTAATTCTGTAACTATAAGCACTACACAATTGAAATTTGGTAGGAAGATGTATCTTGTTAACCGCTTACCGATTCTCATCAAAAAGGGGGAGGGGGGTGGGGCTTCCATATATGAAACTAAAACCAAAAAAAAATTTTTAGTCATACCTATGCATGTGGGGAGTCTATGGATAGGTCTTTTAAAATGGCATAGAGGTTTTTAAAACCATTTTCTTTTAAAGTCTTACGTTTCATAGCTAGACGCTTCCAAAGTGGTAAAATGGGCGTCCCCCCCATCTAATTTCTAAACCAAGCAAGTGTAAATTTTGAAAAAATATAATGTAGATCTTAACAGATACTTTCAACGAAAATTGTGGTATGGACGGCACATAGCACATTTTAAACAACCGCAAACATAACTTTGTACTTCATACAAACACTATAAAAAACAGAGTTAAATTTGCAGTCAACAAAATATTGTGGTATTTTACTAAGTAGAAGTAAGTGGATTCCCTAATTTAGTTAAAGTTGTCACGGAACCCTCAGTGCGCGATTCCGACTCGACCTTGGCCGGTTTTTTTTGCTCCTGCTACAGACCACACCTATATAATGTAGTCACATCCGAACGTATGCTACGGTTGATCCTAATTGCAATTTCTCACGTTTGACATATTATCATACCAGATATGATCACAAATCGACCGTGAGTGTCCGGGACGAGGGTGACCTTCCAAAATTGTGCGGCTAACTGAGTAAAAGCTGAAATAGCGAGCCGGGTATATTGCATTTCTGCTATTAATGGTGCTCACCTTCCAATTAGGTATGATAGCGTCGTGAAATTACAATATATGTGAGACAAATAAGAGGGATAAGACAAGAGACATTTTGAATCCGGGTTTTAAATTCAGGAAAGTAGATACTAGGCTTTTGAACCCTCATGAAACTATGATGGTTGGTATGAAATATTTTTTTAGCTAATTTATTGCTCGGCAGTGGCGTTTTATGGTAGCAAATGTGCCGCCATTAAATTGAACAAATTACTCGAGTTGATATTATTTGTAAGTTGTTACAAGTGCTTACATGCAGCTAATTGCAAAATTCTAAACAAACACGGTGCAGATGACGCGTTTCACGGGAATATATAAAAATATTTGCCTTTTGTGTAACGTCGAGTTGCATATTATGTGTGATAGATAGGTCTTTGTTTAGAAAATTGCATATTAACAATAGCAACCTTTGTAGATTTTTCGTTTAGGTAAGTAAAGGCAAGTGAATGTAATAATACCTAGTCAAGTGAAAAATACTTCGATTATACAGCGGTGGTTAAAGAATAATTTGCCATAAGTCAAGTGGAAAGCGCTTTGACTTTTATCCCTATATATATATCCATATACATGCAATGAGTAATGAACCAGAATCGTGTCTCTTCATGCATGTTATGAAGTCGGTAAAATGAAGAAAAGGAATTATTTATTTCAATCGTGGATAATGATGCAAATACAAGGTTGTAGGTACTCATGTCGAAAATTTGTTGTGAACAAGCGCCGATAAGTTTATGAGCGCTTTCACACTTAGGCTACTTTAGCAGCGCGAAGGTCGCCAGACCACAGATTAGAGAATAGTTCCAGACAGCCGCGCTGCTGATAATCACATACAGCAGTAAGCCTCACTTCACATGAAAGCGACGGCGCTGTTATCTCGCTGCTGTCGCACTAATGTGAAGCCGCACTTACTTGTCGCCAACAGATGTTTCACCGACAGAACATTCCTATGTATTGGCATAGTATTCTGACAAATGACAGCAGATCAGCATCAACTTGCAAGTATCTTCTCAAGTTTTCTACGTATGTGCTGCCTTATTTTGGCCACATCCATTAGTGAGTATACAAGAACATTGTTTTGTCTTTGTTCACGTGTTGATTTAGTTGATAAGTATATCATTTTTATGTTAAATTATAATTTCAATTTTGAATTAATATTGACAGGGACTCGACAAAGAAATACCTAGTTTAGGTTTACTGAAAAGCAACAATTAGGTTTTATCATTGTTCAGGTCTTAGAAAAATAGAACGGGAATTGCCATCATGAATAATAAAGGCGTAAACAAACTACCTACTGACGTAAAAGCACTTCGTCATTTATTAGAACTTGTTTCCCACGCATTTTTGCAGGTCCACTACTAACTCGATTCAGTTGCAAGCAATCGTTAAAAAATATCATTGCAAAGTTTTTTAAGCTCCGAAATAAGCGCGTATTAGTTTTGTAGAATAAAAAGCAAAACAAAAGTAGGTACCTACATATTACTACACAAAGTAAATCCTTGATTTACTGAACGCGCCCATGCTTAGCAGTAGAATGACTTCATAAAAAAAATTAGCTATAATCTGTATTTTATGGGAAAATATATCTAAGAACAATTTCAACTTTCAGTTTTAGCAGAAGAAATTAAATCGCTTGGACAACTATTTAAGACGTCGTAACTTTTTTTTGAGTAGTTAGAAGGTTAACATGTTAAAAGTCACAGACCGTGTAGCCCGGGCCTTGAACTGGGAGGAGGGGGAGAGTTCGAAAGTTATTTTTTATGTTTTTCCCTTAATTATCTGAATCCTTGCGTTTAAGCGATATGAGACATTCTAAAAAAATGGAAGATGATTAAATTTGCCACAAGTTTAACTTATTGAAGTTTTAAACCGAATTGAAAAATAAAACTTTGGAATTGGATATCATTTGTGTATGATGATAAAGGCTTCGAAACACGTGTGCTAAATTTCAAAGTCAAAAATCAGGTTCTTTTAAATTCCCTCTAAAAGGTTTAATAATACTTATTTAACTAACTTATTTCTCTTTTAGCTTTTCAATACTTTTGCAAAGATTCCAATCCCCAAACTAAAGGTAAGGTATAATATAATTTTAAAACCAACGTATTTCATGAATTTTGGCTGTTCTTGGTATCATAAAGTGGAAACAGGCAAAGCTATTTTGCCTTTACGGAATCCTTTGTACATAACATCTGTGCTAAAACGCGTTAAAATTTACTGAAAAGAAAATTATATGCAAAGCTACGTCGATTGTCCTTGATAAGGTTTACACGGCAATTTGGTATCTGACATGACGCGGCAGAGCCGGCTTGTTTGCAGATAAACAGAATTTCCCTTATAATAGCTACCCAAGCTTGAAATCTTCAAGCGATCTAGTAGAATCAAAAATTGAATCCCTTTTAGCAATGTTTGAACATGAGAAAATTGAGTTGAGATTGTTAGTACATTATGTTTTATACATATATATATTTGTATGAAATGACTTGAATTAAATATAATTATAGTCACTTTATTCTAACGAAAAAATGTATTTGCATGCTATTCATAGATGGCTGAAAGAGCTGAACTAAATAATAACTATCAAAATGTACCCTTTTCCAAACACAAATTAACATTCATTTCATTTCATTTTATAGCGACCCGCACCAAATACAATATACTTACTCGTATCAAGTCTACTTATGATGTCACTCAAAAATACGATAGCGATACATGCCGAATTAGTAATGATCGCAATCAGTTCTTAAGCCGTAGAAATGTAGGTACAGGTTATTTTGGCAAGAGTGAATATCTTGCTTCTAAGCATCTATGAACCACTCTGAACCACATCCTCACTCAAAATCAGGCGCGGTTGTGGTTAATTATCTGCTACATAATATATGTAGCAAAGTCGCTAATATTTTCAAATACATATAATATTCTGTTGTATAACCATTATTATTGCCTTTTCGTTCCATTTTGGTAGGTAATTGGTATTCAGGTAGACGACAAAATCGTGATTGAATTATATTGCGGACCCACGAAGTTAAGCTTAAATATTGAGTTCAGAAAAGCGCATGAAGAAAAATGAATGTAGTAGTCTGAAAATTATACAGTAGTAGGTACAATACCGTACAAACACTTATCCTCTCAAACATGTAAAAAAACCGACTAAGTGCGGTATCGTCGACTAAGTCGGACGCGCATTGAGGGTTCCGTGCCAACTTTTACTGAATGTCAACTTACTTCTACTTAACCATAATCATTGTGTTTGTATGAAGGACAATGTTATGTTTGTGGGAAATTTGTGTTCATTGTCAAAATCTACCAGTTCGATCTTGTTCAAACTTATTTTCGTTGTAAGTATAAAATTTTGAAGTGAAAACTTCTTTAGCGGCGTTGAGCACTTTTGTGGGATGGGGGAAAAATGTGAAACTCGCGTCAGGACACGTGGGCTGATCGAAAAACCGTAAGACGGTTGGCGAAATTATGGATGTAAGTTGATTTTTCTGAGAGATAAACTTTTTAATGTAATTTAATATAATATAAATTGTAATGTTTGTGTACGATAGCGCAATAAATAAATATTGTATTCTATAAAAATATTATATTATTATTATTATTGTATTCTATCACAAAAATGATAGTACTTTTATATTGATAATAACTATTCCAAAAAATCAAAAATGCACAACGTTGATATTCAAGTTTTCACTTCTGCCGGCACTCCCGGAGTGCAATTTTTTTCTCTTGCTTAGTTCAAAAGCTAGAAGGGGGGACGCCCCCAATTAAAGAAATTGTAGCTTTTAAAAGAACAGAGTCATTAGGCACCTATCTTCCCTCCCCTCCGCCTCTCCTGTAATCACTAAAAATGAAGAAATAAAATTTACAATTGAAAAAAAGTAAAAACCGACTTGAAATCTAAAATCCCCTTAAAAGCCTGAAATAAACTTTTGACCCTTGAAAGGAAAGGAAGCCATTTAACGCGATCAATTTCTTTTTGGAGTCGGTGCCATCACTTTGACCATCAAGCATCAACTATCAGTATCCTTTCCTTTCAAGGATCAAAAGTTTATTGAAGATTTTTTAGTGCATTTTAGTTTTGAAGACGGTTTTTACTTTTTTTTATATATATAAATAAACTACCCCCTATATCTATTAATATAATAGATATAGGGGGTAGTTTATTTTTTTCAAAACTCTTAAAAGTATAAAAAACAACACTTAGGCTACCCGTGACCAAGAATGCTGCAAAGTGTTTGAGATATCCGGATATAAAATGTAATAAATATCTCGAAAAGAGCCGTAAAATATTGTTTTATTCAATGAGTAGTTTTCGCGTTCACTTCAGAAACAAGTTTAATAAAATAAATAAATATTTGACAACATCACATACATTGCTCCGATCCCAAGCTAAGTAGCTAATCACTTGTGTTATGGAAATCGGAAACAACGGTGGTACCACAACACCCAGACCCTAGACAATATAGAAAAGATCGTTTTCTCCATTGACCCGGCCGGGAATCGAACCCGGAACTTCACGAGATGGCTAGCCACTCGACCACGGATGTCGTCACGAGTAGTGAGCTATGTTTTTACACCGATTATTATTTTGAGTCTTACATATGGGATTAACAACAATTCCTGGAGAAAACTGAGATATGGTATGAATAGCAATTTGTATCCGGTTTGGTTTAGTCAATTCGGATATTTGCAAATTTAAATTCAACAGCACTTTAACCTTAGAGCCCTATCCATGCATCTAATAAGAAAAAAAAAACTGTTTGTTGAGAAACAAACAATTCTGTGGTTAAGAAGATAAGTTAATTCACTGTATGCTTGTAAGTGTTTATAAACATTCTTATAATTACGTGGCCGCCGCCGGCTGCCTATGGATCTGTTTAATATATCAACACAATAATACCTTGTAGTAAAGCTGAAAAACTCAACATAGCAACACGTGTCATAAAGGGTAATTGAATTTTCGGGTCAGTACTTAATTAACGATAATACCACTTAATTATTATACAAACCACAACGTACCTGGTATGCCGATGGTTTGTATTTCAGTCAGAGCAAAATTGTACCTTCCTAAAGTAAATGGTTTGTCTAAGCCGCAGTTATTGTACCACTATACGCTGAAATAAAAATACTAAATAGTCTAGTCTAGTTGTTTCATGGCGAATCCTGGGAGAGCACTTTTGGCAGAGCTGAGGAGGGGATGGCTGGACTTAAGGAATGGCTTGATTGTAACCTCCTTACCTTAAACGCTAGTAAAACTAAACACTTATGTTTTTACAAAACCTTGCCTTCTGCACCTCCTACTACTTCAAGCCTCCGTTTACACTCTAGATGTGACCCCATCACTTGCTCTTGCCAAACTATTAATAGAGTTTCTGATATAATGTACTTGGGGGTGGTTATTGATGAAAATCTCTCGTTTAAAAAACATCTGGAAACCACTGCTTCTCGCATACGGAAACTGATATATGTGATGAAACTGCTCAGGTCTTCTGCCGACATGGACACGCTTCGCTTGGTATACACGAGTTTAGGTGAATCTCTTTTAACATACTGTATTCCAGTTTGGGGAGGATCTGGTGTCACTTCAATGTTGGTCCTAGAAAGAGCCCAAAGGGCTGTCTTAAAGACAATGTGCAACAAACCACTACTGCACCCTACGGAGACACTCTTTGCTGAAACAGGGGTCTTAAGTGTGCGCCAGCTTTATATCCTCAAAGCGTGCTTAAAGATGCACCGTAAAGTGCTGCGGTCCGTGGAATACCCTTCTCTAGTCCAGAAAAGAACTTTTAAGGTACCGACGGTAGCAGTGCAAACTGCCTTTGCGCGTAGACTGCCTGCACACATGCTGCCATTCATATACAATAAAGTAGCCAAATTTTGTGACATTAAAGCCCTTACCTTAAAACAAGCAAAGTATTTAATTACATCAAAGCTCTTGTCCATGTCTTACCAACAAACAGAGGACCTGATTAAGCACGTAATATAAGTAACCGCCAAAAAACACGTAGGTACGCTTTTTTCAGGACATACTTACATAAACGCAATCGCGCACACATACCAGCACACACACACACTAAATAACACACACACACACTAAATAACACACACACACACACACACACACACACACACACACACACACACACACACACACACTTTATCATCATCAATTCATTCATTACACATAGTTACTTGCATCCGTCGCAATCCTGTAAGAACCATTGGGTGCCCACGACACAGGAATTTCCTAGTGTGGGGCCCACAGTTAATTGCTCCATGTATTGTTGTTGGCATAACGTGATTTGAACTGTGTAACATCCACTTCTTAAATCTTCTACTGTAATAACAATAATCTTGTTGTCAATAAATATTTGTATTTGTATTTGTATTTGTAAGTAGTTTTATCAGCGACACAGTAAGAATAAATTTTAATTGCATTGTTTTGGATTTTAAATTATTTTTTAATGTTAAGCAACTAGTTTGAAACTTTAAACTACGTTCCGTAGCCGAATGGCAAAAAACGGAACCCTGATAGTTTTGTCAAGTCTGTCTGTCTGTCTGTCTGCCCGTCCGTATGTCACAACCACTTTATTCTGTAACTATAAGCATCACACTGTTTAAATTTGCTAAGAAGATGTATCGTGCTAACCGCTTTACGATTCTTATACAAAAAATAATGATATTTAAGGGGGGGGGGGGGGGGCTTCCATACATGAAACTTAAACCGAAAACATTTGCGTCTATGGATAGATCTTTTAAAATGACATGGCACAGTGATTCCTAAAACCATTTTCTTTTAAAGTCTAACGTTTAATAGATAAATAGATAGAGCCTTCCAAAATGAAAAGTATGAGAGAATGGCATGGCCATGAATATTTACGATTATGATGATGATGATGACTTACTGGCCATAACTATCACATTACCAGTATAACACAGAAGAACTTAGTCTAGTCTGCATTATTTAACTACCTAATTTAAATATTTAACTTTATTGCACTATAAGTTGTACGATTGGCGGACTTAATGCCTTGAGGTATGATCTACCAGTCAACTGATTATAATTAATTATAAACAATTGCCTTTTACACCTTTCGCATCCTCTCAAGCGTCTGTCATTGTAATTGAAGTGAAATAGATAGCCCTTGTTCATATCATATCTCTCCAGCGTTAGACATCTCAGCTTACCCACACATCAAAGCGAGTCGTACTTATCGTAAACAACCTGTTTATGTACGTTATCATCTTAATCAAACGAGTCATTTGTCATGCATTGCGAAGGGTAGGTACTCGTATGCTGAAGATGAGATGATATGAAAGACATATAAGTAAAATAAATGCAAAAACCTTTGCACCTTCTTTTCACCTAAAATCCAAAGGGGAAATTCTCAGAGCTTAGTCAAGAATATTCACTTAGTTTACAAGGGACTGAGGAAACATAAACACGTAGAAATTTTGGGTTGACGCTCATTGTGGAAAACCGTCGAAATTAAGCAAGAACTTTGTTGTTCATTAATATGAAACCACCTCGGGCACTTTATTAAAGTTCAATTTTTAGTACTCATTTTCCTTGCGGTATTCACGCGTGGTTTGGAAAAGTCACCTTTTTGTGACATGGGTCACGTGTGTTTTGGTGGTTAATTTGTAAGTTCTATATATCAACAATGAGCACCGGTTTATAGTTACGTCCGTGTCGTAGAATTCGTAGCACTGTAGCACTTCGTAGCACTATGCATTTCAAATTACAACGCGCACATCAAAACGAGCATCTTGTTAGGTTTAGTTGCATCTCTTAATTTTAAGTGTAAAGTCACTCTCCCTGTGATTTTCTGTTTGGAGTTTGGTAGCGATTTGACGTTTCTCATAGTTTGGAGTTTAAGTAGTTAATCCACATATTAGTAAAAGAGCTTCAAATTAAACGGGTTGGAGATTATTTTATACATTCTTGTGTTGTAAGATAAGTAAAGCCAACGAGATCCATTTAATCCATATCAGACGCCTATGACGGCTAATAATGAAAACGTGTAGATATTAAATATTACGGGATTTCCGTTAATCAAGGGAGAATAGTAAAATACGTAACAACGTTACTCACACATCTACAAATTGAGTGACACAATCATTTATTACGCTAATGCTACAAAAATACTTACCCCTTATTATTGACTCGTAAAATACTCAGGTATAAAAATCAAGATAGTGTCGACATTTGATGATATTAATCGAAGGTGTGCCTAAAGGGTGAGCCGGTCAGTAACCTCAAATGAAAGACTTGTTGACAGTCCACCTTTGTTTACTGAGGCCTTGGCTTCGCCTTCCCGATTGTATTTGTTTATTTCTCCCCCTAATTCGGAAAGGTAATGAAATGATGGCCTCCGTTTGCTTATAGTATTATCATTAAAACAGATTCAAGGCTCGCAAATTGTATGTAGGTGTGATTAGATTCGTACCAAATTAAGGTACCTAGCAATTAAACTTTGATTCAATTTATCGGTGCCGTAGAGGTAACTCACAAGTTGTTTGATTGTATCAAATGTACGTTTCGTAGTACCGGTTTAAAGTTACGTCCAGCTCGTAGAATTCGTAGCACCGCAGATTTCGTAGCAATGTGGTTAGTGGAAATGTTGTTGCAACTAGCGTTAGCGTAGTAGCGTGGCTTTTTCGTACATTCAGGTATAGTCAGAATTTCTTCATTCGCAAGGTGTGTATCATAGGAACAGAGAACACTCTTAATGTTGATAAGTAGATTTGAATAAACACGTGTAATGGTCTTAATTGGTATTATTTTTTCTTTTACCAATACTGTAACATTTCTGGGTTACCGAGGTAACAAAGTTACAGTTGTTCTTGAGTCAAGTAGCGTTTTTTAACGAAAGAATAATTTAAACACAATTATTTTATACCTTTGTACTTATCTCAAAATCATATTGTTACTTGAGTATAGCATATTTACATATGTTACAAAAAATCGTTTTAAATATTCGTGCGTTTAATTTATTTCGGCTTTCAGAGGACAGGTAAAAAAGAATGTTTCAGAAATGTTCTCATTTGTTAAACCTATAGTTACTTACCCTTTATTCTGAGCCACGTTTTAAATGTTTTTTTAATTAAAAAGGTTTCAATTAATAAATTCGTTTTTTGTAAAGAAATTAAAATGAAAATACATACGAAGCTATATAAAAAGAAAGCATTGTCACGTTGCTTTGTATCATTTTGTTAGCTGGATGACATTAAACATATACATTGTATTTTATTAGTCCTAATGGACCTTAGTTTGCCTTTTTGAAATTTAGTACTCTGTCGTACTAAAATTTAGAATTTTTTGAACAATGTTGTTTGACAGGTACAATTTTTGAAGCGATTAGGTAATAATATAATTAATAACCAAATACCTTAATTATGTTTACATAAGACATACCTACGAACAATCAGTAGTAAATTGCATACAAATTTTTATTTATTCTAATAAAGTGTCATTTTCAGAAAAAAAAGTTATAATTTTCCACATACCCCTTTAAAGTGTTGTTTTTTCGTGAGATATGTGCATTTATTTTTACTTTATCATTTAAAAGCCGACAAGTTGAAAATTTAGATGCAAATTCCCTTCCGCAATAACGTTATAAACCTCTTTATGACGGTTGATTAATGTTTGTAATTATGAGGACGAATATTTACTTGTTTCGTGAAAGTACATTTGCTATGCAAATAAGGTATATTGTGAACTTGCAAAACAGGAGTGCTAATGAATTATTAGCATTCAGTTATGTATTATATGCTTTAACCAGTTAATGAATCCGCATTCCTTATAAGAACTAAGTACCTTTTATTTTGTTCAATGTTTCATTTTGAATTAAACCGTATTATTTAAATATTTTGATATTTGTTGAGCTCGACATAAATAAGTACTTATGTTATTATTTTAGCCTAATACCAAAAAAAAAATAAACAACAAAAATAAACAACTTTTATCACACAAGTCATCAGTTTTAAGCATAGAATCAAAAATTAAAAGACTATTATGGACCCATTCCTATAACATATTTAAATATTTATGTACTTTTTTATTTCATTTATTTACAAATAGGGAACATAGCTAATTTTTTAAGTCAGTACGGCAATTATGTATAGTGTATGTTTTTAATTGAGCCATGTAAATATTTCCTACACATAAAAGCCTAGAACAGCCCACCTTCAATGCCATTTTTGCAGTTCAAGTATTCTGAAAAGCGTGGGTTTCACTTGTAATTAGAGCAATAAATGCAATTTATGATCGCAATTGTAGTGGGAGTAGACCAATGTGATAATGTCAAGCGATACACAAATCTTTCTAAAGGTGAACGAACGAACTGTTTGCTAGTTCATGCAAGCAGCCAGCATCAGCAGTTTTTTTATAAACTTAGGGCTGGTTCACGCTACACCATGCTGGCGCCGGGCCGGGCTCCGACCGGGTGCCGGCCGGGATGTGGTCAAACATTATTGTATAAATTTTTATGAAGTGATACATGCGCGGCGTTGGAATGTCTATGGGAATTTTGGCCTCGGCACGTTGTAGCGTGAATCATCCTTAAGAGGTGTGGGATGTAATAACTATTAACATTGATACCGATTCCTTCCCAATCCAGGAGTTTAAAGGCGTTTTACAATGCCACTTTAAGCAATTTCGGAGATATGACGTCTCACGCCTGTCTGCAATAGAATCAGCCTCGTTTTTTCCTCTCGGACCGACATAGTGGCGTTATTTTACAGATACTTCAACACCTCAATACTTGTTGAGAACAACATAAACAGTATAGCTTTGTGCCAAGGCCGTAATTTATTTTACTTTAAAAAGTTATCACCTTTGCATTGTCTATGCCTCTGCCGATTTCCCTCTCTCTGTTCGATCCTACCAACGGTGCCTGCGGGTCGGCCTCGGTCAATATTTATTAAATTACTTATATTTGTGCGGAATAAACATTGTAAAACGTTATTCACGTCGTGAGCTATCATAAAAGTGTGAATTTGTATTGCTAGCAAAGTTGAAAATAAAAACAGTGTTGGTGTTGTGCAAAGAAACTTTTTCATTTCATCTGCCTGCAGCCCTACACGCCCCCTGGCATTCATCACACACATTTACATGGACAAACCGTCCATGTTGGTCCTTCGAAGAACAATCAGCGGTAAGAATATCGAGAAAATCATCCACTACAACATCAACGTGAATAGAAGCATTTCCCTCCGACGCCATACTATTCCGGACCGACCCGCCAAAACAGCGACACCAGCGACACCGAGCAAGCAGCGATATCGAGGTGTTGGCAGCGCTGTCTCGTCAAGCAATTTCATTGGTTGTTGCACGCCGAGCGACCACAGCGCCACCACGAAAACACCACCCTGTCTAGCCATTGGTAGCCGCAATTTCCGCGCCGGACGATTAGCCAACAGCGCCCCCGCGAGCGAACGAAGCGAAACATCGATCGACCAATCAGGAGGGAGCCCGCCGAAATAGGATCCTGCGACCTACTAAGTACTCCGCGTGTACGACGACGTCGACAAAAGACGCCATCTTCATCAACATTTTCGCCTCCGCCATTTACCGGTGCGAAGAAGTAATGGTGTTTTCTCGTTAAAGACATTAAGTACATACTCGTTTTTTTTTAGCTATCTTGTGTCGTAGTTAATAGAATTCAAGCAGTGATTTATCGAATATCGGCGTCACGATGACCGATTTAAAGGAATTAAAAGCATCACGTGGCTACAGTAAGTCGAGCCTGACTCGCTTATCAAAGCTGGCCGACGACTTGGGGGAAACATCCCTCCAACGCCTGCTCACCAGGCGGGAAAGGCTGAAAGAGGTTTTTAAACAGTACAGCGATGTTACGGTCAAAATAATAGCCATTGATGAAGACGACTCTGAGGACGTGGCCGCCATTGAGGAGCAATACCTCGAAGCGCTATCCGCTGTCAACGAGGCAATTGATTCCAAACGCTCTAACCCACAGGTGGTCTCTAAAATTAAGTTGCCAACCGTAGAAATTAGGAAGTTCACAGAAATTAAACAGCACCTGGCGGCGTTAAAAAATCTTAATGAGCCCGTGGAATCATGGAACAGCGTGGTAGTTTGTATCATAATGCGCAAACTGGACGTGGTAACCAGTCGCGCTTTCCAATTAGACAGGAACAATAAGGTGCTGCCTACAGTCAAGGAGCTGTTGGAGTACTTGGAGAAGCGTACTCTGGCCCTAGAGACCACAGACAGCAACGCCCACAAGCCACAGTGGCAGGCCCAGCGCTTCGTCAGCCATTCCGTGACAGCTCAGCAAGGACAGCCATCATGCTTGTACTGTGCTGTTGCCGCAGCCTGAGGTGTTGCCTTCACCCACATCGAGTCAACAATTCGCAACACCAACTACATCAGCACCACAGCCTTCAATCATCCACACTGCATTCGGGGTCGTCGTCGCTGGCCGCAGCAACACCAAAACAAGCAATCAGGTTGTATCTTTGTTTTGTAATGAATGTAATTCAAACATTAATGACAACTTGAGTGCATTTTGGAGTACCGAAAAGGTGCCTGAAATCTTCCCAGAGCAATTACCAGAACACGATTATTGTGAAAGGCTTTTTAAAGATACTACTGTGCTCGAAAACAATAAATTCACAGTCACAATGCCCACTAAAGTTCCGGTAGAACAACTCAATTCTGAACTTGGGGAATCATTTCCATTAGCACTAAAAAGGTTCTATAACCTTGAGAAGCGACTGCAAAAAGACCCAGTACTTCTTACAGAATATACTAAATTTATACATCAATATATTTCTTTGAAGCATGGTACAATTATTGATATAAGTAGCTACGATTTGTCTAAGGACCCGGTTTACTTTCTGCCCCACCATGCCGTTATAAAAGAATCTAGCAAAACCACCAAGCTAAGGACAGTTTTTGATGGGTCAATGCCAACAACAAACAAAGTTTCATTAAATGATCTCCTTTTAAATGGTCCTGTGGTTCAAAAGGATCTATTCGAAGTCCTGCTATCATTCAGATTAGAGAAATATTATTTTATATGTGACATTCGTATGATGTTCAGATGTATTGAACTAGATCCACAACAACGATCTTTACAAAATATACTATGGCGCGACTCTCCTGATCAAGACATTTTGTGCATTCAGCTAAACACAGTTACATACGGCCTTAAGCCATCATCATATCTTGCCACTCGCTGTCTTATAGAACTCGCAGATAGGTATCAGGATCAGTTCCCTTTAGCATCTCAAGTTCTGAGAAACAATACTTACGTTGATGACGTCTTGTCAAACAGTGACTCTCAGCAAACTTTGGCTCAAATGCAAGATGAGTTAGTCAAATTACTTGCTCTGGGAGGATTTCAGCTGCACAAGTGGGCATCAAATTGTAGTAACATTCTTTCAAAAGTACCTAAAGAAGCTCAACACTTTGGTGAGCTAGATCTACAAAAACATGACATGTCAGTCAAAACACTGGGTGTTACATTTCATGTCGAGGATGACGTGTTCAAAACCACAATTCCTGAGCCCTACACTAGTCTTAGCGACTCCAAACGTGAAATACTGAGTCACATATCAAAGTTTTATGATCCAATGGGTTTAATAGGTCCCATATTAGTGCAGGCAAAACTAATTATGCAAAGCCTCTGGGCTTCAAACACAGAGTGGGATTCGATTCCTGCTCCTGATATACGAACCATGTGGTCTAATTTTGTAAGGGATTTACATGAAATGAAACAGGTGAGCGTACCCCGCTGTGTGAAACCTCACGATTCACGTATAGTACAACTGATAGGTTTTGCGGACGCCTCCTCAAAGGCGCATGGGTGCTGTCTATATTTGCGCATCATTGATGCCCATGGCAAGGTTCATGTTGAATTGTTATGCTCAAAATCTAGAATAAATCCCCTTCGCAAGCAGCTGACGATACCCAGATTAGAGCTCAATGCTGCAGTGTTGCTGTCAGATTTGACTGGCAAGGTATCGCATGTACTGTCATCTAAAACTCAAATTCATGACATTCACCTCTTCTCTGATTCGCAAATTGTCTTGGCTTGGTTACAAACTGATGTCACAAAACTGCAAACTTATGTAGCAAATCGAGTCAGAGCAATTACAGAGCATGCTCATATAAATGGTCACTGGCATTATGTTAACACAGAGGATAATCCCTCAGATTGTCTGAGCCGAGGCCTTCAGCCTCACGAACTTGAATGTAACGACTTATGGTGGCATGGGCCGTCATTTTTATATGATAGAAATTGCAATTTTAAATCAAACTGTGAACTTCCTACAGAATTGCCAGAATTAAAGTCCCCCAAAGGCAACACTGTTTGCGCAACAATTATATCAGCTTCAGATCTATTTGAAGAGCTTAAAAGGTTCTCAAATATTAATAGAATGATTAGAGTATTAGCCTATGTACTAAGATTTTGTAATAATATAAAGCCTCAAGCTGTAAGGCAGGGTAATTTCCTATCCTCACGTGAACTCAATAAAGCTTTGCAATTGATAATTAAACATGAGCAGGGAAACTTGTATCTACAAGAAATTAAATGTTTGTTAGACCAGACTCCAATCAAGGGTAGTTTAAAACCTCTTTCACCCTTTCTGGATAGTGATGGAATAATTAGAGTAGGTGGCCGTTTAAACAATGCGCCTATATCATATGCAAAACAGCATCCCATTATTTTGCCCAAAGATTCAGATATCACTGCATTAATAATTAGGAACGAACATTTTAAATTGCTTCATGCTAGTCAGAAATTAGTACTAAGTTCACTAAGACAACGATTTTGGATTGTAGACGGTTTACGTGCAGTTAAAAAGATACTACATAAATGTGTAACCTGTTTCAGAATGAAAGCTGCGGCGACCACTCAGCTGATGGGTTCCTTGCCTGCCGATCGAGTCACAGCCTGTCGTCCATTCCAGAAGATCGGGACCGACTTCGCTGGGCCGGTGGCGGTCAAGAATAGCCGAATCAGAAAGCCGGTAATAGGAAAGGGTTACATAGTTTTATTTGTCTGTTTTGTTACAAAAGCAATTCATTTAGAACTCGCTTCTGATCTAACGACAGAAGCCTTCCTAGCTTGTTTTAAACGATTTATCTCACGACGCAACTTGCCCAGCGACGTCTACTGCGACAATGGTTCGACATACAAGGGGGCAAGGAACAAATTAGATGAGTTGTACCGCTTGCACGCTTCTCAGAGCCATCAGACCACTGTACAAACATTTGCTTCAGAAAAGGGTATCGATTTTCACTTTATACCTAGTTATAGTCCAGTTTTTGGTGGGCTCTGGGAAAGCGGTGTTAAAAGTGTCAAATATCACCTGAAAAGAATTGTAGGAAAGGCTTTATTGACTTATGAGCAACTTAACACTGTATTAGTAGAAATAGAAGGAGTCTTAAACTCAAGACCACTTACGGCTGTAACTTCAGATCCAGACGACCTCTCATATTTATCTCCAGGTCATTTTTTGACAGGCGCGCCTCTCAATTGTTATCCTGAGCGCGACCTAACTAATTCCAAAGCAAGTCTAGGTCAATTTTGGTCTGTAATCACTAATATGAAACAAATTTTTTGGAAATATTGGAGTAATAATTATCTTACTATGTTGCAAAACAGACCCAAGTGGCGTGATAGCACACCTAATGTATCTATTGGTAGTTTAGTTATATTGCGAAATGACAATGCGCCTCCTTTGCAATGGCCTATGGCTCGCATTACAAATCTCTTTCCGGGTAAAGACGGCAAAGTACGAGCCGTAGAAGTAAAAACTTCTAATGGTCACAAACATAATAGGTCCATTACAAAGATATGCGTATTGCCCTTGTAGATTATAAGTAATATAGGTATGTTAAGTTTGAAACTTTATAACACACAAAAATTGTAATATCAATGCTGTTCATACTTTTTTTTTAACAATTCGTTGTAAAAATGTTAAAAATGCCTCAAACTAATTTTGTCTATTTTACGCTAGGTAAATAAACTAAATGTAACAACTATGTACACAGTGAGTAATACATATTTATTGCCGTAATTAATTTAAGTACTTACTGGTTATTTTCGCTTGCCTGTATTATAGGTAGATAATAAGTATAGGTAAATAATCGTGTAACAAACGCACAATTGTAATATTGAGATAAATATTAGTATATTTAATTGTAGTGGCTATTTAGAGATTGTTTTGATCTTGCAATGTTCACTATTGATTGCTGTTGTCTAAAGTTTATTAACATTATATTCATAGCTTTTGTTTCTGAGCCCGCAGCTTATGTTGAGAACAACATAAACAGTATAGCTTTGTGCCAAGGCCGTAATTTATTTTACTTTAAAAAGTTATCACCTTTGCATTGTCTATGCCTCTGCCGATTTCCCTCTCTCTGTTCGATCCTACCAACGGTGCCTGCGGGTCGGCCTCGGTCAATATTTATTAAATTACTTATATTTGTGCGGAATAAACATTGTAAAACGTTATTCACGTCGTGAGCTATCATAAAAGTGTGAATTTGTATTGCTAGCAAAGTTGAAAATAAAAACAGTGTTGGTGTTGTGCAAAGAAACTTTTTCATTTCATCTGCCTGCAGCCCTACACGCCCCCTGGCATTCATCACACACATTTACATGGACAAACCGTCCAATACTTTAAGTATATTATATGTGAGAGACCAGAGCACCGCCCAACTTTTAATCGAATCAAAGGCCTCCTCCTACTCCTCGCGTACCTCTATAATTTGCCTAAGGTCTAGCTAGGGTAATGTAGCCCTTTCGAAATTTGGCTTGTTCGGGAGGCTGAATGTCATCAAACCTACGTTTGACAATATGATTCGTGATTACCCTTGAAAACATTTCGTAGACATGGCTTGAGAGTGAGATGGATGAGTAATTCTTCAATCAGGTTTTGTGTCTGTTTTGAAAAACAACACTACCATACTCCTGTTCCATGCCTCAACTAGTCGCCATGCCCTCTAGCAGCACGGAATTAAAGAGTCTCGGAAGGACTTTGAGTACCGGTGTTCCACCCGCTTTCAAAAGCTCTGCTGTGATTCCGTTCTCGTCAGGTTCCTTGTTGTTTTTAAGCTGTTTTAGGGTCATCCTTATCTCGTGGAGGCTGATATTCTAAATGTCTTTGATGTATTATCCGATAAACATAGCTTTTGGGTCTTTGACCGAGCTTATCAAAACGGGTTTGGCAACTGAGTTATACAACTGTCTGTAGAAGTTCTCGATCTATCTCAAAACCTCTCAAACCTCTCCGCTTTTAACGACTCTACAGCATTCAACATCAGAATTTCTATTTTGCGCATAGCCTTTTAGTTAAAGATGCGTCTAAAATGCCAATATGCGTCCAGCCCTTACCTGTTAAGCAGACTAGCCTTCAACTGTAAAAAGTATCGAACTCGACAAAAAAGCACCTTTGACATACTCATTTGTAGGACTAATTACCGTAAAAATAGTTTTATAATAAGAGCCGCAAGCAAATACAATGCATCTTTTAGTCATATAGATATTTTTCATGAGCGATTGACAAGTTTTCGTCGTCTTTTAAGATCTGCATAAATACAAGCAATTCTCGATATTGGTATATTATTGTAATAAAATAGTAGTTAGGTTTAGGTAAACCCTCTTTTTATGTAAAAGTTTTCATGTATGGGACATAAAAACTGTTCGCATTATGTCTTCTTGGCTCTCATTGTAAAAGTTAGCATTGGAAACTTTTAAATGCTAGTGTATAAGCTTATTAATTATCTATTAAGATGTACTATAAGACAGCTGTTTGTTTCCTTAATAAAGATAAAATAAAATAAAAATATTGATACTCTCCTCAATATACTTACAACTAGCGGTCCCCCACGACTTCGCCCGCGTAAATTTAGGATTTCCAGTTCGCATTACTTAGGTGCGCAGTTTTTTCTAACTCAGATATCCTGTAAGTTAAGTATCAAAACGTGTTTGACTAAAATAAACATTTTAATTATAGCGGTCCCCCGCGATTTCGTCGTTATTAAACGTGATTAGCACGTTTAAACAAACAAACACTTCCTCCGTTTTTTTTAATTATGAATGTGAGATATGGTTCAACTGACCCATCTTTTCATAATAAAATAGCAGTCCGCGAGGATTTTACTTCGTTCCTGTAAGACTGCTTGTTATTTTTTTTATATAATCTATCTTGCTAGTTACATGTGTCCTAGATTAGTGGTACCATATACTAAACGTTTTTTGTTTTTTCGTACGAAAAGCTCAAACTGACCTTCGAGTTAAATAAGTACACATAGTGTATCTACGTTATAATATTTTGTCGAGTCCTTTAATTTCTATTCGACTACATTATCTTGCACCCATTACAATCTTCTTGCATAATTTAAGGGTATGACTTGGAGAGAATGCTTTTAATATTACAAAATGGTCCATCTTTTGTACACTGTTATATATGTTATAAAGTTTTTAAATAAAAAAATATATCTATTTACCGTATAGCTAGAGGCTAACTATGCTGCCGTCCTAAGTAAGCTCAATACACTATTTTATTACTCATGATATTTTTAATGCTATGTCCCATTTGAATAATTCAAAAGTAATTTACAGGTCCTAATATAGCCTTAAATCTGACGTGTTATTTTTTTCGATAAAGTTTTATCCTGAAATACGTAAACTGTGACTTCCTTTTTGTTTTATATTTTTACCTTTAAAAAGAGTGATTGTGACATAACTATTTACGTTATAGTTAGACATATGCTATCTCGGACTTTATTATACATAATAATGTATTCTACTAAACTGCACAACATCACTTTGCTCTATTGTCAATAGTTTTCGCAGCGTTCGCGATTTAAAGATTTTAATTTCATACCTTAGGTTACATAATCGAAGTTTTCATACGGATCTATTTTTTTTGGTAATGTGATAGATATAGCCTATGCTGTCCGGGGGAGTTTTAAAGTCAGACCTATAGCAGAGAAACTCCTGGAAAGCCAGCTTCGTTGGTACGGCCACGTTATGCGTCGTGAGGAGGATCACCCCGTTATAACATCCCTTAAAATTGACATAGGAAAACAACCCCGAGGACGCCCAAAAGCTACTTGGTGGAGAAACCTTGAAACTCGAGCTAAATTAGTCCCAGCTAGTATAAGTGACAGAGCTGAATGGCGCAAACATATTCAGAGGGCCGACCCCAAATGAAATGGGAAAGGGCACGGAGAAAGAAGAAGATAGCCTATGTTCATTGCTGATAATGCAGGATTCTAATGGTCATAGATTTTTTTAAATCGTTCCAGTGGTTTCGGGGCCTATTCGATGTTAATAAACAAACAAACGGCTAGTATAATAATAATATAGAAAAAAGATAATAGCCTGTGTTTCAAACATCACATACAGTTTCTCTCACAATTTGCGCAGTGTTTGTCAGAGCGTTAACGAGAATTGCCAGCAACCGCAATGCTATGGTAATAAACGCAAACATCGCGCGTAGATGTGAAACAACGACCAGCATCTATACCGAGACAGAAGTGAAGCCTCAAGGAATAACTTAATCGGAAATACCATATAGACTTTGAAACAAATTACTTGCATGTAAATAATAGAATTCTTCCGGTTTTTATATACTAAGAGCCTATTACCATCGACAAATAAATACTAACCAACAAAAAAATCTAATATAGAAGAGACTGTAAAAGTTAGATGTTGCAATGAAGCCTAAACGATAGGGTTCGGCGTTCGGATACAAGAATATTTTTTTCGATAGACGCAAACAACCAAAAAAATGCACGGCTAAGGACTAGAAGTTGCAAGGATTCTAGATTCATATATCAGTGTGATATGACACAGTACCGTCGCTTGTGATGCCATACGAAACAGTAAGGGTGTGAGCACATCATTTACTTATACTAACGGCCGATTTCACAACGTCCTATTGAGTCCTGGTTATCGTCATATGTCCAAGGCTTGATACTAAATGAAATGACGTCCCATTTTAGAATTATTGGTAGGGACTTATTTGACGATGGTGAAACGGTCTCTATGTGTCAAATAATAGAGCTGTTGATGATATTATTGTTTCAGAGCATATTTAATTTTGTTAATCTCTTTGGATACTAGATCGAAACATTATGTGATTTCTGAATATAAATCTATCACGTCACACACAAATCACGACACGTTGATTGTTATCATCTATTGTGTGGGTAGACAAGCGTGAGTAGTAATTCAAATAGCTTAACCCACCTCTAAAAATAAAATGTCCTTAAATACAATACCTTTATTAATTTCTACAGCAATATTAAAATGCCTGTAGATGCCTTTATAGTATCTCAGCTTCTCTAAATCGGAACATAATTGTATTTTTTTGATACATATCGTAAAATGCTTGTTAATTTCTAAATACAGAGCTACTTTATATTTTTTTGTCTTCATCTGGTTTTTAACAAATTGATATTGTTCTTTTTAACCCCCAACGAATAAAGGGCTTAGTGTTTTAAGTTAAACGTGTTTGTCTGTGTATTTGTGTATCTGTCTGTGGTGTGGTATCGCCCAAACGAATGTACCAATTTTCGTAAAGTTTTTTCATGTCATTGATGATTTTATCTCTGTTTTCTTACCATGTGTTATGAAAATTTGATCAGCCATTTGAAGATCATCAGCTCTTCAATAAATTGATGAGGACATCTGAGTACCTTCTATAATATGTCCTATTGATATGAAATTTGTATAACTTCATTGATATTAAAATGACATGGTAAGGCAACCGTGACTTAAAATAAGACGGGTTGGGAGGTTTTTAAAATTTGAAATTACACATATCATGTCACCGTCTTATCTTAAAAACTGCGAGATTTCTATCTAACGGTTTAAATTCCTGAATTGTAATTTCAAGATTAATTCTGAACTGCACCAGACTATACATTATAACGAATACTGAAATGACGAATCATTGAAAAAAGTGGAAGGTCAGGGTAGGTAAAGTGTTAGGTTGACATGTAAGTACCAATAAAAGCGTAAATGCTTAACCATTTCTAGCTTGTTCACAATAAAGCAACAGATTACAATCTACCGGATTTAAAACCATTATGTTGTAGTCGCACGGTTTGCACAATATTACGGTGACATACAACGTGGGGCCTAGAGATAAAGTATTCCAAAGTTATAATATCTTAATACTTGTTGGAGCAAATTTCAACGTCAAGTTTTCCTTCTGAACTTATTGTAATACGGCTCATTTTTTTAAATATATGAATTTGTTTTAATTTTGACAGACAATCTAGCCAACAAATAGGTAATTCAAATATGGAACATCATTTTGTAACAAAGTTAAGGGCAGAAAACGTTACTAGTTACTTATTAGTACATTGTAAAACAGGCCGTAAGTATTGTATCTGTATTTTATCAATCTGAAATATATTACAGTTGATTTAGATGTTTTTTTTTGCTCCTATTCTATAACAGGATGTGACTACATTATACAGGGTGTGGTCTATACCACACCCTATATAATGTAGTCACATCCGAATGTGTGCTACGGTCGATCCTAATTGCAATTTCTCACGTTTGACATATCATACCCGATATGATCACAAAACGACCGTGAGTGTCCGGGACGAGGGTGACTTCCGAAATTGTGCGGCTAACTGAGTAAAAGCTGAAATAGCGAGCCGGGTATTTTGCATTTCTGATATTAATGGTGCTCACCTTCCAATTATGATAGCGACGTGAAATAACAATAGATATGAGACAAATATAAATATAAATATCCTTTGGCATTCCCACACATCGCCATCTAGCCCCAAAGTAAGCTACTCAAAGCTTGTGTTATGGGTGCCAGACAACGGATATAATACTTAAATACTTTTTGTTTGTAAATACATACATGATATATAATACTAACAGACATGTTCATGCACACAAATGTTTGTATTGTGCAGGGATCGAACCCGCAACCCGCTGCGTAGTAGGCGATTTCTCGACCACTACACCAGACGGGTCGTCAAAATAAGAGGGACAAGACAGAGATACTAGGCTTTTGTAACATCATAAAACAATGCTGATTGGTATGATATATTTTTTAGCTAATTGATTGCTCGAAAGGGTGGTGTGGTGGTAGCAAATGTTTCGCCATTAAATTGAACAAATTACTCGAGTTTAATTGTTAAATTCACTTGTACGTTGTTCATATGATTACATGCAGCTAATTACAAAATTCTAAACAAACACAGTGCAGACGACGCGTTTCACGGGAATATATAAAAATATTTGTATTTTGTGTAACGTCGAGTTGCATATTATGTGTGATAGCTAGGTCCTTGTTTAGAATACTGCATAGTAACAATAGCGAGCTTTTTAGATCTTACGTTAAGGTATGTAAAGGCAAGTGAATGTGAAAAATGTGTTGATTATACAGCGTTGGTTAAGGAATGAGGATATTATTTTGCCATAAGTCAAGTGGAAAGCGCTTTGACTTTTATCCCTACATGCAATGAGTAAAGAACAAGAATCGTGTCTCTTCAAGCATGAATGAGGTCAGTAAAAATGATGAAACGGAATGATTTATTTGAATCGTGGATAATCATGAAAATACAAGGTTGTAGGTACTCATGTCGAAAATTTGTTGTGAACAAGCACCGATAAGTTTCACTCGTCACCAACAGATGAGCACAATGTTCAAGATAAAAAACTGCCAAAACTTCCAGTGTATTGGCATAGTATTCTGACAAATGGCGTCAGATCAGCATCGACTTGCAAGTATTTTCTCAAGTTTTTTACATTTGTGCTGCCTTATTTTGGCCACATCCATTAGTGAGTATATAAGAACATTGTATAGTATTTGTTTACGTGTTGATTTAGTTGGTAAGTATATCATTTTTATGTTAAATTATAATTTCAATTTTACACAACATTTCAACATTTATGTTTTATCACAAACAAATCGGTCTGTGATTTGTTCAAGGCTCAAAAAAATTGAATGGGGATTACCATCATGAATAATAAAAGCGTAAACAAACTACCTACTGACGTAAAAGCACTTCGTCATTTCTAAGAACTTGTTTCACACGCATTTTTGCAAGCCTACTACCAACACGATCAAGATGCAAGCAATCGTTAGAAATTATCATTGAGAAGTTTTTCAAGCGCTTATTAGTATTGTAGAGTAAAAAGTAAAACAAAAGTAGGTACCCACTTATTACTACACAAAGTAAATCCTTGATTAACTGAACGCGCCCATGCTTAGTAGTAGACTGACTTCATAAAAAAAATTAGCTATAATCTGTATTTTATGGGAAAATATATCTAAGAACAATTTCAACTTTCAGTTTTAGCAGAAGAAATTAAATCGCTTGGAAAACTATTTAAGACCTCGTAACTTTGTTTTCACTAGTAAGAAGGTTAACATATTAAAAGTCACAGACCGTAGCCCGGGCCTTGAGCTGGGAGGAGGGGGAGGGCTCAAAAGTTTTTTTTTCCCTTAATTATCTGAATCTTTACGTTTTAGCGACATGAGACATTCTAAAAAATGGAAGGTGATTAAATTTGCCACAAGTTTAACTTATAAAAGTTTTAAACCAACTTGAAAAAAAAAAACTATGGAATTGATAACATTTGAGTATGATGATAAAGGCTTCGAAACACGTGTGCTAAATTTCAAAGTCAAAAATCAGGTTTTTTTTAATTCTCTCTAAAAGGTTTAACAATACTTATTTAACTAACTTATTTCTCTTTTAGCTTTTCAATCCTTTTGTCAAGATTCTAATTCCCAAACTTAAAGGTAAAGCATACTATAATTTTAAAACCAACGTATTTTATGATTTGTGGCTGTTTTTCGTATCATAAAGTGGAAATACGCAAAGCTATTTTGCGTTTATAGAATCCTTTGTACAAAACATCTGTGCTAAAAAGCGATAGAATTTACTAAAAAGAAAATTATATACAAAGCTACGTCGATTGTCCTTGATAAGGTTTACACGGCAATTTGTTATCTGACATGACGCGGCAGAGCCGGCTTGTTTGCAGATAAACAGAATTTCCCTTATAATAGCTACCCAAGCGTTGCCGAAATCTTCAAGCGATCTAGTAGAATCAAAAATTGAATCCCTTTTAGCAATGTTCGAACATGAGAAAATTGAGTTAAGATTGTCAGTAAATTATGTGTAGTAAATATTTATTTTTGAATGAAATCAAATGAATTTTGATTAAATTTAAAGATTTAATGTTTTTATAGTCACTTTATTCTAACAAAAAATGTATTTGCATGCTGTTCATAGATGGCTGAAAGTGCTGAACTAAATGAAAATATTAACCATTAAAATGTAGCCTTTTCCAAATGCAAATAAACATTCAATTCAATTCATTTTATAGCGACTCGCACCAAATACCTACAATATACTTACTCGTATCAAGTCTACTTATGATGTCACTCAAAAATACGATAGCGATACATGCCGAATTAGTAATGATCGCAATCAGTTCTTAAGCCGTAGAAATGTAGGTACAGGTTATTTTGGCAAGAGTGAATATCTTGCTTCTAAGCATCTATGAACCACTCTGAACCACATCCTCACTCAAAATCTGGCACGGTTGTGGTTAATTATCTGCTACATAATATATGTAGCAAAGTCGCTAATATTTTCAAATACATATATTATTCTGTTGTATAACCATAATTATTGCCTTTTCGTTCCATTGTGGTAGGTAATTGGTATTCAGGTAGACGACAAAATCATGATTGAATTATATTTCGGACCCTCGAAGTTAAGCTTAAATATTGAGTTAAGCTTAAATATTGAGTTCAGAAAAGCGTATAAAGAAAAATCTGAAAATTATACAGTAGTAGGTACAAAACCGTACAAACACTTATCCTCTCAAACATGTTAAAAAAAAAAAGACTAAGTGCGGTATCGTCGACTAAGTCGGACGCGCATTGAGGGTTCCGTGCCAACTTTTACTGAATGTCAACTTCTACTTAACCATAATCATAGTGTTTGTATGAAGGACAATGTTATGTTTGTTGGAAATGTGCTGTTCTTCAAACTTATTTTCGTTGTATTAAATTTTTCACTTGCTTAGTTCAAAAGTTAGAAGGGGGGACGCCCCTAATATAAGAATTTGTAGCTTTTTAAAGAACAAAGTCATATGGTGCAACTTCCCTCCCCCCTCCCCTCTCCTGTAATCACTAAAAATGAAGAAATAAAATGAACTTCTAGAAAGGTAAAACTGACTTGAAAACTAAAATGCACTAATATCTCTTAAATAAACTTTTGACCCTTGAAAGGAAAGGAAGCCATTTAACGCGATCAATTTCTTTTTGGAGTCGGTGCCATCACTTTGACTATCAAGCTTTAACTATCAGTATCCTTTCCTTTCAAGGGTCAAAAGTATAAAGACTTTTTAGTTTTCAAGTCGGTTTTTACTTTTTTTACATAATAATAGTTATGGTAGTTTATTTTTTTCAAAACTCTTAAAAATATTAAAAAAAACATCACTTAGGCTACCCGTGACCAAGAATGCTGTAAAGAGTTTGAAACGTCCGGATATAAAATGTAATAAATATCTCGAAATGAGCCGTAAAATATTGTTTTATTCAATGAGTAGTTTTCGCGTAAACTTCAGAAACAAGTTTAATAAAATAAATGAAACAACGGTGGTACCACAACACCCAGACCCGAGACAATATAGAAAAGATCGTTTTCTCCATTGATCCGACCGGGAATCGAACCCAGAATTTCACGAGATGGCTAGCCACTCGACCACGGATGTCGTCACGAGTAGTGAGCTATGTTTTTACACCGATTATTATTTTGAGTCTCACATATGGGATTAACAACAATTCCTGGAGAAAACTGAGATATGGTATGAATAGCAATTTGTATCCGGTTTGGTTTAGTAAATTCGGAAATTTGCAAATGTAAATTCAACAGCACTTCAACCTTAGAGCACTATCCATGCATCTAATAAGAAAAAACTTTTAAAAAAAGTAAAAACCGACTTCAAAACCAAAATGCACTAAAAAGTCTTAAATAAACTCTTCACCATTGAAAGGAAAGGAATCCGTTTTAGGCAAACAATTTCTTTTTGGAGTCGGTGCTGTGATAGTTGATGCTTGATGGTCAAAGTGATGCCACCGACTCCAAAAAGAAATTGTTTGCCTAAAACGGATTCCTTTCCTTTCAATGGTGAAGAGTTTATTTAAGACTTTTTAGTGCATTTTGGTTTTGAAGTCGGTTTTTACTTTTTTTTAAAGTTTATTTTATTTTTAGTGATTACATAAGAGGGGGAAGGGGGGGGGGGGGGTAGTTGCACCTTATGATTCTATTTTTTACGAAGCTACAAATTCCCTAACATAAGTTTCGTCATTATAATTACTGAACTCCTAGGTGTTAAGGAGTTCCACCATCAGCTCAGCCCCACAAAATGTTGACTATCAGACGTAACAACACGTCAACATTAAGATTCTAGTAAAGAAACACTATACGTGCCTTTAAAATTTGAGGGTTTCCCTCGAATACACCAAGATCCCATCATCAGATCCCAAAATGGAAAAATGGGACCAACTAGAAGGTATACCCTCTAAGTAGCTGAAAAAAATTTTCGATTCGATCGACAAACGTCTGAGATATGAGGTAACATACATACAAAAAAAAAATGATAAAAAAAAACATACAGTCGAATTGATAAACTCCTCCTTTTTTGAAGTCGGTTAAAAAAACTGTTAAGAAACAAATAAATTCTGATGTTAAGAAGATAAGTTAATTCACTGTATGTTTGTATGTGTTTATAAACATTCTTATAATTACGTGGCCGCCGCCGGCTGCCTATGGATCTGTATAATATATCTACACAAAAAATCATTCTAGTAAAGCTGAAGAACTCAACATAACAACACGTGTCATAAAGGGTAATTGAATTTTCAGGTCAGTTCTTAATTAACGATAATACCACTTAATTATTATACAAACCACAACGTAGTACCTGGTATGCCGATGGTTTGTATTTCAGTCAGAGCAAAATTGTACCTTCCTAAAGTAAATGGTTTGTCTAAGCCGCAGTTATTGTACCACTACGCTGTTTAGTAAACAAATAAAAATGTTTATTTTATTTTTATTGCACTGGTACAATTGGCGGAGTTAATTCCTTATGGCATTCTCTACCAGTCAACCACTTGGGAATGAAGATAGTTAAATCAAAGGCGGAATATTTAAAAGTACTGAGAGGGACCAAAAAAAATATTTTAAAATGCAGTAACATTAACATACGTACTAAAATTACATAGATAAAAAATATATGTAAATGTTTAAGCATGGGATTAATAAACGTACATAGAATACATATATTTAATAAAAATAAGGGCTAAATAATCTCAGCGATTTTCATATTTAATGCAAAATATTAGCAGCAAACCACAGTAATAACTGCACCTGTAAAAAAGCATCTGTATCAAACAAGGAACAAGTCAAGATTTTTTGACTCACACAGTATCTTTTTACTAGTCCAATTCCTGTTAGTAGGTTTTTATAGTGACAAAACAACATTATTATTAAAATCAACATATATGCTATATAAAATTAATGTCAAAATATCTCTTCCGCTGATTTAAAACTGAAAACTTTTAAGCAACACTTCGATTTGCTCAGCGTAATAAATCTTAATAACAATGATTTTGCCCAAAAGAATCTTGGGCTTAACGTGTGTGATTCAATTTATGCTAAACGCAAGAATATGCGAGATTTTTACGCGTCTTCGCTTTATCTTATATTATTTGAAATTCCCGAATACTTTCATAATAAAAGGGTGGAAGCGCAAAATACCTTATTCTGGTATGGGGGATATGAAAATGCTTATACTTTATTTTCTAAATAATTTATTTTATTATGTTTTGTGCTAGCATGTACTTGACGGGCTAAGAACATTACCAATTTATGAAATAAATGGCATTTTAAATATCTTATTTAAGTTTTGCTAGCGTCTGTTGTACATTATTATCATATTTGATCTCGATATTTGCCATATGATCTAGACTCATGAGTCTAGATCAAAATTTGAAGACAGAGTCAAGTAGTTTTATCAGCGACACAGTAAGTATAAATTTTAATTGTATTGTTTTGGTTTTAAATTATTTTTAGACCCTTCAAAAATGGTAAAAGTAGCGTCGTCGACCCTAACTTCTAAACTAAGCAAGTGTAAATTTTGAAAAAAATATATGTGATAAATATGTATGTATTAACAAATGCTTTCAACGAAGATTGGTTTTGACGGGACCGAACTAGTGGTTTTTGAGACATTACACGTTTTCAATAACCGCAAATATAACTTTGTTCTTCATTCAAAGACTATGAAAAATAAAGTTATATTTGCTGTCAACAAAATATTTTGGTATTTTAAAAAGCATAAATAATGAGAGAATGGCATGGCGATGAAATATTTACGATTATGATGATGATGATGACTTACTGGCCATAACTATCACATTACCAGTATAACACAGGAGAACGTAGTCTAGTCTGCATAATTTAACAACCTGATTTAAATATTTAACTTTATTGCACTATAAGTTGTACGATTGGCGGACTTAATGCCTTGAGGTATGATCTACCAGTCAACTGATTATAATTAATTATAAACAATCGCCTTTTACATCTTTTGCATCCTCTCAAGCGTCTGTCATTGTAATTGAAGTGAAATAGATAGCCCTTGTTCATATCATATCTCTGCAGCTTTAGACATCTCGGCTTACCCGAACATCAAAGCGAGTCGTACTTATCGTAAACAACCTGTATATGTACGTTATCATGTTAATCAAACGAGTCATTTGTCATGCATTGCGAAGGGTAGGTACGATATAGAAGTAAAATAAATGCAAAAAACCCTTGCTGTCAATTTTACCAGTTCTATATTGATATTCAAACTGTATTTGCTCGAACTTTGCTTCCTACTAATTGATTACTTATCGGGGATAAAAATATGCTGAAAAATGCCTTTTTTCGTTCAAGTCTTTTCTTGTAAATGTGCTACTCAAACAAATGGGTTTTGATAACATTGTATACGTACGACCAAATACAATAAAAACTATGAACAACATCCTGTTAATGTTCATTCTGACAATCAGCAGTCCGAAACAAGCTACGAAATTTCCCAAAAATCCAGAGAGTAATTCTCAGTGCTTAGTCAAGAATATTCACTTAGTTTACAAGGGACTGAGGAAACCTAAACACGTAGAAATTTTGGGTTGACGTTCATTGTGGAAAACCGTCGAAGTTAAGCGAGAACTTTGTTGTTCATATTAATGAAAACACCTCTGGCCCTTTATTAAAGTTCAATTTTTGGTACTCATTTTCCTTGCGGTATTCACGCGTGGTTTGGAAAAGTCACCTTCATGTGTCGTGGGTAACGTGTGTTTTGGTGGTTAATTTTCAAGTTCAATAAATCAACAATGAGCAGCGGTTTATAGTTACGTCCGAGTCGTAGAATCCGTAGCACTGTAGCATTTCGTAGCACTATGCATTTCAAATAACAACGAGCATCTTATTAGATTTAGTTGCATCTCTTAATTTTAAGTGTTAAGTCACTCTCCCTTTGATTTCGTGTATGGACATTGGTAGCAATTTGACGATTCTTATAGTTTGGAGTTTTAGTACTTTATCCACTCATTAGTAAGAGAGCTTCAAATCAAACGGTTTGGAAATTATTTTATACAATCTTATATTGTAAGATAAGGAAAGCCAACGAGATCCATTTAATCCATATCAGACGGCTATGACGGCTAATAATGAAAACATGTATTAAATATTGCGGGATTTCCGATAATTAAGGGAGAATATATATGTTTGCTTATAGTATCATCATTAAAACAGATTCAAGGCTCGCAAATTGTATATAGGTGTGATTAGATTCGTACCAAATTAAGGTACCAAGCAATTTAACTTTGATTCAATTTATCGGTGCCGTAGAGGTAACTCACAAGTTGTATGATTGCATCAAATGTAGGTTTCGTAGTACCGGTTTAAAGTTACGTCCGGCTCGTAGAATTCGTAGCACCGTAGATTTCGTAGCAATGTGGTTAGTGGAAATGTTGTAGCAACTAGCGTTGGCGTAGTAGCGTGGCTTTTTCGTACATTCGGGTATAGTCAGAATTTCTTCATTCGCAAGGTGTGTATCATAGGGACAGAGAACACTCTTAATGTTGATAAGTAGATTTGAATAAACACGTGTAATGGTCTTAACTGGTATTATTTTTTCATTTACCAATACTGTAATATTTCTGGGTTACCGAGGTAACAAAGTTACAGTTGTTATTGAGTCAAGTAGGGTTTTTTAACAAAAGAATAATTTATACACAATTATTTTATACCTTTGTACTTATCTCAAATTCATATTGTTACTTGAGTTTAGCAGATTTACATATGTAAGTCATACTGATTTATACAATTATTTTTACAAAAAGTCGTTTTAAATATTTCAGAGGACAGGTAAAAAGATTGTTTCAGAAATGTTCTCATTTGTTAAACCTATAGTTACTCACCCTTTATTTTGAGCCTCGTTTTAATTTTTTTTTAATTAAATAGTTTTCAATTAATAAATTCGTTTTTTGTAAAGAAATTAAAATGAAAATACATACGAAGCCATATAAAAAGAAAGCATTGTCACGTTGCTTTGTATCATTTTGTTAGCTGGATAATATTAAACGTATACATTGTATTTTATTAGTCCTAATGGACCTTAGTTTGCCTTTTTGAAATTTAGTACTCTGTTGTACTAAAATTCAGAATTTGTTGAACAATGTTGTTTGACAGGTACAATATGTGAAACGACTAGGTAATATAATTAATAACCAAATACCTTATTTATGTTTACATAAGACATACCTACTTACAAACAGTAGTGAGTTGTAAGTTGCATACAATTTTTATTTATTTATTTAATGACTTACTTTTTCCAGTTTCATTCAAGATTTACACTTTTAAGATTTAATTTTTCATAACCATTTTTACTGAAGGAAATGAAGATTTGCAAAAGCGTTATAAGTACTTAGACTCAAGTTACTATTATGTGTTTAATTCCTTAAACTATCGCGCATAATCAAATACGTTACATAGGAAAAACATTTCGTATTTTTTTAAGGTCTGGGCTCATGAAGAAATTTAAGAAATTGAAATTGATTGCCCTAATGCAGGTAGGCGTACTTTGCGTAAATTACTTCGGTTTTAGAATTTATATTCAGGATACACCATAACTCGTTGCAATGGGTCTCGCAAGGTAGTTGGGGAGTGTAATATTTCAACCTCTTTCATTTACTACCTGCCCCATAAATGTTGCTTGAGACGGGTTTTTAAAATGCAATATTTGTAGCGAAACACAGGAAACGGTGATCACTAAGGTATTGTAATTAAAATTCTGGTACCGAAAAACTCTGGCTTAGAGTTTATTTATTGAATTAAATGTGTGCTCTAATAAAGTATCATTTTCAGAAAAAAAACGTTATAATTTTCCTCATTTTCTTTAAAATGTTTGTTGTCAGTGAGACATCTGCATTTATTTTTACTTTTTCATTTAAAAGCCGACAAGTTGAAATTAAAATGCAAATTTCCCTTGCGCAGTAACGTTATAAACCTCTTTATGATGATCAACCATCATAAAGAGGTTTATAACGTTACTTGTTATTGGTACTCTAATGTTTGTAATTATGAGGACGAATATTTACTTGTTTCGTGAAAGTACATTTGCTATGCAAATAAGATATCTATATTGTGAACTTGCAAAACAGGAGTGCTAATGAATTATTAGCATTCAGTTATGAATTATATGCTTTAACCTGTTAATGAGTCCGCATTCCTTAAAAGAACTAAGTAGCTTTTATTTTGTTCAATGTTTATTTATTTATTTTTGTTTAAAGACTTTATTGCACAAATCATAGTGTACAAAGGTGGACTTAATGCTAAAAGCATTATCCTTCTGACTGCGCAGCAGACATATTATGTCTGATATTAAAAAAAAAAAGAAAACGTTGACTGCGGGCCAGACATAATATGTCTGCTCCGCCAGTTAACGGCAAAGTCGGTCTAAATGACGTCACCTGTGAACGAAATCGTGTAAGAATGAAACAAAACACTGTATGATAAACAAGGATGGCAAAAGGATGGCAAATATGGCAACAGCAGAACGGCAGGCATAGATTTTTTCTTAGAATTCAGCCGTTTGTGACGGAGCGTTCGGGCCGCCCAGTAGAAATGAACCTTATTTACTACATATTAGGGTTCAAAATAAAAATGGCGGAACTCAAGTGCAAATACCCACTTGAGCAAAACAAAGTGCGTATTACAAATACGCATGTGTTTACGCTATAATACAACGAGATAGCTTGTGTTTCGAGGAACTCGACTTATAAATTACACGTTCACATGCCAAGTAATGTTCGCTTATCGCTGCTTTTAGTAACCGGAGTCGTCAGGGGCCATTACGGGGGGTAGGCGTAACTCAGTCGACGTCACTCGGGAATGCAAGATGGCCGCAGTTAGAAGGTTATCTGCCAGTCAAATCTTTAGGTCATGCAGAGCGATGGCAATGGGTGCAGCGAAAAGAAATTTTGAGAAAAACAACAAAATAGTATCAATTGACTGATATTTATAGTAACAAATAAACGTACTTTAATTACTGTAAATTATTTTATATTCAAAAAATATACTTAAAGTTCCACAAAATAAATACAATATATAAAAAATATACATAAATAATACACATAATAAATAAGTATTATTTTGCAATTATCTATTCTTTAAGAAATTGTCGGACTTTCCTCTTGAATGATACCTTCGACTCGGCCCTCCTGACATCCAAAGGAAGAGAGTTCCACAGTCGTGTTGCCGTCACTGAAAATGACTTGGAGACGTACGTGGAGCGGTGTGCCAGCGTGCCCAGCCGGAGATTGTCGGAGAACGGAGAGACCGATCGTGAGTTTGGCATCCATTTGAATTAAACCGTATTATTTAAATATTTTGATATTTGTTGAGTTCGACATAAATAGGTACTTATGTTATTATTTCGATCTTATTTTTGGCCTAATACTTAAAAAAAATTACAACAAAAATAAAATTTTAATAAGTTTTATCATACAAGTCATCATTCATTTAAGCGTAGAATCAAAAATTTAAAGACTATTATGGACCCATTCCTATAACATAGTAAAATATTTATGTCCTTTTTTATTACATTTATTTACAAATAGGGAGCATAGCTGATTTTTTAATTCAGTACTTATGGCAATTATGTATAATGGATGTTTTGACTTGAGTCATGTAAATATTCTCTTCTACACATAAAAACCTGGATCAGCCCACCTTCTATGAGATTTTTGGAGTTCAAGAATTTAATATCAATTTATGATCGCAATTGTAGTGGGAGTAGACTCGCCTACTAATGTGATAATGTCAAGCGATACACAAATCTTTCTAAAGGTGTAATTCTAAAGGTAAACGAACGAACTGATTGCTAGTACATGCAAGCAGCCAGCATCAGCAGTTTTTTTATAAACTTAGGGCTGGTTCACGGTACACCATGCCGGCTCCGGTCCGGGTTTCGACCGGGTGCTGGCCGGGATGTGGTCAAACATTATTACATAAATTTGTATAAAATGATACACGCCTGAACGTGCCCCGTCCAGGCCCGGACGGAGCGCGGCGTTGAAATGTCTATGGGAATTTAGCCCGGCTCTGGCAAGGTCCGGCTCCGGTACGTTGTAGCGTCAAACATCCTTAAGAGGTGTAGGATGTATTCACTATTAACATTGATGCCAATTCCTTCCCAATCCAGGAGTTAAAAGGCCTCTTTCAATGCCATTTTAAGCGATTTCGGAGATATGACGTCTCACACCCCTCTGCAGTGGAATCGGCCTCGTATTTTCCTCTTGTAATCGGACCGACATAGTGGCGTTATTTTACGGATACTTCAACATCTCTTTACTTTTAGTCTACTAGTCCGCAAACGCTAAACATAGAGGCCTACTATACTCCTCGCGTACCCCTATAATTTGCCCTAGCGTAAGAATGTGGTGTATGGTAATGCAGCCCTTTCGAAATTTCGCTTATTCGGGAGGCTGGAAGTCATCAAACTTACCTTCGACAATATGATTCGTGATTACCCTTGAAAACAGTTCGTAGACATGGCTCGAGAGTGAGATGGATGAGTAATTCTTCAATTAGGTTTTGTCTCCTGTTTTGAAAAACGACACTACCATACCATCCTGTTCCATGCCTCAGCTAGTCGCCATGCCCTGTAGCAGCACGGAATTAAAGAGTCTCGGAGGGACTTTGAGTACCGGTGTTCCACCACCCGCTTTCAAAAGCTCTGCTGTGATTCCGTTCTCGTCAGATGCTTTAGGGTCATCCTTATCTCCTAGAGGCTGATATTCTGAATGTCTTTGACGTATTATCCGATAAGCTTAGCTTTTGGGTCTTTGGCCGAGCTTATCAACGAGTTAGGCAACTGAGGTATACAACTGTCCGTAGAAGTTCTCGATCTCTCTCAAAACCTCTCAAACCTCTCCGCTTTTAACGACGCTACAGCATAAAACATCAGAATTTCTATTTTGCCCATAGCCTTTTGGTTAAGGACGCGTCCAATTTTGATACCCTGCTTAATATACTTACAACTAGCGGTCCCACACGACTTCGTATTCGTAAATTTAGGATTTCCAGTTGGCATTACTTAGGTGCATAGTTTTTTTCTGAACTCTGATATCCTTTAAGTTTCAATACATGTGTGACTAAAATGAACAAATTTATTAGTCGTTATTAAACGTAATAAAAACGTTTAAATAAGCAAACACTTCCTCCGTTTTTTTAAATTATGAATGTGAGATATAATTCAACTGACCCATCTTTTTATAATAAAATAGCAGTCCCCAAAGACGTAACGTAAGGAAAACGTTTGTTTTTTTTCAAAATTGGACCACTAATAATTCTGATATATGCATTAAAACAATCAATTTAACAAAAGTCAAGAAGAAATCAGCAACATTAACTATACAGATTACCACCAAGGAAAGCCTATTATACCTGCCTACTATAGATTGGCCTAAATTGTTTGCGTCTTGCAACTATCGTGTGTTCAAGCAGCAATAAGTGAGTGTGGTTAAGGCAGGAGGCGGCAGAGACCTCTTTGCTTGAACTTCAATGACTTCTACACATGACTCGTTATAACTATTATCTACTTACGTTAAGGTATTCGGAAAAACTCAAACTGTCCTGCGTGTTAAATAAGTACACATTGTGTATCCACATTACAGATTTAAAGATTTTCATTTTACACTTAGGTTACATAATCGAAGTTTACATACGGATTCCAAAATTTTTCGATAATGTGATAGGTAAAGCCTATGTTATAGGTAAAAGTCTATTCGATGCAAACAAACAAACAAATGGCTAGTATAGAGTGTAGATAATGGACTATGTTTCATTCGAGTACCTACATGACAGTTTCTCTCACAATTTGCGCAGTGTTTGTCAGAGCGTTAACGAGAATTGCCAGCAATCGCAATGTTATGGTAATAAACGCAAACATCGCGCGTAGATGTGAAACAACGTACAGCATCTATACCGAGACAGAAGTGAAGCCTCAAGGAATAACTTATTCGGAAATACCATAAAGAATGACACAATTTGCTTGCATGTATATAATAGAATTCTTCCGGTTTATACTAAGGGCCTGTTTTACTATCGGCAAATAAATACAAACCAACGAAAAATTCAAGTAAAGAACAGACCGTAAAAGTTACATTTTGCAATGAAGCCTAAACGATAGGGATCGGCGCTCGGATACAAAAATATTTTTTGCAATAGACGCAAACAACCAGAAAAATGCACGGCTTAGGACTAGAAATTGCAAGGATTCCAGATGCATACATCAGTGTGATTTGCCACAGTACCGTTGTTTGTGAAACAACGGTTGCTGTTGTTGTTGCTGCCATACGAAATAGTAAGGGTGTGAGCACATCATTTACTTATACTAACGGCCGATTTCACAACGTCCTATTGAGTCCTGGTTATCGTCATATGTCCAAGGCTTGATATTAAATGAAATGACGTCCCATTTTAGTATTATTGGTAGGAACTTATATGTCGATGGTGAAACTGTCTCTATGTGTCAAATAATAGAGCTGTAATGATGTTATTTTTCCAGAGCATATTTAATTTTGTTAATATTTTTGGATACTAGATCGAAACATTATGTGATTTCTGAATATAAATCTATCATGACACACACAAATCACGACACGTTGATTGTTATCGTCTATTGTGTGGGTAGACAAGCGTGAGTGGTAATTCAAATAGCTTAACCCACCTCTAAAAATACAATGTCCTAAAATACAATACCTTTATTCATTTCTACAGCAATATTAAAATGCCTGTAGATGCCTTTATAGTATCTCAGCTTCTCTAAATCGGAACATAATTGTATTTTTTTGATAGATATCGTAAAATGCTTGTGAATTTCTAAATACAGAGCTACTTTATATTTTTTTGTCTTCATCTGGTTTTTAACAAATTGATAATGTTCTTTTTAACCCCCAACGAATAAAGAGCTTAATGTTTTGAGTTAAACGTGTTTGTCTGTGTATTTGTGTATCTGTCTGTGGTATTGTATCGCACAAACGTATGTACCAATTTTCGTAAAGTTTTTTTGTGTCATTGATGATTTTATCTCTGTTTTCTTACCATGTTTTATGAAAATTTGATCAGCCATTTGAAGATCATCAGCTCTTCAATAAATTGATGAGGGCATCTGAGTTCCTTCTATAATATATCCTATTGATATGAAATTTGTATAACTTCATTGATATTAAAATGACATGGTAAGGCAACCATGACTTCAAATAAGACGGGTTGGGAGGTTTTTAAAATTTGAAATTACACATATCATGTCACCGTCTTATCTTAAAAACTGCAAGATTTCTATCTAACGGTTTAAATTCCTGAATAGTAATTTTAAGATTAATTCTGAACTGCACCAGACTATACATTATAACGAATACTGAAATGACGAATCACTGGGAAAAGTGGAAGGTCAGGGTAGGTAAAGTGTTAGGTTGACATGTAAGTATTAATAAAAGCGTAAATGCTAAACCATCTCGAGCTTGTTCTCAATAAATCAACAGATTACAATCCACCGGATTTAAAACCATTACAATGTAATCTCATGGTTTGCACAATATAACGGTGACATATACAACGTGGGGCCTAGAGATAAAGTATTCCAAAATTATAATATCTAAATGCTTGGTGGCGCAAATTTCAACGTCAGTTTTTCCGTCTGAACTTATTGTAATACACAGCTAGCTTATTTTTTTTAAATCTATGAATTTGATTTACTTTTGAAAAATAATCTAGCCAACAAATAGGTAATTCAAATATGGAACATCATTTCGTAACAAAATTAAGGACCGAAAACGTTACTAGATACTTATTAGTACATTGTAAAACAGGCCGTAAGTACTGTATCTTGATTTTATCAATCTAAAATTAATTACAGTTTATTAAGACGGTCTTTTTTTGCTCCTGCTACAGACTACTCGTACACCCTATATAATGTAGTCACATCCGAACGTGTGCTACGGTCGATCCTAATTGCAATTTCTCACGTTTGACATATCATACCCGATATGATCACAAAGCGACCGTGAGTGTCCGGGACGAGGGTGACTTCCGAAATAGTGCGGCTAACTGAGTAAAAGCTGAAATAGCGAGCCGGGTATGTTGCATTTCTGCTATTAATGCTGCTCACCTTCCAATTATGATAGCGACATGAAATTACAATATATATGAGACGAATAAGAGGGACAAGACAAGAGACATTTTAATCCCGGGTTTTAAATTCAGGAAAGTAGAGACTAGGCTTTTGAACCCTCATGAAAAAAATTTGGTTCGTATGAAATATATTTTTTTGGCTAATTGATTGCGCGGCAGGGGTAGTGTGGTGAAAGCATATGTCCCGCCATTAAATAGAACAAAAGTACTCGAGTTTATATCACTGATACTTTGTTCAAATGATTTCATGCAGCTAATTACAAAATTCTAAACAAACACGGTGCAGATGACGCGTTTCACGGGAACATATGAAAATATTTGCATTTTGTGTAACGTCGAGTTGCATACTATGTGTGATAGCTAGGTCCTTGTTTAGAATATTTAGATTTTACGTTTAGGTATGTAAATAGATGCAAGTAAATGTAATAATACCAAGTCAAGTGAAAAATGCTTTGATTATACAGCGGTGGTTAAAGAATGAGGATATTATTTTGCTATAAGTCAAGTGGAAAGCGATTTGACTATTATCCCTACATGCAATGCCTAATCGTGTCTCTTCGTGCATGTAATGAAATCGGTAAAAATGACGAAAAGGAATGATTTATTTGAATCGTGGATAATGATGCAAAAACAAGGTCCTACAGAACTCATGTCAAAAATTTGTTGTGAACAAGCGCCGATAAGTTTTACTCATCACCAACAGATGAGCACAATGTTCAAGATAAAAATCTTCCTAACATTCCAGTGTAGTCGCATACTATTCTGACAAATGACGGCAGATCAGCATCGACTTTAAATTAAATTAAAATAAATATTGGACACCAATCACATGCATTGCTCTGATCTCAAAGTAGGTAGCTAATTGCACTTGTGTTATGGAAAATAGACACAAAGGTGGTACCACAACACCCAGACCCGAGACAATATAGAAAAAAAATATTTTTATACTGACCAGGAATCGAACCCGGGACCTCGGGGCAGCGACGCCTTGAAACCAGCGTGTTTAGCCACTACACCACGGACTTGCAAGTATTTTCTCAAGTTTTCTACATTTGTGCTGCCTTATTATGACCACTTCCATTAGTGAGTATAAACAACAAGATAAATTTTGGTTCCGGGTTTAAAGTTCAGAATAGCAGATACTAGGCTTTTGAACCCTCATGAAACTATGATGGTTGGTGTAAAATATTTTTTTTTGCTAATTGATTTCTCGGCAGGGGTCGTGTGGCAGAGCAAATGTCCCGTCATTAAATGGAACAAAGTACTCGAGTTTATATCACTTGTGTGTTGTTCATATGATTCATCATCATCATTATCAGCCAAAGGACGTCAACTGCTGAACATAGGCCTCCCACACGGCTTTCCACAGCGACCGATCACTAGCAGTCTGCATCCAGTTTGATTCTGCGATCTTTATAAGGTCATCTGTCCATCTTGTCGGTGGACGTCCTCCGCTGCGTTTTTGGTCGAAAGGTCTTCAATCTAGAACTATCCTGCCCCAAAGGCCATCAGTTCTTCGCGCTATATGCCCTGCCAATTAAGCTTACTGATTCTCAAGGCTATGTCCGGTACATTAGTTCTTCTACGTATCTCCTTATTTCTGATTCGATCCCGTAGAAAAACACCCAACGTAGCCCTCTCCATCGCTTGTTGTGTGATTTGGAGCTTCTTTATACGGCTCATAATTAGAGACTGTTCGTTTTCGGATCCGTATATCATCACTGGTAACACACAATAGTTTAAGACTTTCGTCTTCAGAAACTGAGGTAGTTGAGATGAGAAGACACTCTTGCGCAGTTTCCCGAACGCTACTCGGCCGAGTTGGATTCGTCGATTGACCTCCTTCTCAAAGTTGGACCTACCCAATTGGATCACTTGTCCCAGGTAGACAGACGTGCACGTCGACAACTTCTAGAGTTGAGTTTCCAACGGATACTGGAGTGGGTACAACAAGGGAGCGCGACATAATTTTCAACTTTCCATGTTCATTTTCATACCCACTTGTCAGGAGACACGGTCAAGGTCTTAGAGCATAGTGCCAAGATCGTCCAGCGTCTTTGCCATAACGACTATATTATCGGCAAATCGGAGGTGTGTGATGTATCCGGCACTAAAATTGATGCCGATTCCTTCCCATTCTAGTAGTTTTAAAGCGTCTTCCAATGCTGCTGTGAATAGTTTCGGAGATATAACATCTCCCTGTCTCACACCTCACATAGGATTACATGCAGCTAATTACAAAACTCTCAACAAACACGGTGCAGATGACGCGTGTCTCGGGATTACGAGTTTATGACAATATTTGCATTTTATGTAACTTTGAGATGCATATTAGCTAGGTAAGTCTTTGTTTAGAATTTTGCATAGGTGATAATAGTGAGTTTTTTGGATTTGACATTTAAGTACCGGTATGATAAAGCATGTTATAATATCTAATTAAGCGAAGAAAGCTTTGATTATACAGCGGTGGTTAAAGAATGAGGATATTATTTTGCTATAAATCAAGTGGAAACCGCTTTGACTTTTATCCCTTACATGCAATGAGTAATGTACAAGAATCGTGTCTTCATGCATGTTATGAAGTCGGTAAAATGACGAAAAGGAATGATTTATTTGAATCGTGGATAATGATGCAAATACAAGGTTGCAGGTACTCATGTCGAAAATTTGTTGTGAACAAAAGCCGATAAGTTTATGAGCGCTTTCACACTTAAGCGACTTTAGCAGCGCGACGGTCGCGAGACAGCTGCGCTGTTGATAATCACATACAGCAGTAAGCCCTTCACATTAGAGCGACGGCGCTGTTGTCTCGCTGTTATCGCTCTAATGTGAAGGCGCACTAACTTGTCACCAACAGATGTTTCACCGACAGAACAATCCTGTGTATTGGCATAGTATTCTGACAAATGACAGCAGATCAGCATCTACTTGCAAGTATCTTCTCAAGTTTTCTACGTATGTGCTGCCTTATTTTGGCCACATCCATTAGTGAGTATACAAGAACATTGTTTTGTCTTTGTTCACGTGTTGATTTAGTTGATAAGTATATCATTTTTATTTGACGACCCGTCTGGTGTAGTGGTCGAGAAATCGCCTACTACGCAGCGGGTGCGGGTTCGATCCCCGCACAATACAAAAATTTGTGTGCATGAACATGTCTGTTTGTATTGGTCTGGGTGTTTTCTATGTATATCATGTATGTATTTACAAAAAAAAAAAAGTATTTAAGTAATATACCCGTTGTCTGGCACCCATAACACAAGCTTTGAGTAGCTTACTTTGGGGCTAGATGGCGATGTGTGGAAATGTCCAAAGGATATTTATTTATTTTAAATTATAATTTCAAATTTAAATTAATATTGACAGGGACTCGACAAAGAAATACCTAGTTTAGGTTTACTGAAAAGCAACAATTAGGTTTTATTACAAACAAATCAGTCTGTGATTTGTTCAGGTCTTAGAAAAATAGAACGGAAATTGCCATCATGAATAATAAAGGCGTAAACAAACTACCTACTGACGTAAAAGCACTTCGTCATTTATAAGAACTTTTTTCCCACGCATTTTTGCCGGTCCACTACTAACTCGATCAAGTTGTAAGCAATCGTTAGAAAATATCATTGCAAAGTTGTTTAAGTTCCGAAATAAGCGCTTATTAGTATTGTAGAATAAAAAGCAAAACAAAAGTAGGTACCTACTTATTACTACACTGTATTTTTTGGGAAAATATATCTTAGAACAATTTCTACTTTTTGTTTTAGTAGAAGAAATTAAATCGCTTGGACAAGTATTTAAGACTTCGTAACTTTGTTTTGAGTAGTTAGAAGGTTAACATATTAAAAGTCACAGACCGTAGCCCGGGCCTTGGCTGGGAGGAGGGGGAGAGTTCGAAAGTTATTTTTTATGTTTTTTCCTTAATTATCTGAATCCTTGCGTTTAAGCAACATGAGACATTCTAAAAAAATGGAAGTTGATTAAATTTGCCGCAAGTTTAACTTATTAAAGTTTTAAACCGACTTGAAAAATAAAACTTTGGAATTGGATAACATTTGAGTATGATGATAAAGGCTTCAAAACACGTGTTCTTAATTTTGAAGTCAATACTTATTTAACTAACTTATTTCTCTTTTAGCTTTTCCATACTATTGCAAAGATTCCAATTCCCAAACTGAAAGGTAAGGTATAATATAACTTTAAAACCAACGTTTTTCATGAATTGTGGCTGTTTTTCGTATCATAAAGTGGAAACAGGCAAAGCTATTTTGCCTTACTAGAATCCTTTGTACAAAACATCGGTGCTAAAACGCGATAGAATTTACTGAAAAGAAAATTATGTTCAAAGCTATGTCGATTGTCCTTGATAAGGTTTACACGGCAATTTGTTATCTGACATGACGCGGCAGAGCCGGCTTGTTTCCAGATACACAGAATTTCCCTTTTAATAGCTACTCGCGAGTTGCCGAAATCTTCAAGCGATCTAATAGAATCAAAAATTGAATCCCTTTTAGCAATGTTCAAACATAAGAAAATTGAGTTGAGATTGTCAGTATACTAAGTGTAACATATTTATATTTGAATGAAATCAATTGAATTTTGATTGAATTTAATGATTTGATGTAATTATAATCACTTTATTCTAACAAAAAAATGAATTTGCATGCTATTCACAGATGGTTGGAAGAGCTGAACTGAGTGAAAATAATAACCATCAAAATGTACCCTTTGCCAAACGCAAATAAACATTCATTTTATTTCATTTTATAGCAACCAGCACCAAATACAATACACTTACTCGTATCAAGTCTACTTATGATGTCACACAAAAATACGATAGCGATACATGCCGAATTAGTAATGTTCGCAATCAGTTTTTAAGCCTTAGAAATACTAATTAGACGGCAAAATCATAATTGAATTATATTGCGGACCCACGAAGTTAAGCTTAAATATTTAGAACAGAAAAACGTACGAAGAAAAATGTATGTGGTAGTCTGAAAATTATACAGTAGTAGGTACAGTACTACGGTATTCAAACACCAATCCTCTCAAACATGTTAAAAAATACGACTAAGTGCGAGTCGGACGCGCATTGAGGATTCCGTGCCAACTTTTACTGAATTAGAGGTCAACTTACTTCTACTTAGCCATAATCATAGTGTTTGTATGAAGGACAAAGTTATGTTTGCGGTTGTTGGAAACAAATTTTCGTTATAAGTATCAATTTTTTCACTTACTTAGTTAAAAAGTTAGAAAGGGGACGCCCCCAATATAAGAATTTGTAGCTTTTTAAAGAACAGAGTCATTAGGTGCAACTTCCCTGCCCCCCCTCTCCTGTAATCACTAAAAATTAAGAAATAAAATTTCTTTAAAAAAAGTAATAACCGACTTGAAAACTAAAATGCACTTAAAAGTCTTAAATAAACTTTTGACCCTTGAAAGGAAAAGAAACAATTTAACGCAATCAATTTCTTTTTGGAGTCGGTGCCATCACTTTGACCATCAAGCATCAACATCAGTATCCTTTTCATTCAAGGGTCAAAAGTTTATTTAAGACTTTTTAATGCATTTTAGTTTTGAAGTCGGTTTTTACTTTCTTATGTATTAATAGTTATGGTAGTTTAATTTTTTCAAAACTCTTAAAAATATAAAAAAAAACATCACTTAGGCTACCCGTGACCAAAAATGCTGTAAAGTGTTTGAAACGCCCGGATATAAAATGTATTAAATATCTTGAAAAGAGCCGTAAAATATTGTTTTATTCAATGAGTAGTTTCGCGTAAACTTCAGAAACAAGTTTAATAAAATAAATAAATATTTGACTAGTAGCTAAAGCACTTGTGTTATGGAAATCGGAAACAACGGTGGTACCACAACACCCAGGAGGCCTACAATGAAACGTTAGTCCGTATTTTCGGGCCCGTCCGTAACCCGACCGAAATACGTGACTCGTAGCTACCATGAAATATTTTCGGATGCTTAGGTTTAGTTCGGACGCATAGACAAAGTTACGTGAACGAATGATTGAAAAAGGTTATTTATAGTGCCTGTCCTAAAAACCGGTAATAACATGAAAATTTTAAAATTACTTGTATTTTAATAGTTTTAACGCTTTTAATCAGTATATTTATGCATTCCATTTTATAAACTACAGTTAAAATTAGTGGAATGCTCCGTATGTTACTAAAACATTAGCAATTTTTATCAAAGAAATTTTGTGAATACACTTTAAAATACCTAAGATAGGTCAACCAAATAGAGAATGTCACGTCCCACTAATAACATTTTGATGTTGAGAGGATATTTTCTACCGCAGTATTATACACATAACTTTGTTTCATTTGTTTGTTTACGTTCGTTTTGTGATGACGTTTTCATGCGATTCCGAGTAAAATAAGTTTAACTTTCAAGTGTTTTTTACCTCGCGCCGAGTTCTCAAGTGTTCTAAATCATGAGTGGCAATATTTCATCTGATATTGGCGTAAAACTCAAAAAAGGGACGCTTATGAAGATTAAATCATTCATGGTTCAAATTCTCCTCACTTTATATTTGGTGTTCGTAACGTCGTCAGGGCTAAAAATTTCTCCACCACAGAACACTTTCATGTAAGTAACTTGACTATATTCCTCTTGTCCCTATTCTATGTAATTTCTTTTCTGTAACTAAACTTTGAGTTCTCTTTGCAGAACCTACAATCATGTCGGCACCATCAACTGCAGAGCAAATTGAAATGCTTCTTACTGTATTAATATTCACTATTCACTTAAAAGTACACCTCAGTGAAAGAAAAAACCGAAAATGTGATATAATTATCAAAAAGTAACTTATTTCAGGAATAAAATGTTAATCCGAAAAGCCTACGGTAGCACTTGAGTTCTCGTGAGAAGTTCGGCTAAACGCCCGAAAAACTTTAGGTCAAAATCGAATTTTCGTGACGGGCTCGAGTGTTCATGGTAAGCTATCCGTAACAACAAACGTCAATGCCCGATTTCGTTCCGTTGACGGGCCCGTAGTATTTTCATGGTAAGAAACAGCCCGAAAATACGGAGTTCGTTCGGGTTTCGTGTGTTCATTGTAGACCTCCAGACCCGAGACAATATAGAAAAGATCGTTTTCTACATTGACCCGACCGGGAATCGAACCAGGAACTTCACGAGATGGCTAGCCACTCGACCACGGATGTCGTCACGAGTAGTGAGCTATGTTTTTACACCGATTATTATTTTGAGTCTCACATTTGGGATTAACAAGAATTCCTGGATTTCATCTCTAGGAAGAAAACTGAGATATGGTATGAATAGCAATTTGTATCCGGTTTGGTTTAGTCAATTCGGATATTTGCAAATGTAAATTCAACAGCACTTTAACCTTAGAGCATTATCCATGCATCTAATAAGAAAAAAAAACTGTTTGTTAAGAAACAAACAATTCTGTGGTTAAGAAGATAAGTTAATTCACTGTATGTTTGTATGTGTTTATAAACATTCTTATAATTACGTGGCCGCCGCCGGCTGCCTATGGATCTGTATAATATATCTACACAATAATACCTTCTAGTAAAGCTGAAAAACTCAACATAGCAACACGTGTCATAAAGGTTAATTGAATTTTCGGGTCAGTACTTAATTAACTACAATACCACTTAATTATTATACAAACCACAACGTACATGGTATGCCGATGGTTTGTATTTCAGTCAGAGCAAAATTGTACCTTCCTAAAGTAAATGGTTTGTCTAAGCTGCAGTTATTGTACCACTACGCTGTTTAGTAAACAAATAAAAAATATTTATTTTATTTATTTATTTAAACTTTATTGCACTGTTAATGGTACAATTGGCAGATTTAATGCCTTATGGCATTCTCTACCAGTCAAACGCTTGGGAATGAAGAGAGTTAAATCAGAGGCGGAATATTTAAAAGTACTGAGAGGGACCAAAAAATTATTTTTAAATACAGTAACATGAACATACATAATAAAATTACATATAAAAATATACAAGGTGTTTCAAAAAAACGAGTAAAGATTGAAGGGAGTTACTCAGAATCAGTAACTGAACAACTTTCTCCTAGAAACATGGGTCGAAATATTCCAAAAATTTATTGACTCTCCATAGAAATAAGACGGGTCACATGACCGATTTAGTATGGGAAGTCAAATTATTTTTGGCGTTATTCGACCTATGTTGATACGAGAAAGATGTTCAGTTACTGATTCTGAGTAGGTCCCTTCATTATTTACTCGGTGTTTTGAAACACCTTGTATAAGCATGGGATTAATAAACGTACATAGAATACATATTATTTAATAATAAAAAAATAGTGCTATGTAATCTGAGCGATGTTCATGTTTAGCTTTTAATGCAAAATATTAGCAACAAACCACAGTAATAACTGCACCTGTTAAAAAGCACCTGTGTCAAACAAGGAACAAGTCAAGGTGTTTTGACTCACACAGTATATTTTTATTAGTCCAATTTCTGTTAGCAAGTTTTTATAGTGACAAAACATTATAAAAACAACAATAAAATTAAAAGCAACATAATATGTTATATAAAATTAATGTCAAACTATCTCTACCGCTGATTTAAAACTGAAAACTTTTAAGCAACACTTCGATTTTTTATCTACTCAGTGTAATAAATCTTAATAACAATGATATTGCCCAAAAGAATCTGATTCAATTTATGCTAAACGCAAGAATATGCAAGATTTTTACGCGTCTTCGCTTTATCTTTTATTATTTGAAATTCCCGAATACTTTCATAAAAAAAGGGTGGAGGCGCAAGATGCCTTATTCTCGTATGGGGGATGTAAAAATGCTTATACTTTATTTTGTTAATAGCGGTCCCCCGCGACTTCGTCCGCGCGTTTTGAGTTTGCTCCCTCCCCTCCCGTCGCAGCGTGATGTTTTATATTCTAAAGCCTTTCTCAATAAATAAGCTATCTAACACAGAAATATTTTTTCAAATCGGTTCAGCAGTTCCTGAGATAAGCGCGTTCAAACCAACAAACTCTTCAGCTTTATAATATAATTAGCGCAAGCGCACGTTGTACTTTATAAGCTGCGAACATTATTTTGGTGCGGAGTTACGTTAAAACTGTGATACCTCCTAAGATATTTATTGGAATCAAATGATATAAATGGCAACTTTGTTTTAAATTAAATGCTCGTGATGATGAATGTATTTATTTTGATAAGAATAAATACCTGTGTGAAAAAATGATGCATTATTTTTTTACAAATATATTAACATAAAAAAGGTTGTAGTATGTCGACCATAAAAGATAGACTTATGCTGTCGCAGACTTTATTATAGAACTCTTAATGTTAAAGAATCCTGTCATACATGATTTTTGTGTAACTTAAGCAGTTTCCGCAGCGTATGCAGCGGAAGCTCTCAAAAGGAATATCTTTCTCCCGTTTTCGCAACATTTTTCATTTCTGCTGTGGTCTTATGAGTCATATCTTTATGTTATATAGCCTAAAACCTTCCTCGATAAATGGACTATCCAACGTAAATTTTTCAAATAGGGCTAGTAGATTTTGAGATTAGCGCGTTCAAACAAACAAACAAACAAACAAACAAACTCTTCAGCTTTATAATATTATAGTATAGATAATTTATTTTAGTATGTTTTGTGCTAGCATGTACTTGACGGGCAAAGAACATTACCAATTTATTAAATAAAAGGCATTTTAAATATCTTATTAAAGTTTTGCTAGCGTCTGTTGTACATAATTATCATATTTGATCTCGATATTTGCCATGAGTCTGGATCAAAATTTGAAGACAGAGTCAAGTAGTTTTATCAGCAACACAGTAAGTATAAATTGTAATCGTTTTTTTTTTTATTTTAAATTATTTTTTTAATGTTAAGTAACTAGTTTGAAACTTTTAACTAATTACCTTTAATTTGGTTGCATACTAGATGCATTTTTTAGGGTTCCGTAGCCGAATGGCAAAAAATGGAACCCTTATAGTTTCGTCAAGTCTGTTTGTCTGTCTGTCTGCCCGTCCGTATGTCACAGCCACTTTATACTGTAACTATAAGCATCACACTGTTGAAATTTGGTAGGAAAATGTATCGTGCTAACCGCTTTACGTTATATAAAAAAAAAAAGATATTTAAGGGGGGGCTTCCATACGTGAAACTAAAACCGAAAACATTCGCGTCTGGATAGGTCTTTTAAAATGACATGGCACAGTGATTCCTAAAACCATTTTCTTTTAAAGTCTAACGTTTGATAGATAGACCCTTCCAAAATGGTAAAATAAGCGTCGTCGTCCCTAATTTTTATACTAAGCAAGTGTAAATTTTGAAAAAAAAATGTGGTAAATATGTATGTATTAACAAATTCTTTCAACGAAGATTGGTTTGGACGGCATCGACCTAGTAGTTTTTGAGACATCACACGTTTTCAACAACCGCAAATATAAATTTGTTATAATTATTATCTTTGGTCGAAGGGTCTCCAATCTAGAACTTTCCTGCCCCAACGGCCATCAGTTCTTCGCGCTATGTGCCCTGCCCACTGCCACTTAAGCTTACTGAATCTCAAGGCTATGTCCGTTACCTTGGTTCTTCTACGTATCTCTTCGTTTCTGATTCGATCTCGTAGAGAAACACCGAGCATAGCCCGCTCCATCGCTCGTTGTGTAATTTTGAGCTTTATTATAAGGCCCATAGTAAGAGACCACGTTTCGGATCCGTATGTCATCACTGGTAACACACACTGATTGAAGACTTTCGTCTTCAGACACTGAGGTAATTGAGACGAGAAGACGCTCTTGCGCAGTTTCCCGAACGCTGCCCAGCCCAGTTGGATTCGTCGATTGACCTCTTTCTCAAAGTTGGACCTACCCAATTGGATCACTTGTCCCAGGTAGACGTACTCGTCGACAACTTCGAGAGTTGAGTTCCCAATGGATACTGGAGTGGGTACAACAAGGGAACTCGACAAAATTTTCGTCTTTTCCATGTTCATTTTAAGACCCACTTGTTGGGATACTCGGTCGAGGTCTTCGAGCATAGTGCCTAGATCATCCAGCGTCTTTGCCACAACGACTATGTCATCGGCAAACCGAAGGTGTGTTATGTATTCGCCATTGACGGAGATGCCGAATCCTTCCCATTCCAGGAGCTTGATGGCGTCTTGCAATGCCGCTGTAAACAGTTTCGGAGATATAACATCGCCCTGTCTTACACCTCTTCGCAATGGAATCGCCCTCGTATTCTGTTCCTGTACTTGGACCGACATGGTGGCGTTGTTATATAGACACTTTAACACCTCTATATACCTATAGTCTATATAACACCGCTGAAGAGACCGAAGCACCGCCCAAGTTTCGATCGAATCAAAGGCCTTCTCATAGTCCACAAAAGCTAAACATAGAGGCATATTATACTCCTCGGACTTCTGTATAATTTGCCTTAGCGTATGAATGTGGTCTATGGTACTGTAGCCTTTTCGGAATCCGGCTTGTTCGGGAGGCTGGAAGTCATCAAACCTACGTGCGAGACGATTCGTGATGACCCTTGAGAACAGCTTGTAGACATGGCTCAGGAGTGAGATGGGTCTATAGTTCTTCAATAAGGTTTTGTCTCCTTTTTTGAAAAACAACACCACCACACTCCTGTTCCATGCCTCAGGCGTGATGCCCTCTAGCAGAATGGAATTAAAGAGTCTCTGAAGGACTTTAAGTACCGGTGTTCCACCCGCTTTCAGGAGCTCTACTGTGATTCCGTCCTCGCCAGGTGCCTTATTGTTTTTAAGCTGTTTCAGGGCCATCCCAATCTCGTAGAGGCTGATGTCCGGGATGTCTTCAGTGTAGTGTCGGGTCAGGATAGCTCGTGGGTCTCCGGTCGAGCTATCAACGGGTTTGGCTACTGAGGTGTACAACTGCACATAGAACCTTTCGATCTCCCTCAAAACCTCTGCTTTCGTCGACGCTACACTGCCGTCCTCCGTCTTTAGCTTCGTCAACAGGCTTTGCCTTGGAGCCTTGGTTCCGCTCTATTGTTTCTTTAACACTATTCGTGTTAAAGGAACGAATGTCATGTCGCAGAGACTTCAATATTCGTCTATTAAGCTGCCTGTAGGTTTGAGCATTTACGGAGGTCTGCAGTGCCATAGATCGACGTTCTGCCATAAGGTCGAGAGTGTGGACCGAGAGTTTTTGAGGTCTATTTTTACGGCCAGGTCTAAAAAACTTAGATCCGACCGTTTGGACAGTTTCCACAAACCCGTTGTTTATTTCGTCCACTGATACGCAATTCTCTAGGCAATCAAAGCGGTTTGACAACTCGAGTTGAAAGCTCTCGAGATTTTGGATATGGGCACGAGTAGGTCGGAGCGTGGACTTCATCAAGCGGGATCTTTCCAATTTGACATATATATTCAATATGCCTCGGACCATACGGTGATCACTACTGGTTTTTACCCTGTTGATGACGGAGACATCATTGAATAACCGTCTCTTGGTGGTCATGATGAAGTCTATCTCATTTCTCGTCTTGCCATCCGGACTCAGCCAGGTCCATTTCCTTTGAGGCGGCTTCTGGAAGAAAGAGTTAATCGCAAGGAGTCCCTCCTTCTTCAGAAAGTCGGCCAGCCTATTTCCCCTGGCGTTCCTTTGACCATATCCAAAAGGTCCCACTTTCAACTCACCCTCGCCTCGCTTGCCGAGTTTTGCGTTGAAGTCCCCCATAACAACAGTGAAATAGGTTTTGGAAGTGTGTATGGCTCTACTTACGTCATCATACATTTCCTCCACCTCTTCATCCGGGTGGTTCGAGGTCGGTGCATATACCTGTATGACCTTCAGCGAATACCTTTCGGTTATTCTGAGTATAAGGTATATCACCCTGTTCGACACACTCTCGATGGTTACGATGTTGTTTACGAGGGACCTGTGGACAAGAAACCCAACACCACCTTGGGAATTTTGGTCACCCTCCCGGTAGAAGAGCAGGTTGCCAGACTTCAGAGTTATCGTGTCCTCGCCCTCTCTACGGACTTCTGATAAACCCACTATGTCCCAGTGTAACCTGCTCAATTCTTCCTCCAGCTCGAGCAACTTCTCGTCTGTCCTCAGTGTGCACGCGTTATAAGTAACCAGGGCCAGTTGTCGTTGGGGGTGGTAGCGCGATCGCCTCCGGGGATTCTTAGCACCCCCTGTCCCGCCGTTACCGTGACCACTACCGGAATCAGGAATAGCGGGGCTGCCGGAGACTGGGGGCCTGGTTTTTTTGACCAAAGACGCAGCGTAGGACGTCCACCAACAAGATGGACAGACGACCTTAAAAAGATCGCAGGATCAAACTGGATGCAGACCGCTGGTGATCGATCGCTGTGGAAAGCCGTGGGGGAGGCCTATGTTCAGCAGTGGACGTCCTTTGGCTGATTATGATGATGATGATGATGATAATTATTATTATTATTTTTTATAGTGTTTTGTCACTATATAAACTTAATAATATAAATAGCAAATTGCACTTGTAAAAAGCAACTTTAGATGTTGTGACAGACGAGGAATCGAACCCCGTGTCTTACGCAGTCCGGGCGTATGCCTATACCACTCGGCCACCGTCGCAATAGTAAGCCTGTTGAATTTTGCAAGCGCTTTCCTTAACGCGTAGGCTGCGTGGCGTCATCAATGTTGCGAGATTGCTCTCACAATATCCGAAGGAAATATTTTTACAAATATTTAACAATCGGTTAAGATGAACGAAGCCAATTTATATTTTTTATAGTGTTTTGTCCCTATACAAACTTAATAATATAAATAGCAAATTGCACTTGAAAAAAGCAACTGTCACAACAGCCAAAGTTGCTTTTTACAAGTGCAATTTGCTATTTACAACTATAAAAAAAAAGCTTCGTTCATCTTAACCGATTGTTAAATATTTGTAAAAATATTTCCTTCGGATATTGTAAGAGCAATCTCGCAACATTGATGACGCCACGCAGCCTTCGCGTTAAAGAAAGCGCTTGCAAAATTCAACAGGCTTACTAATGTGACGGTGGCCGAGTGGTATAGGCATACGCCCGGATTGCGTAAGACACGGGGTTCGATTCCTCGTCTGTCACAACAGCCAAAGTTGCTTTTTACAAGAGCAATTTGCTATTTGTATTATTAAGTTTGTATAGTGACAAAACACTATAAAAAAAATAGGCTTCGTTCATCTTAACCGATTGTTAAATATTTGTAAAAATATTTCCTTCGGATATTGTGAGAGCAATCTTGCAACATTGATGACGCCACGCAGCCTACGCACGCGTTAAAGAAAGCGCTTGCAAAATTCAACAGGCTTACTAATGTGACGGTGGCCGAGTGGTATAGGCATACGCCCGGATTGCGTAAGACACGGGGTTCGATTCCTCGTCTGTCACAACAGCCAAAGTTGCTTTTTACAAGTGCAATTTGCTATTTATAAATTTGTTCTTCATACAAACACTATGAAAAATAAAGTTATATTTGCTGTCAACAAAATATTGTGGTATTTTAAAAAGCATAAAGAATGAGAGAATGGCATGGCGATGAAATATTTACGATTATGATGATGATATTGACTTACTGGCCATAACTATCACATTACCAGTATAACACAGGAGAACGAAGTCTAGTCTGCATTATTTAACTACCTAAAGTACTGAATTTAAAAAAAAAATGTTATTATTTAAACTTTATTGCACTATAAGTTGTACGATTGGCGGACTTAATGCCTTGAGGTATGATCTACCAGTAAACCTATTATAATTTATTATAAACAATCGCCTTTTACACATTTCGCATCCTCTCAAGCGTCTGTCATTGTAATTGAAGTGAAATAGATAGCCCTAGTTCATATCATATCTCCCCAGCGTTAGACATCTCGGCTTACCCACACATCAAAGCGAGTCGTACTTATCGTAAACAACCTGTATATGTACGTTATCATGTTAATCAAACAAGTCATTTGTCATGCATTGCTAAGGGTAGGTACTCGTATGCTGAAGATGAGATGATAGGATATTTCCTAAATATAAAAATATAAATATATAGAAGTAAAATAAATGCAAAAACCTTTGCTGACAATTTAACCAGTTCTATATTGATATTTAAACAGTATTTGCTCGAACTTTGCTTCTTACGACCTACGTACGACCAAATACAATAATAACTATGAACAACATCCTGTTAATGTTCATTCTGACAATCAGCAGTCCGAAACAAGCTACGGATTTTTCCAAAAATCCAGAGAGTAATTCTCAGTGCTTAGTCAAGAATATTGACTTAGTTTACAAGGGACTGAGGAAACATAAACACGTAGAAATTTTGTGTTGACGTTCATTGTGGAAACCCGTCGAAATTAAGCGAGAACTTTGTTGTTTATTAATATGAAACCACCTCGAGCCCTTTATTAAAGTTCAATTTTTCGTACTCATTTTCCATGCGGTATTCACGCGTGGTTTGGAAAAGTCACCTTTTTGTGACGTGGGTAACGTGTGTTTTGGTGGTTAATGCTTCAACACCCGAGCGGTTGCAGGCAACCGCATAACAATAGAATTTGCATTGTGTCTCGTTCACATACGCTTGAGGGATTAATTTGTAAGTTCTATATATCAACAATGAGCACCGGTTTATAGTTACGTCCGTGTCGTAGAATTCGTAGCACTGTAGCACTTCGTAGCACTATGCATTTCAAATTACAACGCGCACATCAAAACGAGCATCTTGTTAGGTTTAGTTGCATCTCTTAATTGTAAGTGTAAAGTCACTCTCCCTGTGATTGTCTGTTTGGAGTTTAGTAGCGATTTGACGATTCTTATAATTTGGAGTTTAAGTAGTTTATCCACATATTAGTAAAAGAGCTTCAAATTAAACGGGTTGGAGATTATTTTATTTTTTATTTTATATTTACGAGATCCATTTAATCCATATCAGACGCCTATGACGGCTAATAATGAGAACGTGTATTTAATATTGCAGGATTGCCGATAATCAAGGGAGAATAGGAAAATACGTAACAACGTTACTCACACATCTACAAATTGAGTGACACAATCATTGCAACAAAAAATACTTACCCCTTATTATTGACTCGTAAAATACTCAGGTATAAAAATCAAGATAGTGTCGACATTTGATGATATTAATCAAAGGTGTGCCTAAAGGGTGAGCCGGTCAGTAACCTCAAATGAAAGACTTGTTGATAGTCCACCTTTATTTACTGAGGCCTTGGCTTCGCCTTCTCGATTGAATTTGTTTATTCCTCCCCCTAATTCGGAAAGGTAATTGATTGATGGCCTCCGTTTGCTTATAGTATTATCATTAAAACAGATTCAAGGTTCGCAAATTGTATGTAGGTGTGATTAGATTCGTACCAAATTAAGGTACCTAGCAATTAAACTTTGATTCAATTTATCGGTGCCGTAGAGGTAACTCACAAGTTGTTTGATTGTATCAAATGTACGTTTCGTAGTACCGGTTTAAAGTTACGTCCGGCTCGTAGAATTCGTAGCACCGTAGATTTCGTAGCAATGTGGTTAGTGGAAATGTTGTAGCAACTAGTGTTAGCGTAGAAGCGTGGCCTTTTCGTACATTCGGGTATAGTCAGAATTTATTCATTCGCAAGGTGTGTATCATAGGAACAGAGAACACTCTTAATGTTGATAAGTAGATTTTAATAAACACGTGTAATGGTCTTAACTGGTATTATTTTTTCATTTACCAATACTGTAACATTTCTGGGTTACCGAGGTAACAAAGTTACAGTTGTTATTGAGTCAAGTAAGGTTTTTTAACAAAAGAATAATTTATACACAATTATTTTATACCTTTGTACTTATCTCAAATTCATATTGTTACTTGAGTTTAGCAGATTTACATATGTAAGTCATACTGATTTATATAATTATTTTTACAAAAAGTCGTTTTAAATATTCGTGCGTTTAATTTATTTCGGCTTTCAGAGGACAGGTAAAAAGATTGTTTCAGAAATGTTCTCATTTGTTAAACCTATAGTTGCTCACCCTTTATTTTGAGCCACGTTTTAAATGTTTTTTTAATTAAAAAGGTTTCAATGAATAAATTCGTTTTTTGTAAAGAAATTAAAATGAAAATACATACGAAGCTATATAAAAAGAAAGCATTGTCACGTTGCTTTGTATCATTTTGTTAGCTGGATAATATTAAACGTATACATTGTATTTTATTAGTCCTAATGGACCATAGTTTGCCTTTTTAAAATTTAGTACTCTGTCGTACTAAAATTCAGAATTTGTTGAACAATGTTGTTTGACAGGTACAATATGTGAAGCGATTAGGTAATATAATTAAAAACCAAATACCTTAATTATGTTTACATAAGACATACCTACTTACAAACAGTAGTGAGTTGTAAGTTGCATACAATTTTTTATTTAATGAATTACTTTTTCCAGTTTCATTCAAGATTTAGACTTTTAAGATTTAATATTTCATAACCATTTTTACTAAAGGAAATGTAGATTTGCAAAAGCGTTATAAGTACTTAGACTCAAGTTTCTATTATGTGTTTAATTCCTTAAACTATCCCGCATAATCTAATATGTTACATAGGAAAAACATTTCGTATTTTCATAAAGGTCTGGGCTCATGAAGAAATTTAAGAAATTGAAATTGATTGCCCTAATGCAGGTAGGCGTACTTTGCGTAAATGACGTCGGTTTTATAATTTACTAGCGGTCCCCCGCGACTTCGTCCGCGCGTTTTGAGTTTGCTCCCTCCCCTCCCGTCGCAGTGTCATGTTTTATATCCTTAAGCCTTTCTCGATAAATAAGCTATCCAACACAGAAATATTTTTTCAAATCGGTCCCGCAGTTCCTGAGATAAGCGCGTTCAAACAAACAAACTCTTCAGCTTTATAATATATTAGCGCAAGCGCACGTTGTACTTAAGCTGCGAACATTATTTTGGTGCGGAGTTATGTTAAAACTGTGATAGCTCCTAAGATATTTATTGAAATCAAATGATATAAAGGGCAACTTGGTTCTAAATGAAATGCTCGTGATGATGAATGTATTTATTTTGATAAGAATAAATACCTGTGTGTATAATACACCTCTGAAAATAATGCATTATTTTTTTACAAATTTATTAACATAAAAAAGGTTGTAGTAAGTCAACCATAAAAGATAGACATATGCTGTCGCAGATTTTATTATAGAACTCTTAATGCTGAACAATCCTGTCATACATGATTTTTGTGTAACTTAAGCGGTTTCCGCAGCGTATGCAGCGGAAGCTTTCAAAAGGAATATCTTTCTCCCGTTTTCGCAACATTTTTCATTTCTGCTGTGGTCTTATGAGTCGTATCTTTATGTTATATAGCCTAAAGCCTTCCTCGATAAATGGACTATCCAACGTAAAAAAAATTTTCAAATCGGGCCAGTAGTTTTTGAGATTAGCGCGTTCAAACAAACAAACAAACAAACAAACAAACAAACAAACTCTTCAGCTTTATAATATTAGTATAGATATTCAGAATCCACCATTACTCATTGCAATGGGTCTCGCAAGGTAGTTGGGGATTGTAATATTTCAACCTCTTTCATTTACTATACTACCTGCCCCATAAATGTTGCTTGAGACGGGTTTTTTAAATGCCAATATTTGTAGCAAAATCCAGGAAAAAGTTATCACAAAGGTATTGTAATTTAAATTCTGATGCCGAAAAACTCTGGCTCAGAGTTTTTTTTTATTGAATTAACTGTTTACTCTAATAAAGTGAAAGTTTGAGCAAAATAAATTGGGATAATTTCCCATATTCACCTCTTAAATGTTTATTATCTGTGTCTTACCTGGATTTTTTTTACTTTTTATTAAATAGCCGACAAGTTAAAAATTTAAATGCAAATTTCCCTTCCGCAATAACGTTATAAACCTCTTTATGATGGTTGATTATTTTTTGTAATTATGAGGACGAATATTTACTTGTTTCGTGAAAGTACATTTGCTATGCAAATAAGGTATATTGTGAACTTGCAAAACAGGAGTGCTAATGAATTATTAGCATTCAGCTATGAATTATACGCTTTAACCTGTTAATGAGTCCGCATTCCTTATAGGAACTAAGGTAATATAACCTTTTATTTTGTTCAATTATTCAATTAGAGTTAACCCGTCTTATTAAAATATTCTGATATTTGTTGAGTTAGACAAAAATAGTAGTTATTATTTCTATCTTATTTTTGGCCCAATACCAAAAAAAAATAACAAACAAAAATAAAATTACAACAACTTTTATCACAAAAGTCATCATTAATTTAAGCGTAGAATCAAAAATTTAAAGACTATTATGGACCCATTCATATAACAAAGTTAAATATTTATGTTCCTTTTTATTACATTTTATAATAAATAGGGAGCATAGCTGATTTTTTAATTCAGTATGGCAATTATGTATAATGTATGTTTTGAATTGAGTCATGTAAATGTTCTCTACGCAAAAAACTTGGAACAGCCCACCTTCTATGCCATTTTTGCAGTTCTAGTATTCAGATAAGCGTGGGTTTCACTTGTAATTTGAGTTAGAAATGCAATTTATGATCGCAATTGTAGTGGGAGTAGACTCGCCGACCAATGCGATGATGTCAAGCCATACACAAATCTTTTAAAATGTGAAATTCTTAAGGTGAATGAACGAACTGATTGCTACTACTTGCAAGCAGCCAGCATCAGCAGTTTTTTTTTTATAAACTTAATGCTGGTTCACGCTACACCGTGCCGGCGCCGGGCCGGGCTCCGACCGGGCGCCGGCCGGGGTGTGGTCAAACATTATTGTATAAATTTGTATGAAGTGATACATGCGGCATGGCAGGCGCGGCGTTGGAATGTCTGTGGGAATTTTGCCCGGCTCCGGCAAGGTCTGACCCCAGCACGTTGTAGCGTGAATCATCCTTAAGAGGTGTGTATTCACTATTAACATTGATACCGATTCCTTTCCAATCCAGGAGTAGGGCGACTTTCAATGCCACTTTAAGCAATATGGGAGATATGACGTCTCACACCTCTCTGCAGTGGAAACGGCCTTTTATTTTCCTCTTGTACTCGGACTGACATAGTGGCGTTATTTTACGGATACTTCAACACCTATATACTTTTAGTCTATTATTTAGGTATGTGAGAGACCGAAGCACCGCATAAGTTTCGATCGAATCAAAGGCCTTCCTATAGTCCGCAAACGCTAAACATAGAGGCCAATTATACTCCTCGCGTACTCCTATAATTTGCCTGAGCGTAAGGATGTGGTCTATGGTAACGTAGCCCTTTCGAAATTTGGCTTGTACGGGAGGCTGGAAGTCATCAAACCTACGTTTGACAATATGATTCGTGATTACCCTTGAAAACAGTTCGTAGACATGGCTCGAGAGTGAGACGGGTGAGTAATACTTCAATCAGGTTTTGTGTCTGTTTTGAAAAACAATACTACCATACTCCTGTTCCATGCCTCAGCTAGTCGCCATGCCCTCAGCAGCACGGAATTAAAGAGTCTCGGAAGGACTTTGAGTACCGGTGTTCCACCCGCTTTCAAAAGCTCTGCTGTAATTCCGTTCTCGTCAGGTTCCTTGTTGTTTTTAAGCTGTTTTAGGGTCATCCTTATCGCGTAGAGGCTGATATTTTTAATGTCTTTGTTGTATATCCGATAAGTATATCTTTTACATAGAGGTATAGAGGTGCATAGAAATTCTCGATCTCTCTCAAAACCTCTCAAACCTCGCGCCCCGCTTTTAACGACGCTACAGCATACAACATCAGAATTTCTATTTTGCCCTAGTCTTTTAGTTAAAGATGCGTCCAATATTGATACCCTCCTTAATATACTTACAACTGGCGGTCCCACACGACTTCGTATTCGTAAATTTAGGATTTCCAGTTAGCATTACTTAGGTGCGTAGTTTTTTTCTGAACTCTGATATCCTTTAAGTTTCAATACATGTGAGACTAAAATGAACAAATTTATTAGTCGTTATTAAACGTGATAAAAACGTTTAAATGAGCAAACACTTCCTTCGTTTTTTTTAAATTATGAATGTGAGATATAATTCAACTGACCCATCTTTTTATAATAAAATAGCAGTCCCCAAAGACGTAACGTAAGGAAAACGTTTTTTTTTTAAAAATTGGACCACTAATAATTCTGATACTTGCATTAAAACAATTAATTTAACAAAATTCAAGAAGTAATCAGCGATATTAACTATACAGATTACCACCGCCTTGCCTTATTGGCCAAGGAAAGCCTATTATACCTGCCTACTATAGATTGGCCTAAATTGTTTGCGTCTTGCAACTATCGTGTGTTCAAGCAGCAATTAGTGAGTGTTGTTAAGGCAGGAGGCGGCAGAGACCTCCTTGCTTGAACTTCAACGACTTCTACACATGACTCGTTATAACTATCATCTACTTACGTTAAGGTATTCGGAAAAACTTAAGCTGCCCTCCGTGTTAAATAAGTACACATAGGTATCCTCATTACCGCTTTAAAGATTTTCATTTTACACCTTAGGTTACATAATCGCAGTTTACATACGGATTCCGAATTTTTTTGATAATGTGATAGGTAAAGCCTATATTTATTGCCGATAATGGTAATGGTCAAAGAATTTTTGAAATCGGTCCAGTAGTTTCGGAGCCTATTTGATGCAAAGAAACAAACAAACGGCTAGTATAGAGTATAGATAATAGCCTGTGTTTCATACATCACATACAGTTTCTCTCACTATTTGCGCAATGTTTGTCAGAGCGTAAACGAGAATTGCCAGCAACCGCAATGCTATGGTAATAAACGCAAACATCGCGCGTAGATGTAAAACTACGTACAGCATCTGTACCGAGACAGAAGTGAAGCCTCAAGGAATAACTTATTCGGCAATACCATAAAGACTGACACAATTTACTTGCATGTAAATAATAGAATCCTTCCGGATTTTCTATACTAACTGTTTTACCATCGACAAATAAATACTAACCAACAAAAAATTCAAATATGGAACAGACTGTAAAAGTGAGATGTTGCAATGAAGCCTAAACGATAGGGTTCGGCGTTCGGAAACAACAATATTTTTTTCGATAGACGCAAACAATCAGAAAAATAAAGGACTAGAAATTGCAAGGATTCTAGATTCATACATTAGTGTGATTTGACACGGTACTGTCGTTTGTGATGTCATACGAAACAGTAAGGGTGTGAGCACATCATTTACTAATACCAACCACCACTTTCACAACGGCCTATTGAGTCCTGGGGCCCTATTTTTGAATCACTCGCTTCGAAATGGCAAGTGATTTTCGTTCGACGACGAGTTTTTTTCTATGACTTTTAATTCATCTTCGAACGAAAATCACTCGCCATCTTGAAGCGAGTGATTCAAAAATAGAGCTCCTGGTTATCGTTATATGTCCAAAGCTTGATACAAAATGAAATGACGTCCCGTTTTAGAATTATTGGTAGGGACTTATTTGTCGATGGTGAAACGGTCTCTATGTGTCAAATAATAGAGCTGTTGATGATATTATTGTTTCAGAGCATATTTAATTTTGTTAATCTCTTTGGATACTAGATCGAAACATTCTGTGATTTTTGAATAAAAATCTATCATGACACACACAAATCACGACACGTTGATTGTTATCGTCTATTGTATGGGTAGACAAGCGTGAGTGGTAATTCAAATAGCTTAACCCACGTCTAAAAATACAATGTCCTTAAATACAATACCTTTATTAATGTCTACAGCTATATTATTATGTCTGCAGATGCATTTACAGTATCTCAGCTTATCAAAATCGTAACATAATTATCTTTTATATATTTTTGGTAGATATCGTAAAATGCTTGTGAGTTTTTACAGAGCTGTTTCAATTTTTTTTTGTGTCTTCATCTGTTTTTTAACAATTTGTTAAATGTTTTTTTTAACCCCCAACAAATAAAGAGCGTAATGATTTGAGTTAAACGTGTTTGTCTGTGTATTTGTGTATCTGTCTGTAGTTTTTTAGTGCCCAAACGTATGTACCAATTTTCGAAAAGTTTTTTTGTGTCATTATCTCGAGTGTTCTAACCATGTTTATGAAAATTTAATCAGCCATTTGAAGATCATCAGCTCTTTGCTACTCTTTAGTCCGTTTATAGGTAAGGTATACATGACCCAATTGGCAGTTTGAAGATCATCAGCTCTTCAATAAATTGATGAGGGCATCTGAGTACCTTCTATAATATGTCCTATTGATATGAAATTGGGTATCGAATAACTTCATCGATATTAAAATGACATGGTTAGGCAACCGTGACTTTAAATAAGACGGGGTGGGAGGTTTTTAAAATTTGAAATTACACATACCATGTCACCGTCTTATCTTAAAAACTGCGAGATTTCTATCTAACGGTTTAAATTCCTGAATTGTAATTTAAAGATTAATTCTGAACTGCACCGCAATTAAATATTGCGGGATTTCCGATAATTAAGGGAGAATATATATGTTTGCTTATAGTATCATCATTAAAACAGATTCAAGGCTCGCAAATTGTATATAGGTGTTATTCGTATATTCGTACCAAATTAAGGAACCAAGCAAATGAACTTTTATTCAATTTATCGGTGCCGTAGAGGTAACTCACAAGTTGTATGATTGTATCAAATGTAGGTTTCGTAGTACCGGTTTAAAGTTACGTCCGGCTCGTAGAATTCGTAGCACCGCAGATTTCGTAGCAATGTGGTTAGTGGAAATGTTGTAGCAACTAGCGTTAGCGTAGTAGCGTGGCTTTTTCGTGCATTCGAGCATAGTCAGAATTTCTTCATTCGCAAGGTGTGTATCATAAGAACAGAGAACACTCTTAATGTTGATAAGTAGATTTGAATAAACACGTGTAATGGTCTTAATTGGTATTATTTTTTCATTTACCAATACTGTAACATTTCTGGGTTAGGTACCGAGGTAACAAAGTTACAGTTGTTATTGAGTCAAGTAGCTCTAATTATTAATTATTTAATATCTTTGTACTTATCTCAAATTCATACTGTTACTTGAGTATAGCATATTTACATATGTGACAAAAAATCGTTTTAAATATTTGTGCGTTTAATTTATTTCGGCTTTCAGAGGGCAGGTAAAAAAGATTGTTTCAGAAATGTTCTCATGTGTTAATCCTATAGTTACTTACCCTTTATTCTGAGCCACGTTTTAAATGTTTTTTAAATTAAAAAGGTTTCAATTAATAAATTCGTTTTTTGTAAAGAAATTAAAATGAAAATTCATACAAAGCTATATAAAAAGAAAGCATTGTCACGTTGCTTTGTATCATTTTGTTAGCTGGATAACATTAAACGTATACATTATATTTTATTAGTCGTTATGGACCTTAGTTTGCCGTTTTAAAATTTAGCACTCAGTCGTACTAAAATTCAGAATTTGTTGCACAATGTTGTTTGACAGGTGCAATATGTGAAGCGATTAGGTATTATAATTAATAACCAAATACCTTAATTATGTTTTCATAAGACATACCTACTTACAATCAGTAGTGAGTTGTGAGTTGCATACAATTATTCTTTTTTTATTTAATGACTAACTTTTTTAAGTTTCGTTCAAGATTTACACTTTTAAGATTAATTATTAAACAACCATTTTCACTATAGAAAATGAAGATTTGCCAAAGCGTTATAAGTCCTTATACTTAAGTGACTATTATGTGTTTAATTCCTTAAACTATCCCGCATAATTTAAAACGTTAAATAGGAAAAACATTTTGTATTTTCATAAAGGTCTGGGCTCATGAAGAAATTTAGGAAATTGAAATTGATTGCCCTAATGCAGGTAGGCGTACTTTGCGTAAATTATGTCGGTTTTAGAATTTACATTCAGAATACACCACAACTCATTGCAATGGGTCTCGCAAGGTAGTTGGGGATTGTAATATTTCAACCTCTTTCATTTACTACCTGCCCCATAAATGTTGCTTGAGACGGGTTTTTCAAATGCCAATATTTGTAGCGAAACACAGAAAACGGTGATCACTAAGGTATTGTTATTCAAATTCTGATACCGAAAAACTCTGGCTTAGAGTTAATTTATTGAATTAAATGTGAGCTCTAAAGTGTTTTTTTTTTCAGAAAAAAAACGTTATAATATTCCACATACCCCTTTAAAGGTTTTATTCGTGAGATATGTGCATTTATTTTTACTTTTTCATTTAAAAGCCGACAAGTTGTAAATTTAAATGCAAATTTCCCTTCCGCAATAACGTTATAAACCTCTTTATGATGTTTGATTAATGTTTGTAATTATGAGGAAGAATATTTACTTGTTTCGTGAAAGTACATTTGCTATGCAAATAAGGTATATTGTGAACTTGCAAAACAGGAGTGCTAATGAATTATTAGCATTCAGTTATGAATTATATGCTTTAACCTGTTACTGAGTACGCATTTCTTATAAGAACTAAGTACCTTTTATTTTGTTCAATTGAGTTAAATCGTAGCATTCAAATATTCTGATATTAGTTGAGTTCGAAAAAAATAGGTACTTATGTTATTATTTTTATCTTATTTTTGGCCCAATACCAAAAAAAAACTGAACAACAAAAATAAAATTACAAAAACTTTTAACACACAAGTCATCATTTTTAAGCGTAGAATCAAAAATTAAAAGACTATTATGGACCCATTCCTATAACATAGTTAAATATTTATGTACTTTTTTTATTACATTTATTTACAAATAGGGAGCATAGCTGATTTTTCCATTTAGTATGGCAATTATGTATAATGTATGTTTTGAATTGAGTCATGAAAATATTCTCTGCACAAAAAAACTTGGAACAGCCAACCTGCCTACGCCATTGTTGCGGTACAAGTAGTCTGAAAAGCGTGGGTTTCACTTGTAATTAAAGCTATAAATGCAATTTATGATCGCAATTGTAGTGGAAGTAGACTCGCCTACCAATGTGATAAACTCAAGCGCTACCCAAAACTTTCTAAAAGTGTAATTGTAAAGGTGAACGAACGAACTGATTGCTACTACATGCAAGCACCAGCAGTTTTTTTTTTATAAACTTAAGGCTGATTCACGCTACACCGTGCCTGCGCCGGGCCGGGCTCTGACCGGGCGCCGGCCAGGGCGTGGTCAAACATTATTGTATACATTTTGTATGAAATGATTCATTCCTGAACGTGCCCCGCCTGTGCACGGTGTTGGAATTTTTCCCGGCTCCAGCACGGTCCTGACCCGGCACGTTGTAGCGTAAACCATCCTTAAGAGGTGTGGGATGTATTGACTATTAACATTGATACCGATTCCTTCCCATTTAAGGAGTTTGAAGGCGTCTTCCAATGTCACTTTAAACAATTTCAGAGATATAACATCTCACATCTCACTGCAGTGGAATCGCCCTCGTATTTTCCTCTTTCCTCGGACCGAAATAGTAGCGTTTTTAACCTTAAAAAAAGGAGGAGGTTATCAATTCGACTGTATGTTTTTTTTTTTGTATGTTTGTTACCTCATATCTCAGTCGTTTGTCGACCAAATCGAAAATTTATTTTGCCTACTTACAGGGTTTACCTTCTAGTTGGTCGCATTTTTTATTATTTTGGGATCTGATGATGAGATCTTGGTGTAATCGAGGGAAACCCTCAAATTTTAAAGGCACGTATAGTGTTTCTTTACTAGAATCTTAATGTTGATGTGTTGTTACGTCTGATAGTCAACATCTTGTGGGGCTCAGCTGATGGTGGAACTCCTTAACGCTTAAGAGTTCAGTAGTTATAATGACGGAACTTATGATAGGTAATTTGTAGCTTCTTAAAAAATAGAATCATAAGGTGCACCTCCCCCCCCCCTCTAATGTAATCACTAAAAATGAATAAATAAAATAAACTTTAAAAAAAGTAAAAACCGACTTCAAAACCAAAATGCACTAAAAAGTCTTAAATAAACTCTTCACCATTGAAAGGAAAGGAATCCGTTTTAGGAAAACAATTTCTTTTTGGAGGCGGTGCCATCACTTTGACCATCAAGCATCAACTATCACCTGTCCATGCCGTAGTCATTATGCCCTTTAGCAGCACGGAATTAAAGAGTATCTGAAGGACTTTGAGTACCGGTGTTCAATTCCAGAAGTTCTGCTGTGATTCCGTCCTCGTCAGATGCGTTGCTTTTTTAACTGTTTTACGGTCATCCTTATCTCGTAGACTGATATTTTGAATTTCTTTGGTGTAGAGTCCGGTGAACATAGCTCTTGGCTCTCTGGCCGAGCTAATCAACGAGTAACTGAGGTATACAACTGCTCGTAGAACTTCTCGATCTCCCTCAAAACCTCTGCTTTTACCGGCGCTGCAGCATAAAACAGAATGTCTATTAGGACCATGGCCTTTTAGTTAAAGATGCTTTCAATATTGATAACCTCCTCAATATAGTTACAATAGTAGCCTGTGTTTCATATACCACCGTTTCTCTCACAATTTGCGCAGTGTTTGTCGGAGCGTGACAGAGAATTGCCAACAATCGCAATGCTATGATAGTAAACGCAAACATTAAGCGTAGATATGTGAAACAATAAACAGCAACAGGGCCATGCCTGGAGTGAAGCTTTAAGGACTAACTCATTCGGAAATATCATAAAGACTTTTTTAAAATTAACTTGTATGTAATTGCTACGATTATTTCGGTTTTGCTATACTAAGGGCATGTTTCACCATCGATAAAGTAATAATTCAAATATCGAAGATTCAAGAACGCCATTTCATATGAAGTAATGGACAGATGCCGTTATTTGTTGCTTATTGTAGACTAGACCGTAAAAGTTACATGTTGCAACCAAGCCTAAATTAAAGGTTCGGCTTTCGGATACAATAATAAATTAATGCGAAAGATGCACGGATTCTACATTCAGTTATCAGTGTGATTTAACAAAGTACCGGTGCTTATGATGCTATACAAAATAGTAAGGTTGTGAGCATAAAGCGAATTTACTTATACTAAGGTTGCACAACGTCCTATTAAGCCCTGGTTATCGTTATCTGTCCAATAATTGATACTACATGCAATGACGTTCCTTTTCGAATTATTAGTTGGTAAGGTCTTATTTGTGGATGGTGAAATAGTCTCTAAATGTAGCTAAATGCGCTTATTCGAATCAGAGTTGTTGATGGTATAATTGTTCAAGAGCATATTTAATTCGATAATCTCATCGGATTCTAGATCAAAACATTGTCATTTCGAAAATATACCCAACCACGTCATTACGTTGTTATCGTCAATTTTGTGGGTAGACAAGCGTGAGTGGCAATTCAAATGGCTTTACCCAACTCTAAAAATACAATGTATTCAAATACAATACCTTTATTAATGTCTACAGCTATATTATAATGCATTTATAATATCTCAGCTTCTCGTATCGTAACATAAATTATTATTTTTATTGGTATCGTAAAATATGCTTGTGAGTTTTTAAATACAGGGCTGCTATCATTGTTTTTTTTTCTTAATCTGTTTTTTACAATTGGTTCAATGTTCGTTTTTAACCCCAAACAAATAAAAAATGTAGATTTTTAAGTTTAACGTGTTTGTCTGTGTATTGGTATATCTGTATGTGGGATCGTAGTGCCCAAACGGATGCACTGATTTTCGTAAAGTTTTATTTTTGTTAAAAGATCATCAGCTTTTTAATAGTTTTTAGTTGTCTGATCGATTCGAAATTTGATACAGAACATTAACAGTATATTGATAAGACAGTTTGAAGATCATCAGCTCTTTAATAAATTGACAAGGGGATCTTCGTCCTCTAGATTCGAAATTCGGTACCGTGCTACTTTATTGATATTAAAATAACATGGTTATGTTAGATACTATGACTTTAAATAAGACGGGTTGGGAGGTCATCATTTTGAATCAAAATTTAGAAATGGCACATCATATTAAAACAAAATTAAGGACAGATAACTTTACTAGTTACTTATTAGTACATTGTTAAACAGGTCGTAAGTCGTATCTGTATTTTATCAATCTGAAATTAATTACAGATTATTTAGAGGGTCTTTTTTCGCTCCTACTACAGACCACACCCTATATAATGTAGTCACATCCGAACGTGTGCTACGGTCGATCCTAATTGCAATTTCTCACGTTTGACATATCATACCAGATATGATCACAAAGCGACCGTGAGTATACGGGACGAGGGTGACTTCCGTAATTGTGCGGCTAACTGAGTAAAAGCAGAAATAGCGAGCCGGGTGTATTGCATTTCTGTTATTAATGCTGCTCACCTTCCAATTATGATAGCGACATGAAATTACAATAGATATGATACGAATAAGAGGGACAAGACAAAAGACATTTTAATCCCGGGTTTTAAATTCAGGAAAGTAGATACTAGGCTTTTGAACCCTCATGAAACAATTCTAGTTCTATTCTAGTTGGTATAAAATTTATTTTTTGGCTAATTGATTGCGCGGCAGGGGTAGTGTGGTGAAAGCATATGTCCCGCCATTAAATAGAACAAAAGTACTCGAGTCGAGTCGAGAGTATATCACTGATACTTTGTTCAAATGATTTCATGCAGCTAATTACAAAATTCTAAACAAACACGGTGCAGATGACGCGTTTCACGGGAATATATGAAAATATTTGCATTTTGTGTAACGTCGAGTTGCATACTATGTGTGATAGCTAGGTCCTTGTTTAGAATATTGCATAGTAACAATAGCGAGCTTTTTAGATTTTACGTTTAGGTATGTAAAGGCAAGTGAATGTAATAATACCAAGTCAAGTGAAAAATGCTTTGATTATACAGCGGTGGTTAAAGAATGAGGATATTATTTTGCTATAAGTCAAGTGGAAAGCGATTTGACTTTTATTCCTACATGCAATGAGTAATGAACAAGAATTGTGTCTCTTCATGCATGTAATGAAGTCGGTAAAAATGACGAAACGGAATGATTTATTTGAATCGTGGATAATGATGCAAAAACAAGGTCCTACAGAACCCATGTCAAAAATTTGTTGTGAACAAGCGCCGATAAGTTTCACTCGTCACCAACAGATGAGCACAATGTTCAAGATAAAAATCTTTCTAACATTTCAGTGTATTGGCATAGTATTCTGACAAATGACGTCAGATCAGCATCGACTTGCAAGTATTTTCTCAAGTTTTTTACATTTGTGCTGCCTTATTTTGACCACATCCATTAGTGAGTATGGAAGAACATTGTATAGTCGTTGTTCACGTGTTGATATAGTTGGTAAGTATGTCATTTTTATGTTATATTATTATTTCAATTTTAAATTAATATTGACAGGGTCTCGACAAAGGAATACCTAATTTAGGTTTACTGAAAAGCAACATTTAGGTTTTATCACAAACAAATCGGTCTGTGATTTTTTCAAGTTTCAGAAAATAGAACGGGAATTACCATCATGAATAATAAAGGCGTAAACAAACTACCTATTGTCGTAAAAGCATTTCTTCATTTCTAAGAACTTGTTTCCCACGCATTTTTGCAGGCCTACTAACAACTCGATCAAGATGCAAGCAATCGTTAGAAATTATCATTGCAAAGTTTTTTAAGCTCCGCAGTAATTGCTTATTAGTATTGTAGAGCAAAAAGCAAAACAAAAAATAGGTACCCACATATAACTACAAAAAGTAAATCTTTGATTAATTGAACGTGCCCATGCTTAGCAGTAGACTGTTTTTATACAAAAATTACCTATAATCTGTATTTTATGGGAAAATATATCTAACAACCATTTCAACTTTAAGTTTTAGCAGAAGAAAAGAAATCGCTTGGAAAACTATTTAAGACTTCGTAACTTTGTTTTGACTCGTTAGAAGGTTAACATATTAAAAGTCACAGACCGTAGCCCGGGCCTTAAGCTGGGAGGAGGGGGAGGGTTCGAAAGTTATTATTTATGTTTTCCCTTAATTATCCGAATCTTTGCGTTTAAGCGACATGAGACATTCTAAAAAATGGAAGATGATTAAATTTGCCACAAGTTAAACTTATTAAAGTTTTAAACCGACTTGAAAAATAAAACTTTGGAATTGGATAACATTTAAGTATGATGATAAATGCTTCGAAACATGTGTGCTAAATTTCAAGGTGAAAAAATCCGTTTTTTTTAAAATTCCCTCTAAAAGGTTTAACAATACTTATTTAACTAACTTATTTCGCTTTTAGCTTTCCAATTCTTTTGCAAAGATTCTAATCCCCAAACTAAAAGGTAAGGTATAATATAATTTTAAAACCAACGTATTTCATGAATTGTGGCTGTTCTTGGTATCATAAAGTGGAAACATGCAAAGCTTTTTGCCTTTATTTCATCCTTTGTACAAAACATCTGTGCTAAAACGCGATAGAATTTACTGAAAAGAAAATTATATACAAAGCTACGTCGATTGTCCTTGATAAGGTTTACACGGCAATTTGTTATCTGACATGACGCGGCAGAGCCGGCTTGTTTGCAGATAAACAGAATTTCCCTTATAATAGCTACCCGAGAGTTGCCAAAATCTTCGAGCGATCTAATAGAATCAAAAATGGAATCCCTTTTAGCAATGTTCGAACATGAGAAAATTGAGTTAAGATTGTCAGTAAATTATGTGTAGTAAATATTTATTTTTGAATGAAATCAAATGAATTTTGATTAAATTTAAAGATTTAATGTTTTTATAGTCACTTTACTCTAACAAAAAATGTATTTGCATGCTAATAATAGATGGCTGAAAGAGCTGAACTAAATGAAAATATTAACCATTAAAATGTACCCTTTTCCAAACGCAAATAAACATTCAATTCAATTCATTTTATAGCGACTCGCACCAAATACTTACAATGTACTTACTCGTATCAAGTCTACTTATGATGTCACTCAAAAATACGATAGCGATACATGCCGAATTAGTAATGATCGCAATCAGTTCTTAAGCCGTAGAAATGTAGGTACAGGTTATTTTGGCAAGAGTGAATATCTTGCTTCTAAGCATCTATGAACCACTCTGAACCACATCCTCACTCAAAATCAAGCGCGGTTGTGGTTAATTATCTGCTTCATAATATATGTAGCAAATTCGCTAATATTTTCAAATACATACATTTTTCTGTTGTATAACCATTATTATTGCCTTTTCGTTCCATTTTGGTAGGTAATTGGTATTCAGGTAGACGACAAAATCATGATTGAATTATATTGCGGACCCTCGAAGTTAAGCTTAAATATTAAGTTAAGCTTAAATATTGAGTTCAGAAAAGCGTATGAAGAAAAATGTATGTAGTAGTCTGAAAATTATACAGTAGTAGGTACAATACCGTACAAACACTTATCCTCTAAAACATGTTAAAAAAACGACTAAGTGCGGTATCGTCGACTAAGTCGGACGCGCATTGAGGGTTCCGTGCCAACTTTTACTGAATGTCAACTTACTTCTACTTAACCATAATCATTGTGTTTGTATGAAGAACAATGTTATGTTTGTTGGAAATTTGTGTTCATTGTCAAAATCTACCAGTACGATCTTGTTCAAACTTATTTTCGTTGTAAGTATAAATTTTTTCTCTTGCTTAGTTCAAAAGCTAGAAGGGGGGACGCCCACAATATAAGAAATTGTAGCTTTTAAAAGAACAGAGTCATTAGGTGCCTCTCCTGTAATCACTAAAAATGAAGAAATAAAATTTACAATTTAAAAAAGTAAAAACCGACTTGAAAACTAAAATCACCTTAAAAGCCTGAAATAAACTTTTGACCCTTGAAAGGAAAGGAAGCCAATTAACGCGATCAATTTCTTTTTGGAGTCGGTGCCATCACTTTGACCATCAAGCGTCAACTATCAGTATCCTTTCCTTTCAAGGATCAAAAGTTTATTGAAGACTTTTTAGTGCATTTTAGTTTTGAAGACGGTTTTTACTTTTTTTATATATTCATAGTTATAGTAGGTAGTTTATTTTTTTCAAAACTCTTAAAAATATAAAAAAAAAACAACACTTAGGCTACCCGTGACCAAGAATACTGCAAAGTGTTTGAGACGTCCGGATATAAAATGTAATAAATATCTCGAAAAGAGCCGTAAAATATTGTTTTATTCAATGAGTAGTTTTCGCGTAAACTTCAGAAACAAGTTTAATAAAATAAATAAATATTTGACAACATCACATACATTGCTCCGATCCCAAGCTAAGTAGCTAAAGCACTTGTGTTATGGAAATCGGAAACAACGGTGGTACCACAACACCCAGACCCGAGACAATATAGAAAAGATCGTTTTCTACATTGACCCGACCGGGAATCGAACCCGGAATTTCACGAGATGGCTAGCCACTCGACCACGGATGTCGTCACGAGTAGTGAGCTATGTTTTTACACCGATTATTATTTTGAGTCTCACATATGGGATTAACCAGAATTCCTGGATTTCATCTCTAGGAAGAAAACTGAGATATGGTATGGATAGCAATTTGTATCCGGTTTGGTTTAGTCAATTCGGATATTTGCAAATGTAAATTCAACAGCACTTTAACCTTAGAGCCCTATCCATGCATCTAATAAGAAAAAAAACTGTTTGTTGAGAAACAAACAATTCTGTGGTTAAGAAGATAAGTTAATTCACTGTATGTTTGTAAGTGTTTATAAACATTGTTATAATTACGTGGCCGCCGCCGGCTGCCTATGGATCTGTTTAATATATCTACACAATAATACCTTCTAGTAAAGCTGAAAAACTCAACATAGCAACACGTGTCATAAAGGTTAATTGAATTTTCGGGTCAGTACTTAATTGACGATAATATCACTTAATTATTATACAAACCACAACGTACCTGGTATGCCGATGGTTTGTATTTCAGTCAGAGCAAAAGTGTACCTTCCTAAAGTAAATGGTTTGTCTAAGTCGCAGTTATTGTACCACTACGCTGAAATAAAAATACTAAATAAAAATATTTATTTTATCTTAATTGCACTGGTACAATTGGCGGAGTTAATGCCTTATGGCATTCTCTACCAGTCAACCACTTGGGAATGAAGATAGTTAAATCAAAGGCGGAATAATTAAAAGTACTGAAGGGACCAAAAAAATATTTTAAAATGCAGTAACATGAACATACATACCAAAATTACATAGATAAAAAATGTTAATGTATAAGCATGGGATTAATGAACGTACATAGAATAAATATATTTAATAAAAATAAGTGCTATATAATCTCAGCGATTTTCATATTTAGGCTTTTAATGCAAAATATTAGCAACAAACCACAGTAATAACTGCACCTGTAAAAAAGCATCTGTGTCAAACAAGGAACAAGTCAAGGTTTTTTGACTCACACAGTATCTTTTTACAAGTCCAATTCCTGTTAGTAAGTTTTTATAGTGACAAAACAACATTATTATTAAAATCAACATATATGTTATATAAAATTAATGTCAAAATATATCTACCGCTGATTTAAAACTGAAAACTTTTAAGCAACACTTCGATTTCTTATCTGCTCAGCGTAATAAATCTTAATAACAATGATTTTGCCCAAAAGAATCTTGGGCTTAACGTGTGTTATTCAATTTATGCTAAACGCAAGAATATGCGAGATTTTTACGCGTCTTCGCTTTATCTTATATTATTTGAAATTTCCGAATACTTTCATAATAAAAGGGTGGAAGCGCAAAATGCCTTATTCTCTTATGGGGGATATGAAAATGCTTATACTTTATTTTCTAAATAATTTATTTTACTATGTTTTGTGCTAGCATGTACTTGACAGGCTAAGAACATTACCAATTTATTAAATAAGAGGCATTTTAAATATCTTATTTAAGTTTTATCAGAGTCTGGATCAAAATTTGAAGACAGAGTCAAGTAGTTTTATCAGCGACACTGCGTGTCTCACGTTTGATAGATAGACCCTCCCAAAAAGGTAGAATAAGCGTCGTCGTCCCTAACTTCTAAACTAAGCAAGTGTAAGTTTTGAAAAAAAATGTGGTAAATATGTATGAATTAACAAATACTTTCAACGAAGATTGGTTTGGACGGGATCGAACTAGTGGTTTTTGAGACATTACACGTTTTCAACAACCGCAAATATAACTTTGTTCTTCATACAAACACTATGAAAAATAAAGTTATATTTGCTTTCAACAAAATATTGTGGTATTTTAAAAAGCATAAAGAATGAGAGAATGGCATGGCGATGAAATATTTACGATTACGATGATGATGATGACTTACTGGCCATAACTATCACATTACCAGTATAACACAGGAGAACGTAGTCTAGTCTGCATGATTTAACTACCTAAAGTACTAAATTTAAAAAAAAAAAATATTATTTAAACTTTATCGCACTATAAGTTGTACGATTGGCGGACTTAATGCCTTGAGGTATGATTTACCAGTAAACCGATTATAATTAATTATAAACAATGGTCTTTTACACCTTTCGCATCCTCTCAAGCGTCTGTCATTGTAATTGAAGTGAAATAGATAGCCCTTGTTCATATCATATCTCCCCAGCGTTAGACATCTCGGCTTACCCTCACATCAAAGCGAGTCGTACTTATCGTAAACAAACTGTATATGTACGTTATCATGTTAATCAAACGAGTCATTTGTCATGCATTGCGAAGGGTAGGTACTCGTATGCTGAAGATGAGATGATAGGAAATACATAGAAGTAAAATAAATGCAAAAACCTTTGCTGACAATTTTACCAGTTCTATATATATATTTAATCTGTATTTGATTACTAATCGTGTAAAAAGCCTTTTCGTTCAAGTATTTTCTTGTCAATGTGTTACTCAGACAAATGTGTTTTAATAACATTGCACACCATACGACCAAATACAATAAAAACTATTAACAACATTTCCTGTTCATGTTCATTCTGACATTCAGCAACCCGAAATAAGCTACAGAATTTACCTAAAATCGAAAGGGATAATTTTCGGTGCTTAGTCAAGAATATTGACTTGGTTTACTAGGGACTGAGGAAACATAAACACGTAGAAATTTTGGGTTGACGTTCATTGTGGAAAACCGTCGAAATTAAGCGAGAAATTTGTTGTTTATTAATATGAAACCACCTCGGGCCCTTTATTAAAGTTCAATTTTTGGTACTCATTTACCTTGCGGTATTCACGCGTGGTTTGGAAAAGTCACCTTTTTGTGACGTGGGTAACGTGTGTTTTGGTGGTTAATTTGTAAGTTCTATATATCAACAATGAGCACCGGTTTATAGTTACGTCCGTGTCGTAGAATTCGTAGCACTGTAGCACTTCGTAGCACTATGCATTTCAAATTACAACGCGCACATCAAAACGAGCATCTTGTTAGGTTTAGTTGCATCTCTTAATTATAAATGTTAAGTCACTCTACCTGTGATTTTCTGTTTGGAGTTTGGTAGCGATTTGACGTTTCTTATAATTTGGAGTTTAAATAGTTTATCCACGTATTAGTAAAAGAGCTCCAAATTAAACGGGTTGGAGATTATTTTATACATTCTTGTGTTGTAAGATAAGTAAAGCCAACGAGATCCATTTAATCCATATCAGACGCCTATGACGGCTAATAATGAAAACGTGTATTTAAATTGCAGGATTGCCTATAATCAAGGGAGAATAGTAAAATACGTAACAACGTTACTCACACATCTACAAATTGAGTGACACAATCATTTATTACGCTAATGCTACAAAAAATACTTACCCCTTATTATTGACTCGTAAAATACTCAGGTAAAAAAATCAAGAAAGTGTCGACATTTGATGATATTAATCAAAGGTGTGCCTAAAGGGTGAGCCGGTCAGTAACCTCAAATGAAAGACTTGTCTATAGGCCACCTTTATTTACTGAGGCCTTGGCTTCGCCTTCTCGATTGAATTTGTTTATTCCTCCCCCTAATTCGGAAAGGTAATGAATTGATGGCCTCCGTTTGCTTATAGTATTATCATTAAAACAGATTCAAGGCTCGAAAATTGTTTGTAGGTGTGATTAGATTTGTACCAAATTAAGGTACCAAGCAATTAAACTTTGATTCAATTTATCGGTGCCGTAGAGGTAACTCACAAGTTGTTTGATTGTATCAAATGTACGTTTCGTAGTACCGGTTTAAAGTTACGTCCGTGTCGTAGAATTCGTAGCACCGTAGCATTTCGTAGCAATGTGGTCAGTGGAAATGTTGTAGCAACTAACGTTAGCGTAGTAGCGTGGCTTTTCCGTACATTCGGGTATAGTCAGAATTTCTTCATTCGCAAGGTGTGTATCATAGGAACAGAGAACACTTAATGTTGATAAGTAGATTTGAATAAATACGTATAATGGTCTTTACTGGTATTATTTTTTCATTTACCAATACTGTAATATTTCTGGGTTACCGAGGTAACAAAGTTACAGTTGTTATTGAGTCAAGTAGCGTTTTTAACGAAAGAATATTTTATACACAATTATTTAATACCTTTGTACTTAAATCTCAAATTCATATTGTTACTTGAGTATAGCATATTTACATATGTAAGTCATACTGATTTATACAATTATTTTTACAAAAAATCGTTTTAAATATTCGTGCGTTTAATTTATTTCGGCTTTCAGAGGACAGGTGAAACGGATTGTTTTAGAAATTTTCTCATTTGTTAAACCTATAGTTACTCATCCTTTATTCTGAGCCACGTTTTAAATGAAGTTTTTTTTAAATTAAAAAAGTTTCAACTAATAAATTAGTATTTTGTAAAGAAATTAAAATGAAAATACATACAAAGCTATAGAAATAAAAAGCATTGTCACGTTGCTTTGTTATCATTTTTTATCATTTTGTTAGCTGGATGACAATAAACGTATACATTGTATTTTATTAGTCCTAATGGACTTTAGTTTGCCTTTTTAAAATTTAGTACTTTGTCTTACTAAAATTCAGAATTTGTTAAACAATGTTGTTTGACAGGTACAATATGTAAAGCGATTAGGTATTATAATTGATAACCAAATACCTTAATTATGTTTTCATAAGACATACCTACTTCCAATCAGTAGTGAGTTGTGAGTTGCATACAATTATTTTTTATTTATTTGATGACTAACTTTTTCATGTTTCGTTCAAGATTTACACTTTTAAGATTAATTATTAAACAACCATTTTCACTATAGAAAATGAAGATTTGCCAAAGCGTTATAAGTCCTTATACTTAAGTAACTATTATGTGTTTAGTTCCTTTAACTATCCCGCAAAATTTAATACGTTAAATAGGAAAAACATTTCGTATTTTTTAAAGGTCTCGGCTCATGAAGAAATTTAAGAAATTGAAATTGATTGCACTAATGCAGGATGGCGTACTTTGCGTATATAACTTCGGTGTTAGAATTTATATTCAGAATCCACCATTACTCATTGCAATGGGTCTCGCAAGGTAGTTGGGGATTGTAATATTTCAACCTCTTTCATTTACTACCTGCCCCATAAATGTTGCTTGAGACGGGTTTTAATAATGCCAATATTTGTAGCGAAACTCAGGAAACGGTAATCACTAAGGTATTGTAATTCAAATTCTGGTACATAAAAACTCTGGCTTAGAGTTTATTTATTGAATTAAATGTGTGCTCTAATTAAGTGTTATTTTCAGAAAAAAAAACGTTATAATTTTCCACATACCCCTCTAGAATGTTTTTTATTCGTGAGATATGTGCATTTATTTTTACTTTTTCATTTAAAAGCCGACACGTTAAAAAATTAAAATGCAAATTTCACTTCCGCTATAACGTTATTAACCTCTTTATGATGCTTGATTAATGTTTGTAATTACGAGGATAAATATTTACTTATTTCGTGAAAGTACATTTGCTATGAAAGTAAGGTATATTGTGAACTTGCAAAACAGGTGTGCTAATGAATTATTAGTATTTAGTTATGAATTAACCTGTGAAATAAAGTTGTGAATTAAACAATGCCTTACCTTAATATACCTTTTAATGAGTCCGCATTCCTTGTAGGAACTAAGTTAATATAACCTTTTATTTTGTTCAATGATTCAATTTGAGTTAACCCGTCTTATTAAAATATTTTAATATTTGTTGAGTTCGACAAAAATAGTTACTTATGTTATTATTTTTATGTTATTTTTGGCCCAATACCAAAAAAAAAATTACAACAAAAATAAAATTACAACAACTTTTATCACAAAAGACATCATTAATGTAAGCGTAGAATCAAAAATTTTAAGACTATTATAATCCCATTCCTATAACATAGTGAAATATTTATGTTTTTTTTTATTACATTTATTTACAAATTGAGATCATAAATGATTTTTAATTATGTACCTACCTATAATGTATGTTTTGAATTGAGTCATGTAAATATTCTCTACACAAAAAACTTGGAACAGCCAACCTGCCTACGCCATTGTTGCAGTTCAATTATTCTGAAAAGCGTGGGTTTCACTTGTAATTTGAGCTATATATGCAATTTATGATCGCAATTGTAGTGGGAGTAGACTCGCCGACCAATGTGATAATGTCAAGCGATACACAAATCATTCTACAGGTGTTTTTCTAAAGGTGAACAAACAAACTGATTGCTACTACTAGCAAGCAGCCAGCATCAGCAGTTTTTTTAATAAACTTAAGGCTGGTTCACGCTACACCGTGCTGGCGCCAGGCCTGACTCCGACCGGGCGCCGGCCGGGGTGTTGTCAAACATTATTGTATAAATTTGCATGAAGTGATCATGCCCGAACGTGCCCAGTCCGGACCCGGACGGGGCACGGCGTTGGAATGTCTGTGTGAATTTTGACCCCGGCATGTTGTAGCGTGAATCATTCTTAAGAGGTGTGGGATGTATTCACTATTAACATTGATACCGATTCTTTCCCAATCCAGGAGTTTAAAGGCGTTTTTCAATGCCACTTTAAGCAATTTCGGAGATATGACGTCTCACACCTCCCTGCAGTGGAATCGGCCTCGTATTTTCCTCTTGTAATCGGACCGACATAGTGGCGTTATTTTACGGATACTTCAACACCTCTATACTTTTAGTCTATAATATGTGAGAGACCAGAGCATCGCCCAAGTTTTGATAAAATCAAAGGCCTTCTCATAGTTCGCAAACCCTATACATAGAGGCCTATTATACTCCTCGCGTACTCCTATAATTTGCCTGAGCGTAAGGATGTGGTCTATGGTAATGTAGCCCTTTAGAAATTTGGCTTGTTCGGGAGGCTGGAAGTCATCAAACCTACGTTGGACAATATGTTTCTTGATTACTCTTGAAAACAGTTCGTAGATACGGCTTGAGATGGATGAGTAATTATTCAATCAGGTTTTGTGTCTGTTTTGAAAAACAATACTACCATACTTCTGTTCCATGCCTCAGCTAGTCGCCATGCCCTCTAGCAGCACGGAATTAAAGAGTCTCGGAGGGACTTTGAGTACCGGTGTTCCACCCGCTTTAAAAAGCTCTGCTGTGATTTCGTTTTCATCAGGTGCCTTTAGGGTGATCCTCATCTCGTAGAGGCTAAAATTCTGAATGTCTTTGGTATATTATCCGATAAGCATAGTTTTTGGGTCTTTGACCGAGCTTATCAACGGGTTTTGCTACTGAGTTATACAACTGTCCGTAGAAGTTCTCGATCTGTCTCAAAACCTCTCAAACCTCTCCGCTTTTAATATTGATACCCTCCTCAATATACTTACAACTAGTGATCCCCCACGACTTCGCCCGCGTAAATTTAGAATTTCCAGTTAGCATTACTTAGGTGCGCAGTATTTTCTAACTCAGGTATCCTTTATGTGAAGTATCAAAACGTGCGTGACTAAAATGAACATATTTAGTATTTAGCGCTCCCCCGCGATGTCGTTTGCTTGTTCAAACGAGATTAGCACATTTAAACAAGCAAACACTTCCTCCGATTTTTCAATTATGAATGTGAGATATGGTTCAACTGACCCATCTTTTTATAATAAAACAGCAGTCCCCTAGGACTTCATGCGCGCCTATTGATTTTACTCCGTTCCTGTAAGACGGCTTGTTTTTTATATATAACTATCTTTCTAGGTACATATGTCCTAGATTAGTGATACCTTAAACAAAAAAAATCGGACAAATAATAATTCTGATAAATGCATTCAAACAATCAATTTAACAAAAGTCAAGAAGAAATCAGCGATATCAACTACACAGATTACCACCGCCTTGCCTTATTGGCCAAGGAAAGAGCCTGAATTGCTTGCAACTTCAACGACTTTTACACATGACTCGTTATAATTATTATCTACTTACGTTAAGGTATTCGGAAAAACTCAAGCTGACCTGCGAGACAAATAAGTACACATAGTGTATCTACGTTATAATATTTTGTCGAGTCTTTTAATTTCTATTCGAATACATTATCTTGCACCCATTACAATCTTCCTGCATAATTTAAGGGTATGACTTGGAGAGAATGCTTTTAACATTACAAAATGGTCCACCTTTTGTACACTGTTATATATGTAATAAAGTTTAAAAAAATAAATATATATCTATTTACGATAAGCTAAAGGCTAACTATGCTGCCGTCCAAAGTAAGCTCAATACAATATTTTATTACTCATGATATTTTTAATGCTATGTCCCATTTTAATAATTCAAAAGTAATTTACAGGTCCTAATATAGCCTTAAATCTGACGTGTTATTTTTTTCGATAAAGTTTTATCCTGAAATACGTAAACTGTGACTTCCTTTTTGTTTTATATTTTTACCTTTAAAAAGAGTGATTGTGACATAACTATTTACGTTATAGTTAGACTTATGCTATCTCGGACTTTATTATACATAATAATGTATTCTACTAAACTGCACAACATCACTTTGCTCTATTGTCAATAGTTTTCGCAGCGTTCGCGATTTAAAGATTTTAATTTCATACCTTAGGTTACATAATCGAAGTTTTCATACGGATCTATTTTTTTTGGTAATGTGATAGACATAGCCTATGCTGTCCGGGGGAGTTTTAAAGTCAGACCTATAGCAGAGAAACTCCTGGAAAGCCAGCTTCGTTGGTACGGCCACGTTATGCGTCGTGAGGAGGATCACCCCGTTATAACATCCCTTAAAATTGACATAGGAAAACAACCCCGAGGACGCCCAAAAGCTACTTGGTGGAGAAACCTTGAAACTCGAGCTAAATTAGTCCCAGCTAGTATAAGTGACAGAGCTGAATGGCGCAAACATATTCAGAGAGCCGACCCCAAATGAAATGGGAAAGTGCACGGAGAAAGAAGAAGATAGCCTATGTTCATTGCTGATAATGCAGGATTCTAATGGTCATAGATTTTTTTAAATCGTTCCAGTGGTTTCGGGGCCTATTCGATGTTAATAAACAAACAAACGGCTAGTATAATAATAATATAGAATAAAGATAATAGCCTGTGTTTCAAACATCACATACAGTTTCTCTCACAATTTGCGCAGTGTTTGTCAGAGCGTTAACGAGAATTGCCAGCAACCGCAATGCTATGGTAATAAACGCAAACATCGCGCGTAGATGTGAAACAACGACCAGCATCTATACCGAGACAGAAGTGAAGCCTCAAGGAATAACTTAATCGGAAATACCATATAGACTTTGACACAAATTACTTGCATGTAAATAATAGAATTCTTCCGGTTTTTATATACTAAGAGCCTGTTACCATCGACAAATAAATACTAACCAACAAAAAAATCAAATATAGAAGAGACTGTAAAAGTTAGATGTTGCAATGAAGCCTAAACGATAGGGTTCGGCGTTCGGATACAAGAATATTTTTTTCGATAGACGCAAACAACCAAAAAAATGCACGGCTAAGGACTAGAAGTTGCAAGGATTCTAGATTCATATATCAGTGTGATATGACACAGTACCGTCGCTCTCGCTTGTGATGCCATACGAAACAGTAAGGGTGTGAGCACATCATTTACTTATACTAACGGCCGATTTCACAACGTCCTATTGAGTCCTGGTTATCGTCATATGTCCAAGGCTTGATACTAAATGAAATGACGTCCCATTTTAGAATTATTGGTAGGGACTTATTTGACGATGGTGAAACGGTCTCTATGTGTCAAATAATAGAGCTGTTGATGATATTATTGTTCCAGAGCATATTTAATTTTGTTTAATCTCTTTGGATACTAGATCGAAACATTTTGTGATTTCTGAATATAAATCTATCATGTCACACACAAATCGCGACACGTTGATTGTTATCGTCTATTGTGTGGGTAGACAAGCGTGAGTGGTAATTCAAATAGCTTAACCCACGTCTAAAAATACAATGTCCTTGAATGCAATACCTTTTTTTAATGTCTAAAGCTATATTATAATGCCTGTAGATGCCTTTACAGTATCACAGCTTCTTAAAATCGCAACATTTTCTATTATTATTTTTTGGTAGATATCGTAAAATATGCTTGTGAGTTTTTAAATACAGGGCTGCTTAAATGTTTTTTTTCTGTCTTCATCTGTTTTTTTTTTAATTTGTTAAATTATATTTTTTACCCCCAACAAATAAAAAGCGTAATGTTTTAAGTTAAATGTGTTTGTCTGTGTATTTGTGTATATGTCTGTGGTATTGTAGCGCCCAAACGTATGTACCAGTTTTCGTTAAGTTTTTTTTTGTGTCATTGATGATTTTATCTCGAGTGTTCTTACCATGTTTTATGAAAATTTGATCAGCCATTTGAAGATCATCAGCTCTTTGCTAGTTTTTTGTTGTACGATCGATTCGAGATTTGATGCCAATGAAAATCACAACAAGCCAATGAAATGTCTAAAGTTATAATATCTAAATACTTGTTGCACACTATTTTTGCGCACCGTTTCTACCTCACTGATAAACGTTGTTTCCTCTACCCAATGGTTGTCTGGAAGAGATCGCTTCCAGTGATAAGACCGCCAATATTGTACAAATGATTTGCCTGTAATGTTATTGTTTTTTGTGTCCTTACTTGTGCTATAAAGAATATTTATTATTTGTTATTATATTGTTGGCGCAAATTTCAACGTTAAGTTTTCCATCTGAACTTATTGTAATACATAGCTGGCTAATTTCATTTAAATCTATGAATTTGTTTTACTTTTGACAGATAATCTAGCCAACAAATAGGTAATTCAAATATGGAACATCATTTTGTAACATAGTTAAGGGCAGAAAACGTTACTAGTTACTTATAAGTACATTGTAAAACAGGCCGTAAGTATTGTATCTGTATTTTATCAATCTAAAATTAATGACAGATTATTTAGAGGGTCTTTTTTTGGGTTCCGTAGCCGAATGGCAAAAAACGGAACCCTTATAGTTTGGTCAAGTCTGTCTGTCCGTCCGTATGTCACAGCCATTTAATTCTGTAAACAGAAGCACTACACAATTGGTAGGAAGATGTATCTTGTTAACCGCTTACCGATTCTCATTCAAAAAATAAAAAATAATGACAGTTAAGGTCATATATGGAAGCCCCCCGCTTCCATATATGAAACTAAAACCAAAAAAAAATTTTTTAGTCAAACCTATGCGTGTGGGGAGTCTATGGATAGGTCTTTTAAAATGACATTGAGGTTTTTAAAACCATTTTCTTTTAAAGTCTTACGTTTCATAGCTAGACGCTTCCAAAGTGGTAAAATGGGCGTCCCTCCCATCTAATTTCTAAACCAAGCAAGTGTAAATTTTGAAAAAAATATGTAATGTAGATCTTAACAGATACCTTTAACGAAAATTGGTTTGGACGGGATCGAACGAGTAGTTTTTGAGATATAGCACATTTTAAACAACCGCAAACATAACTTTGTACTTCATACAAACACTATGAAAAACAAAGTTAAATTTGCAGTCAACAAAATATTGTGGTATTTTACTAAGTCGAAGTAAGTGGATTCTCTAATTTAGTTAAAGTTGGCACGTAACCCTCAGTGCGCGATTCCGACTCGACCTTGGCCGGTTTTTTTAGTTCCTGCTACAGACCACACCTACATAATGTAGTCACATCCGAACGTATGCTACGGTTGATCCTAATTGCAATTTCTCACGTTTGACATATTATCATACCAGATATGATCACAAAGCGACCGTGAGTGTCCGGGACGAGGGTGACCTTCCAAAATTGTGCGGCTAACTGAGTAAAAGCTGAAATAGCGAGCCGGGTATATTGCATTTCTGCTATTAATGGTGCTCACCTTCCAATTAGGTATGATAGCGTCGTGAAATTACAATATATGTGAGACAAATAAGAGGGATAAGACAAGAGACATTTTGAATCCGGGTTTTAAATTCAGGAAAGTAGATACTAGGCTTTTGAACCCTCATGAAACTATGATGGTTGGTATGAAATATTTTTTTAGCTAATTTATTGCTCGGCAGTGGCGTTTTATGGTAGCAAATGTGCCGCCATTAAATTGAACAAATTACTCGAGTTGATATTATTTGTAAGTTGTTACAAGTGCTTACATGCAGCTAATTGCAAAATTCTAAACAAACACGGTGCAGATGACGCGTTTCACGGGAATATATAAAAATATTTGCCTTTTGTGTAACGTCGAGTTGCATATTATGTGTGATAGATAGGTCTTTGTTTAGAAAATTGCATATTAACAATAGCAACCTTTGTAGATTTTTCGTTTAGGTAAGTAAAGGCAAGTGAATGTAATAATACCTAGTCAAGTGAAAAATACTTCGATTATACAGCGGTGGTTAAAGAATAATTTGCCATAAGTCAAGTGGAAAGCGCTTTGACTTTTATCCCTATATATATATCCATATACATGCAATGAGTAATGAACCAGAATCGTGTCTCTTCATGCATGTTATGAAGTCAGTAAAATGAAGAAAAGGAATTATTTATTTCAATCGTGGATAATGATGCAAATACAAGGTTGTAGGTACACATGTCGAAAATTTGTTGTGAACAAGCGCCGATAAGTTTATGAGCGCTTTCACACTTAGGCTACTTTAGCAGCGCGAAGGTCGCCAGACCACAGATTAGAGAATAGTTCCAGACAGCCGCGCTGCTGATAATCACATACAGCAGTAAGCCTCACTTCACATGAAAGCGACGGCGCTGTTATCTCGCTGCTGTCGCACTAATGTGAAGCCGCACTTACTTGTCACCAACAGATGTTTCACCGACAGAACATTCCTATGTATTGGCATAGTATTCTGACAAATGACAGCAGATCAGCATCAACTTGCAAGTATCTTCTCAAGTTTTCTACGTATGTGCTGCCTTATTTTGGCCACATCCATTAGTGAGTATACAAGAACATTGTTTTGTCTTTGTTCACGTGTTGATTTAGTTGATAAGTATATCATTTTTATGTTTAATTATAATTTCAATTTTGAATTAATATTGACAGGGACTCGACAAAGAAATACCTAGTTTAGGTTTACTGAAAAGCAACAATTAGGTTTTATCATTGTTCAGGTCTTAGAAAAATAGAACGGGAATTGCCATCATGAATAATAAAGGCGTAAACAAACTACCTACTGACGTAAAAGCACTTCGTCATTTATTAGAACTTGTTTCCCACGCATTTTTGCAGGTCCACTACTAACTCGATTCAGTTGCAAGCAATCGTTAAAAAATATCATTGCAAAGTTTTTTAAGCTCCGAAATAAGCGCGTATTAGTTTTGTAGAATAAAAAGCAAAACAAAAGTAGGTACCTACATATTACTACACAAAGTAAATCCTTGATTTACTGAACGCGCCCATGCTTAGCAGTAGACTGACTTCATAAAAAAAATTAGCTATAATCTGTATTTTATGGGAAAATATATCTAAGAACAATTTCAACTTTCAGTTTTAGCAGAAGAAATTAAATCGCTTGGACAACTATTTAAGACGTCGTAACTTTTTTTTAAGTAGTTAGAAGGTTAACATGTTAAAAGTCACAGACCGTGTAGCCCGGGCCTTGAGCTGGGAGGAGGGGGAGAGTTCGAAAGTTATTTTTTATGTTTTTCCCTTAATTATCTGAATCCTTGCGTTTAAGCGATATGAGACATTCTAAAAAAATGGAAGATGATTAAATTTGCCACAAGTTTAACTTATTGAAGTTTTAAACCGAATTGAAAAATAAAACTTTGGAATTGGATATCATTTGTGTATGATGATAAAGGCTTCGAAACACGTGTGCTAAATTTCAAAGTCAAAAATCAGGTTCTTTTAAATTCCCTCTAAAAGGTTTAATAATACTTATTTAACTAACTTATTTCTCTTTTAGCTTTTCAATACTTTTGCAAAGATTCCAATCCCCAAACTAAAGGTAAGGTATAATATAATTTTAAAACCAACGTATTTCATGAATTTTGGCTGTTCTTGGTATCATAAAGTGGAAACAGGCAAAGCTATTTTGCCTTTACGGAATCCTTTGTACATAACATCTGTGCTAAAACGCGTTAAAATTTACTGAAAAGAAAATTATATGCAAAGCTACGTCGATTGTCCTTGATAAGGTTTACACGGCAATTTGTTATCTGACATGACCCGGCAGAGCCGGCTTGTTTGCAGATAAACAGAATTTCCCTTATAATAGCTACCCAAGCGTTGCCGAAATCTTCAAGCGGTCTAGTAGAATCAAAAATTGAATCCCTTTTAGCAATGTTTGAACATGAGAAAATTGAGTTAAGATTGTCAGTAAATCATGTGTAAAAAATATTTATTTTTTAAGATATTAAATGAATTTTGATTAAATTTTAAGATTTTTTTCCAAACGCAAATAAACAATCAATTCAATTCATTTTATAGCGACTCGCATCAAATACAATATACTTACTCGTATCAAGTCTACTTATGATGTCACTCAAAAATACGATAGCGATACATGCCGAATTAGTAATGATCGCAATCAGTTCTTAAGCCGTAGAAATGTAGGTATAGGTTATTTTGGCAAGAGTGAATATCATGCTTCTAAGCATCTATGAACCACTCTGAACCACATCCTCACTCAAAATCAAGCGCGGTTGTGGTTAATTATCTGCTACATAATATATGTAGCAAAGTCGCTAATATTTTCAAATACATACATTATTCTGTTGTATAACCATTATTATTGCCTTTTCGTTCCATTTCGGTAGGTAATTGGTATTCAGGTAGACGACAAAATCATGATTGAATTATATTGCGGACCCACGAAGTTAAGCTTAAATATTGAGTTTAGCTTAAATATTGAGTTCAGTGTCGGAAGTCTCGACATAGTTCCATGTAAAACCACCAGGTGGCGCTCGAAAAATGCTGAGACAGAATTGGTGTTTTCGTGTATTTATTGATTGAGAAGAATTTTTGAATGATGCTTAAAAAACTACAAATATTTTATTAAGATTTATTAAAGAATAGCTACGTAAGTTAAAATGATATTTGATGAATTAAAAAATCATAAAATTGAAATTGTCGACGCGAAATGTCAAAAATGATGCATCAGACTTCGCCCGCTGAAAAGCGCATGAAGAAAAATGTATGTAGTAGTCTGAAAATTATACAGTAGTAGGTACAATACCGTACAAACACTTATCCTCTCATACATGTTAAAAAACCGACTAAGTGCGGTATCGTCGACTAAGTCGGACGCGCATTGAGGGTTCCGTGCCAACTTTTACTGAATGTCAACTTACTTCTACTTAACCAAAATCATTGTGTTTGTATGAAGGACAATGTTATGTTTGTTGGAAATTTGTGTTCATTGTCAAAATCTACCAGTTCGATCTTGTTCAAACTTATTTTCGTTGTAAGTATCAAATTTTTTACTTGCTTAGTTCAAAAGTTAGAAGGGGGGGACGCCCCCAATATAAGAAATTGTAGCTTTTTTAAAGAACAGAGTCATTAGGTGCAACTTCGCTCCCCTCCCCCTCTCCTGTAATCACGAAAAATGAAGAAATAAAATTAACTTTAAAAAAAGTAAAAACCGACTTGAAAACTAAAATGCACTTTAAAACCTTAAATAAACTATTGACTCTTGAAAGGAAAGGAAGCCATTTAACGCAATCAATTTCTTTTTGGAGTCGGTACCATCACTTTGACCATCAAGCATCAACGATCAGTATCCTTTTCTTTCAAGGGTCAAAAGTTTATTTAAGACTTTTTAATGCATTTTAGTTTTGAAGTCGGTTTTTACTTTTTTATATATTAATAGTTATGGTGGTTTAATTTTTTCAAAACTCTTAAAAATATAAAATAAAACATCACTTAGGCTACCCGTGACCAAGAATGCTGTAAAGTGTTTGAAACTTCCGGATATAAAATGTAATAAATATCTCGAAAAGAGCCGTAAAATATTGTTTTATTCAATGAGTAGTTTTCGCGTTAACTTCAGAAACAAGTTTAATACAATATAAATAATAAATAAATATTTGACAACATCACACACATTGCTCCGATCCCAAGCTAAGTAGCTAAAGCACTTGTGTTATGGAAATCGGAAACAACGGTGGCACCACAACACCCAGACCCGAGACAATATAGAAAAGATCGTTTTCTACATTGACCCGACCGGGAATCGAACCCGGAACTTCACGAGATGGCTAGCCACTCGACCACGGATGTCGTCACGAGTAGTGAGCTATGTTTTTACACCGATTATTATTTTGAGTCTCACATATGGGATTAACAAGAATTCCTGGATTTCATCTCTAGGAAGAAAACTGAGATATGGTATGAATAGCAATTTGTATCCGGTTTGGTTTAGTCAATTCGGATATTTGCAAATGTAAATTCAACAGCACTTTAACCTTAGAGCATTATCCATGCATCTAATAAGAAAAAAAACTGTTTGTTAAGAAACAAACAATTCTGTGGTTAAGAAGATAGGTTAATTCACTGTATGTTCGTATGTGTTTATAAACATTCTTATAATTACGTGGCCGCCGCCGGCTGCCTATGGATCTGTATAATATATCTACACAATAATACTTTCTAGTAAAGCTGAAAAACTCAACATAGCAACACGTGTCATAAAGGTTAATTGAATTTTCGGGTCAGCACTTAATTAACTACAATACCACTTAATTATTATACAAACCACAACGTACATGGTATGCCGATGGTTTGTATTTCAGTCAGAGCAAAATTGTACCTTCTTCAAGTAAATGGTTTGTCTAAGCTGCAGTTATTGTACCACTACGCTGTTTAGTAAACAAATAAATAATATTTATTTATTTTATTTATTAAACTTTATTGCATTGTTAATGGTACAATTGGCGGACTTAATGCCTTATGGCATTCTCTACCAGTCAACCGCTTGGGAATTAAGAGAGTTAAATCAGAGGCGGAATATTTAAAAGTACTGAGAGGGACCAAAAAATCTATTTTAAAATGCAGTAACATAAACATACATAATAAAATTACATATAAAAAATATATAAGCATGGGATTAACAAACGTACATAGAAAACATATTATTTAATAATAAAAAAATAGTGCTATGTATCTGAGCGATGTTCATGTTTAGCTTTTAATGCAAAATATTAGCAACAAACCACAGTAATAACTGCACCTTTTAAAAAGCACCTGTGTCAAACAAGGAACAAGTCAAGGTTTTTTGACTCACACAGTATATTTTTATTAGTCCAATTTCTGTTAGCAAGTTTTTGTAGTGACAAAACATTATAAAAACAACAATAAAATTAAAAGCAACATAATATGTTATATAAAATTAATGTCAAACTATCTCTACCGCTGATTTAAAACTGAAAACTTTTAAGCAACACTTCGATTTTTTATCTACTCAGTGTAATAAATCTTAATAACAATGATATTGCCCAAAAGAATCTGATTCAATTTATGCTAAACGCAAGAATATGCGAGATTTTTACGCGTCTTCGCTTTATCTTTTATTATTTGAAATTCCCGAATACTTTCATAAAAAAAGGGTGGAGGCGCAAAATGCCTTATTCTCGTATGGGGGATGTAAAAATGCTTATATTTTATTTTCTTAATAGCGGTCCCCCGCGACTTCGTCTGCGCGTTTTGAGTTTGCTCCCTCCCCTCCTGTCGCAGCGTGATGTTTTAAAGCCTTCCTCGATAAATGGACTATCCAACGTAAAAAAAAAAAAATTCAAATAGGGCCAGTAGTTTTTGAGATTAGCGCGTTCAAACAAACAAACAAACAAACAAACAAACTCTTCAGCTTTATAATATTAGTATAGATAATTTATTTTAGTATGTTTTGTGCTAGCATGTACTTGACGGGCAAAGAACATTACCAATTTATTAAATAAAAGGCATTTTAAATATCTTATTAACGTTTTGCTAGCGTCTGTTGTACATAATTATCATATTTGATCTCGATATTTGCCATGAGTCTGGATCAAAATTTGAAGACAGAGTCAAGTAGTTTTATCAGCGACACAGTAAGTATAAATTGTAATCGTTTTTTTTTGTTTTTAAATTATTTTTTTAATGTTAAGTAACTAGTTTGAAACTTTTAACTAATTACCTTTAATTTTGTTGCATACTAGATGCATTTTTTAGGGTTCCGTAGCCGAATGGCAAAAAATGGAACCCTTATAGTTTCGTCAAGTCTGTTTGTCTGTCTGTCTGCCCGTCCGTATGTCACAGCCACTTTATACTGTAACTATAAGCATCACACTGTTGAAATTTGGTAGGAAAATGTATCGTGCTAACCGCTTTACGTTATAAAAAAAATAAAAAAAAATAATGATATTTAAGGGGGGGGGGCTTCCATACGTGAAACTAAAACCGAAAACATTCGCGTCTGGATAGGTCTTTTAAAATGACATGGCACAGTGATTCCTAAAACCATTTTCTTTTAAAGTCTAACGTTTGATAGATAGACCCTTCCAAAATGGTAAAATAAGCGTCGTCGTCCCTAATTTCTATACTATGCAAGTGTAAATTTTGAAAAAAAAATGTGGTAAATATGTAATTCATATTTACCAAAATTGGCTTCGTTCATCTTAACCGATTGTTAAATATTTGTAAAAATATTTCCTTCGGATATTGTGAGAGCAATCTCGCAACATTGATGACGCCACGCAGCCTTCGCGTTAAAGAAAGCGCTTGCAAAATTCAACAGGCTTACTGATGTGACGGTGGCCGAGTGGTATAGGCATACGCCCGGATTGCGTAAGACACGGGGTTCGATTCCTCGTCTGTCACAACAGCCAAAGTTGCTTTTTACAAGTGCAATTTGCTATTTATAAATTTGTTCTTCATACAAACACTATGAAAAATAAAGTTATATTTGCTGTCAACAAAATATTGTGGTATTTTAAAAAGCATAAAGAATGAGAGATTGGCATGGCGATGAAATATTTACGATTATGATGATGATATTGACTTACTGGTCATAACTATCACATTACCAGTATAACACAGGAGAACGTAGTCTAGTCTGCATTATTTAACTACCTAAAGTACTGAATTTAAAAAAAAAGTTATTATTTAAACTTTATCGCACTATAAGTTGTGCGATTGGCGGACTTAATGCCTTGAAGTATGATCTACCAGTAAACCGATTATAATTAATTATAAACAATCGCCTTTTACACCTTTCGCATCCTCTCAAGCGTCTGTCATTGCAATTGAAGTGAAATAGATAGCCCTTGTTCATATCATATCTCTCCAGCGTTAGACATCTCGGCTTACCCACACATCAAAGCGAGTCGTACTTATCGTAAACAAACTGTATATGTACGTTATCATGTTAATCAAACGAGTCATTTGTCATGCATTGCGAAGGGTAGGTACTCGTATGCTGAAGATGAAATGATAGGAAATACATAGAAGTAAAATAAATGCAAAAACCTTTGCTGACAATTTTACCAGTTCTATATATATATTTAATCTGTATTTGATTACTAATCGTGTAAAAAGCCTTTTCGTTCAAGTATTTTCTTGTCAATGTGTTACTCAGACAAATGTGTTTTAATAACATTGCACACCATACGACCAAATACAATAAAAACTATTAACAACATTTCCTGTTCATGTTCATTCTGACATTCAGCAACCCGAAATAAGCTACAGAATTTACCTAAAATCAAAAGGGATAATTTTCGGTGCTTAGTCAAGAATATTGACTTGGTTTACTAGGGACTGAGGAAACATAAACACGTAGAAATTTTGGGTTGACGTTCATTGTGGAAAACCGTCGAAATTAAGCGAGAAATTTGTTGTTTATTAATATGAAACCACCTCGGGCCCTTTATTAAAGTTCAATTTTTGGTACTCATTTACCTTGCGGTATTCACGCGTGGTTTGGAAAAGTCACCTTTTTGTGACGTGGGTAACGTGTGTTTTGGTGGTTAATTTGTAAGTTCTATATATCAACAATGAGCACCGGTTTATAGTTACGTCCGTGTCGTAGAATTCGTAGCACTGTAGCACTTCGTAGCACTATGCATTTCAAATTACAACGCGCACATCAAAACGAGCATCTTGTTAGGTTTGGTTGCATCTCTTAATTATAAATGTTAAGTCACTCTACCTGTGATTTTCTGTTTGGAGTTTGGTAGCGATTTGACGTTTCTTGTAATTTGGAGTTTAAGTAGTTTATCCACGTATTAGTAAAAGAGCTCCAAATTAAACGGGTTGGAGATTATTTTATACATTCTTGTGTTGTAAGATAAGTAAAGCCAACGAGATCCATTTAATCCATATCAGACGCCTATGACGGCTAATAATGAAAACGTGTATTTAATATTGCAGGATTGCCTATAATCAAAGGAGAATAGTAAAATACGTAACAACGTTACTCACACATCTACAAATTGAGTGACACAATCATTTATTACGCTAATGCTACAAAAAATACTTACCCCTTATTATTGACTCGTAAAATACTCAGGTATAAAAATCAAGAAAGTGTCGACATTTGATGATATTAATCAAAGGTGTGCCTAAAGGGTGAGCCGGTCAGTAACCTCAAATGAAAGACTTGTCTATAGGCCACCTTTATTTACTGAGGCCTTGGCTTCGCCTTCTCGATTGAATTTGTTTATTCCTCCCCCTAATTCGGAAAGGTAATGAATTGATGGCCTCCGTTTGCTTATAGTATTATCATTAAAACAGATTCAAGGCTCGAAAATTGTTTGTAGGTGTGATTAGATTTGTACCAAATTAAGGTACCAAGCAATTAAACTTTGATTCAATTTATCGGTGCCGTAGAGGTAACTCACAAGTTGTTTGATTGTATCAAATGTACGTTTCGTAGTACCGGTTTAAAGTTACGTCCGTGTCGTAGAATTCGTAGCACCGTAGCATTTCGTAGCAATGTGGTCAGTGGATATGTTGTAGCAACTAACGTTAGCGTAGTAGCTTGGCTTTTCCGTACATTCGGGTATAGTCAGAATTTCTTTATTCGCAAGGTGTGTATCATAGGAACAGAGAACACTTAATGTTGATAAGTAGATTTGAATAAATACGTATAATGGTCTTTACTGGTATTATTTTTTCATTTACCAATACTGTAATATTTCTGGGTTACCGAGGTAACAAAGTTACAGTTGTTATTGAGTCAAGTAGCGTTTTTAACGAAAGAATATTTTATACACAATTATTTAATACCTTTGTACTTAAATCTCAAATTCATATTGTTACTTGAGTATAGCATATTTACATATGTAAGTCATACTGATTTATACAATTATTTTTACAAAAAATCGTTTTAAATATTCGTGCGTTTAATTTATTTCGGCTTTCAGAGGACAGGTGAAACGGATTGTTTTAGAAATTTTCTCATTTGTTAAACCTATAGTTACTCATCCTTTATTCTGAGCCACGTTTTAAATGAAGTTTTTTTTAAATTAAAAAAGTTTCAACTAATAAATTAGTATTTTGTAAAGAAATTAAAATGAAAATACATACAAAGCTATAGAAATAAAAAGCATTGTCACGTTGCTTTGTTATCATTTTTTATCATTTTGTTAGCTGGATGACAATAAACGTATACATTGTATTTTATTAGTCCTAATGGACTTTAGTTTGCCTTTTTAAAATTTAGTACTTTGTCTTACTAAAATTCAGAATTTGTTAAACAATGTTGTTTGACAGGTACAATATGTAAAGCGATTAGGTATTATAATTGATAACCAAATACCTTAATTATGTTTTCATAAGACATACCTACTTACAATCAGTAGTGAGTTGTGAGTTGCATACAATTATTTTTTATTTATTTAATGACCAACTTTTTCATGTTTCGTTCAAGATTTACACTTTTAAGATTAATTATTAAACAACCATTTTCACTATAGAAAATGAAGATTTGCCAAAGCGTTATAAGTCCTTATACTTAAGTAACTATTATGTGTTTAGTTCCTTTAACTATCCCGCAAAATTTAATACGTTAAATAGGAAAAACATTTCGTATTTTTTAAAGGTCTCGGCTCATGAAGAAATTTAAGAAATTGAAATTGATTGCCCTAATGCAGGATGGCGTACTTTGCGTATATAACTTCGGTGTTAGAATTTATATTCAGAATCCACCATTACTCATTGCAATGGGTCTCGCAAGGTAGTTGGGGATTGTAATATTTCAACCTCTTTCATTTACTACCTGCCCCATAAATGTTGCTTGAGACGGGTTTTAATAATTAATGATTAAACGAACTTACCTGTACGTGAAGTTCTATCATAATTATACGAAGTATTCGTCCGAAGATATTAGTATTATACACATGTAGTATCGCTTGCACTTATCACCACATAGCACAATTTTAAATCTAGAAAAAAATAAATTGCAACAAAATACAACCAATTTCCGTGTCCGGTAAAAATAATTAAATAAATTATGAACACCTCCGTTACGTCACATCCTCCACGCCATAGTTTTCGAAGTCTTCATTTAATTTAGAGATAATAATATGATGATATTTCCTAGAGGGGTTTTTGTCAACACAAAAATATGCATCGGGTGGGTGGGAGTTTCTACTAATATCTTCGGACGAATACTTCGTATAATTATGATAGAACTTCACGTACAGGTAAGTTCGTTTAATCATTAATTATACTTCAGTATTCGTCCTCGATATTAGTATTATACACATGTAGATGTTTAGAGCATGAAAGAAGGAAATATCATTTATGAGTAATTTTCTATGAGTAAGTGCTAGATCTATTCTTATAAAGAATCTAAAGATACAAATTAGGTACTTATGATAATATGTATATAGTAAAAGTGCCCCTTGTGGCAAAATCAGAAAAATATGTACTGTCAACAATGACTATTTTTAAAATAGTTTTACTACTACGGGTTTTTACCCGTGCGAGGGTATTTTGGAGTTGTCCAACCAAGTTACTGTATTAGGTTGACATGAACAACTAAACTATCGGCTGCGGACGTCGATGCATGTCGGGCTGTGTAGAAAAATATCGATAATATGTCAACTCCACTAGTCCGCAAAGTCACATTGATATACGGTTAAAAAAGTTTTTTTTTCAGAAGGTATAAGTTACTAGATTTTTTTAAAGGTTCATTTTGGAATTGTAAACGCATGAGATGCGCCTGAAAGAAATGGTTTAAGTCCGTGTTTAGTTTATCAGAAAAGAACATATTTATAGATTATTGAAATATTTAACACTCATAAATTGTCGTAGTCAATACGAGTAGTAACAAAAAAAAAAACATTTGTTCTAATTGCATCACGAGTGAAAAGTTTATCCAGATAGTGTACTGATCAAAAAGTCCAAGTAATATTATGTTTACGTAAGTGAGCCCGCAGCCTATAAACTCCGTTACAATATCCAGAATACACTTTATTTTTCAAAAGCTTTAAAACCAAATTTAAAGCAACAAAAATGCCTTTTTTTAAAAAAAATATATATAAATAAAATGCAATACTGTTTTATTTTATGGTTCTGGTTGTGGTGTAATCTAAAATCCATTTAGTATTCGTTCGATAGAAAACAATAGATATTGTAAGTTATGCAATAACAATACCATCTTTTGATAAAAATATCATTCTGAAATGCTGCAACGTGTTGTTGTACAATTAAAGTATTGTATTGTATTACACCAATCACATACATTGCTCTGATCCCAAAGTAAGTAGGTAATGCACTTGTGTTATGGAAATCAGACAACGGTGGTACCACAACACCCAGACCCGTGACAATATAGAAAATTTTGATTTCTACATTGACCCGACAGGGAATCGAACCCGAATTAAACCATTTTAAAAAATATGTATTAAGACTGTTATTACAATCTCTCACAGAAGTAGGGTAGAATTGGGGCTCCTGCATCATGCAGCTCTCGCTTCGCTCGAGCTGCATGATGCCTGGAGCCCCAATTCTACCAGATCAGTATTACAATCCTAGCTTACTCAAGTTATGTATGCAGAAAGATGACACTAGTGCGGTCTAAGTCTAACGAAGTTGAAGTTTAGTAATCGCGTATGTGACTAACTACCTATTAGCACCGATGCTGTTCGTCCGAACTACGTAACCGATCCCTGTCGTACTCGAGTTGAAAACTGACGGCGAAACGTGTCGAACCGTATATACATACATGCGAAACCTCCCGCGCCCGCACCACATGTATCTGCCCCTATATAGCAAAACATCAACATTACTTTTATTCTTAAGAGCTTGTTTTTTTAAATCTACTTTACCACGTCCGATTCTCAAGGCCATAGGCAGTCTCTACTTCCACATTTTCAAACCATAGATCGAACATAGGGCCCGAGGATGAAATTACGTTTTCTATGTTTTTATTTACAAAGAGACGTAGGTGCAGTACAGATTCCCAAACTTATGCGTTGCCCTGTTACACAAAGGCCTGAATCAATTTAAGTCATGTGCTATAAATTATATTATCATAATTACTGACATTGAAAATATTTAAAAAAAACTTAAGTGATGATTGACCCTAACTCGTGAGGAAAAACAAAACTGGTACCTATCTACTATACCAGTATCGCGTGTTGGCATAGATAAAAACACCTTACTTGTAAGAACTTTACTGTAGTATACGTTTTCGATGCCTGCCAAATTGTAGAGGGTAAATTATGACCATCAATACCTAAGTCTCTTGCACAAAAAGACAGTGAATAATGTATATGATTACCTAACTAATAATATATTATTGACTAATTAATAATAAACAAATAGGTAGTAAGTAAATTAGGATAACTACGCATAATGCAAACAAAGTTAACGATTTTAAAAGTCATATCTCTATCAACGATTTCAATCGCACATAACTGAATGCCTACTTAATTTTATATTAACCAATTTTTCACGAAAAACAACAAAGTTATAAAATATTTACCGATTTGAAAATAATATTAATAAACTATAAAACTATCACGTTTACTTAAAAACCTTTTATCCCATCATACTTATCATTGGTTCTTTGCAACGATGAAAAAATGACAATGCTTTTAATCCATTGCATTTTGGTTAAAATTACCTAAAAATCATAATTAAAACTAGGTGTTTGTTTATAATGGTACTGTGTTTATTTAGTACGTAAACCACTATAAGCGAGTCCCACTAAACAATTAGGTTTTGTTAAGAGTACATGAGCATACCATATAAGAAAAACGTCTCAGATTGCAGCGACATTGAGGCGCCAGAGTAATATTTCAGTTAAAAACATAAGTAAAGTAGATGTTTACCATGTGCTTCAAATTTAATCGATTATTTAGTAATAATATGCCTTATGTATTTAAACAATAAAGATTATTATTCAAAACAACCACTCACTGTTTTTTTAAATTTATATTTTAACAAATCTCTAACGTTTTCATATGAACACGCTCTTATAAATTATGGGTATAAATTAGGTTGTCGAAGGAGAGCTCGACATATCGCAGTGACTTTCTCTTCGGTGTTTGTTGGAAGTGGACATCATCAAGGCAGCAAGTATGTACGTACCTCCTACTAAACTTAGGCTGTGCACAGAAGTATATATTTAAGTAAAGTATTTTTTGCATGTTTCTATGTGTTACGTTATCTACCTATGTGTTTTAACTACTTTTTTTCGTTTTAAGGTATTCGAATCCGTTTGAGTCTGACGCCGAGGTTCAGCCTTCATCGCAAAGAAAAAAACCTTCCAAGACTAAGTCAACTAAAGCGACGAAGACAACTCCCAAGCCCAAGAAACGTGTTGAAGTATTTGCGAGCGACTCTGAATCAGAAGCTGACACAACGCCCTCAGCATCAGTTTCCGTCGGCAAGAAACGCAAGTTAAACGTTTTTCCAGATTCTGAGGTGAGTCTGATGCTATATTAGTATTTTTTTTGACATAGTGTAATCCTTCAAACTATTATGAATATTTCAGTATTAAGTAACAGACACTTGTGATTCTTAATAAGATCGACATGGTTTTTAATGTTTTATAATTTAGAAACTTACCAACCTAATTACTTGTATCATCCAAATTATAACTAATAAACAAAACACTTATCAATATTATTTATAGTTTAGTCGGAAAGGTGGAGCAATATTTTAATTCTAATACTTTCATTCTGTTAATAGGATGAAGAGCCTGAACCTATCCGAGCGCCTACATTGAAGAGCTATCTGTCACGCCGCACAGGCTCTGGATATACGCATCAAAACGATCTGACGAAACGGGGAGAGTACTACATAGAAGTCCGCATCTCAAACTTCCGTGAACTGGAGGCGATTGCAACCGATCGCTGGCAACACTCTCTCGTTAGCTTCAAAACCGCCGCCGATGAGAAAACGCCAACGTGGAAGGCAGTAACCCAGTTGGTTTCGGCGGTAAAGGAAGATTTCCGCAACATTCGCCCTATTTTGTATCCGCCTAAACAATAATTATGTAATTCCTTTCAGTGACCAAACTAAACCAAAAACCAAAAACCACAAACCAAAAACCATAAACCAAAAACTCTAAAACTAAAAAACTTATGTGAACAAAAAATTTAAGTAAGACAAATTGTAGATTAAGTTTTAAATCTGAATAATTAGTATACATGTACATAATCATACCATATTTTAATCATGTTTTTTTTTCAAATGTACAGCCAATTTATACAAGCAGATAAAAACATTAAAAATTGTAATTCTATGATAATAAATACAAATAAAATAAATCAATAAATATTAAGCACAATGTTTTTCTGTAAGCCCTGTAACGCTTATGTTAAGCTATATTCTGCTCACAAAAAGTCAAATATTCACAAGTCTAATTGTTTGCTGCAAACAGAGTTTGATAATGTTCGTTTAATAGCATGTGCCTTTAAAAACAAAATTGCGACTTATAAAATAAGTCCTGAAAATTTTACGATTTCACCTGAATCTTTTTTAACTGATATTTCACAGACATCACAATATCTCATTAAGAAAATGTTAAAAAAGCATACTACAGTTAAAGTTAATTTCGAACTTTTTGTTTCTTATTCTTTACCAAAAAACAATGAAACGTCACTAAAGTCATTTAATACTAAATATGATGTAGTATACCAAAATACCGATTTAGGGTCTCTGTATAAAAAGTTTGTCGAAAAAATCATAAATAAATGTTCAGAGTTCGAACTTTGTGAGTCAGGCTGGACAGTCGAGTCGATAAGTCACTTAGAATTAAACATTGTCAAATACAATCCTTTGAGATTTGGCTCATACATACCATTGCCAAAAAAAGTCCTCAAAACAAAATCATGCCTAAATATAATGAACAACGATGAACACTGTTTTCTTTGGAGTGTTATAGCTTATCTTTATCCAACTACAAATAATCCTAATAGAGTGACATCTTACCCTCATTATTCTAAAGTTTTAATTATTGATAATATGTCATTCCCACCAAGTATTAGAGATATCAAATTATTTGAACAAATGAATACTACTGTTAGCGTGAATATTTATGGCTTAAATAAAAAAGAACAAGTAACTGGACCGTTGTATAAAACATCAAAAAGAAAAATAATGCATGTCAACCTGCTGTACATAAATAAAAACAATAAGCATCATTTTTGTCTTATAAAAAAATTTGATAAGCTGGTGCACAAGCAATTAACTAAGCATAAATCAAAAATACATTTATGTGAAGAGTGTTTTTTGTATTTTAATACTTCAGAAAAACTAATTACTCATAACTGTGCAAGAGTTCAAACTGTTTTACCTGAGACAAACGCCAAACTATCTTTTTCCAACTACGAAAAAACTCAAAGAATTCCTATTGTAATTTACGGTGATTTTGAGAGCTTATTACATGAATATTCAGACAAAGATAGAAGCACATTTGTAGAAAATATTCAAATTCATGAGGCAAGTTGTTTTGCATATTATATATTTTGTCATTCGAAACCTGAATTAAATAAGTTTGTTTCATATAGAGGACCTGAGTGTTCAAAAAAATTTATTGAATTTATCAGCAAAGATGTAAAAAGATTATTTAAATTGATTTCCGACTCTAAACCTATAATAATCAGCAAAACGGAACGCGAATCTTTTAATAATGCGAGGATATGTCATTTGTGTAAGAAAAATTTTCGTAAAACTGATATTGTTGTCGCTGATCATGATCATTTTACAGGGAAGTACAGAGGGGCTGCTCATAATGATTGTAATTTAAAAGCAAAAACATGCTCGTTTATACCTATAATATTTCACAACCTTTCTGGCTATGATTGCCATTTATTTATAAAAGAACTTTCTGCTACATGCGGGCGTATAAATTTAATACCTAGAAATAAAGAGAAATACATATCGTTTACTAAATTCATTCCAATTGATAAAAAAAGCAATGCTCAGTTAAAATTTATTGATTCTTTCAATTTTTTAAGTTCAAGCTTAGATAATTTAGTTAAAACTATGGGGCCGCATGATTTTTCAAATTTACATTTATTTTTTAATGACGAGCATTTATTTAATTTAGTTAGGAAGAAAGGTATCTATTGTTATGATTATATAGACTCTTGGGATCGTTATAAAGAAAATCAATTACCAGAGCAAACTGAATTTTTCAATCACCTTACTAATCAATCTATTTCAACAGAAGATTATAATCATGCGCAAAAAGTTTGGAATGATTTTGGAATTCGTAACTTAGGTGAATATACTGATTTGTATTTAAAATGCGATGTTTTACTTTTATGTGACGTTTTTGAAAAATTCAGAGCTATGAGTTTAAAATATTATAGCCTTGATCCATGCTACTATGTGTCATCTCCTTCATTGAGTTGGGATGCTATGTTGCTCTTTACAAACATCAAATTAGATTTGGTCTCAGACATTGAGATGTATGAAATGTTGGAAAAAGGTATTCGAGGCGGCCTTGCTCAATGTTCTTTAAGGCATGCAAAGGCTAACAATAAATATTTACCACATTATGACAGTGATGATCCTAGCAGTTTTTTAATTTATCTTGACTGTGTCAATTTATATGGCTTTGCTATGATGCAGAAATTGCCGATTGGGAACTTTAAATTTTTAACCGAAGATGAAATACACCAATTTGAATTGATGAGTATGCCTGACGATAGTAGCACAGGGTTTATTTTGGAAGTAGATTTACACTATCCGATTGAAATACACGACAGTCATTCTGATTTACCATTTGCTGCAGAAAAATTTGTCCCACCAGGAAGTAAAAATGAAAAATTAATCGCCAACTTGTATGACAAATGTAAATACGTTATTCACTATCGTCACTTGAAAGAATGTATAAGTAATGGTCTTATTGTACTCAAAATTTATAGAATACTGTCATTTGATCAAAGTGCCTTTTTAGAACCATATATTTCATTAAATACGATGCTTCGTCAGGAAGCTACTTCGGAATTTGAAAGAGATTTTTTTAAAAAACAAAATAACTCTATTTTTGGCAAGACCATAGAGAATAAAAGAAAACAAGTCGATGTAAAATTGGTTAATTTATGGAAAGATGAAACAAATAAGACTAACAAATTCTGTGGAGCAGAAAAATATGTGAGCGCTCCAAATTTCAAAAATTTGACTATGATATCCGAGTCATTAGTTGCAATCCAGCTTGAACTGACAAAAATTGTTCTTGATCGCCCTATTTACATAGGATTTTCTATTTTAGAACTAGCTAAAAGTCATTTGTACAGGTTTCACTACTCTGTTATGAAACGAATGTATGAAGATTCAATTAAACTTTGTTACACTGATACTGATAGTCTTTTGTATCTCATACATACAGATGATTTTTATGAAGACATGAAAAGAAATATAAAATATTTTGATACTAGCAATTTCGAAAATGATCAATTTGATATGCCTAAAGTGAATTGTAAAGTTCCTGGATTTTTCAAAGATGAGATGAATGGTGACATCATATCCGAATTTGTTGGTTTAAGAGCCAAATTGTATTGTATAGACTCTATAAATACTTCAATAAAAAAAGCAAAGGGGATTAAAAAATGTGTTACCAAAAAACTTGATATTCAGCAATACAAAAAGACATTGTGGTATAACGAAACTATAAGAAAAAATATGTGTATATTAAGATCCAAAAATCATAATATATTTACTCAAAAAATCAATAAACTTGTACTAAATAGAGATGATGATAAGAGACAAATTATGTATGATGGATGTACCACATTACCATGGGGTCACTACAAGACAGTATTTTAAAAATGTTATTTTTGAGAAAGCTATTACACTCTTGTCATGTGTCTCACACCCCTTTATTAAATATTTATTTTGTTAACATATACATCTTTATTTCATTAAGTATTAAATTAAGTATTATTAATATTGTCAAATTAATTTCATAAGATGCAAATAAACAGCTTATTGGAACACAAATCTCTTTTATTTAATATTCATATTTCTGGTGTCAAAATAAAACAAAACAACATTTCACTAAATAATGTATTTCACTATGTATCTAATAACAATTTTAAAACCCTTCAGATAATTTTTCACCAATTTTTTTTATAACACTATTTGTAGCGTCTAAAATATCGTCATACATAGCGTCTGACACATACTGAGCACTTATATTGGCACTACGGTGATCTACTTCCGTTTCTTCATGCTCGTCAAGTTCATAAATGAATATTTTTATGAGACGGCGACCGCGTTTTGATTTGTCTTTTCGGACGATATATGAAGAGGGTGAGCTATGAGCCCGTTTCTTCTTTTTTTGAATTTTTTTACATTTCGGCTGCTGTTGTTCCGAGCGTAGTTCCGAAACTTCCGGATCGCCAATAAATTGATTTAACGGCAAATCTTCAAGTCGTTCCTCAACTTTACTATCGTAAAAGTCATTCAAATAACCATCCACATTTTGCGCATAGTAAAAGGGGTTTGTGATAGGGTTTGAATCAGCGATTTCTCCAACGTTAGACATGATCTGCAAAAAAAAAACAGATATGGTACAGATAGTTCAGTCATTTAAAATTTCGCAGTAGAACTTTAAACTACAATTTTCACTACGGAATATACATTATAGCTTTGATAGCGTTCACCATACTTTCTCAAGGAAGCATTTTCACTAGAGCCAAAACAATGCCATATCCGACATACAAATCCTATACTATTTTACAATATGATTTGCTATGGAATACTTATATTCAAGGATTGTATTAAAGTGAATTAAGAACAACTTCTTTTAAAATATGCATATGATGGTATTTTGTGCTTTGAAGCATATTATATTGTATATTACATCCTATAGTAAAAAATGAGCTCAAGTGTATGCCTATCCTTAATCTTACTATTCCTACCTATCACTTATGTATTTATTTACCAATGGATTTTGACAGCTATTTCTTAAAGTTTAAATAAGTATTAACAACCAAGCCTTTCGGTTCAAATTACAGGTGATATTACGATACCTTTAGACACTGATTTAAAATCCTTGATAATAAGAACGCTGTTAGATGGACTATATATGTATTATTAATAATATAAAATAGTATTTACTTTACTTACCAAATCTGAATTACAACGTTCACTCAGTATGAAAATGAAAACAGTAATGAAGAAATGCGCTAAATAATTTGAACATCATTTAATTTGATCCGCACACATGTCGGAACGTTTGGCCTTATAGAGATGAAATAGGAGTTAGGTGTTTTATGACACAGCAGCCGACCGGCAAGCTTCGTACCATATTATTATATTTGTTATTTTAAAAATGTTTTAGTAGTTATTATTCTAGGCCTGGCCCTGGCGGAGACAATTTCATCAAATCTTGAAAATCTGCAAGCTCATAACTGCGTTATAAAAAGTGTAAATATTTTAATATTTGTGTGAAAAAGGCGCCTTATTGTCATTAAGACATTTTGTTTTCATAATGAATAGTAATGCCAAGCATGGGCAATCAAAAATGCTATAAGTGTCAACCTTGTCCTGTGGACGGATACAAATATTTTTATTTAGATTAGAATACTAGCTTGATATGCGCTTTCGTCTGCTCGGAATGATAAGTTATTTATATATTTTATTATTAAAAAAAAAATGATTTAAGACTTACCAATATTATAAATGTGTAGGTGTGTCTGTCTGTTACCTCTTCAAGCGTAAACCGTTGAACTGGTTTAGATGAAAATTAGTATAGGGATAGTTTGAGTCTCAGGAAAGGAAATAGGATAGCTTAATCTTAAAAATCAGCCTTCAAGGAGTTTAAATGGTTGTGAGAGTTTGTATTGGAAATACGATATCTGCGCGGCTAAGTTGCATGGGGAACCGATATATTTATAACATGAAATGTTTTATTAACACTAGGCATAATGAAGTTAAATCATCAGCGGAACCTGCTTGATGATTACAAGTTTTTAATATAGTCACGATGATACTAACATCAGTTTGACGAAACCCATCAAACGTAGCGGTCAAATATACAAACCTAATATGAAATTCCTCAAACAAAAAGAATCACTTAAATTAGAATGTATCGGTCCTGTACCAACCACTGAGGTAAAGCGCCATGGAAACTTACTGCCAAATACTATTCGCAGTATCGTTTGTGGTCCATCAAACTGTGGAAAGACCAACTTAGTAATCAGTTTGTTATTACACCAGAATGGGCCACGATTTCGCAACCTTTATGTGTACTCAAAGTCTTTATATCAGCCTAAATATATATTTTTGGAAAGAGTTTTGGAAAATGTTGTCGATGTATCTTATTACAAGTATAATAATAACAGCGAGATTTTAAGTCCACACGAAGCTTCTCCCGAGTCAATTATCATATTCGATGATGTTGCTTGTGAGAATCAGAACAATATACGCGATTATTTTGCCATGGGTCGTCATAAAAAAATTGATTGTTTTTACATTAATCAAACGTACACTAAAATACCTAAACAACTAGTGAGAGATAATGCTAACCTCATCGTATTGTTTAAACAAGACGATATTAATCTAAGACACGTTTACGACGAACACGTAGGGTCTGACATGACATGGTCTCAGTTCCGTGAAATGTGTTCGATCGCGTGGAGTAAACCGTACAGCTATGTTGTTATCAATAAGGATTGTGAGCGAAACAAAGGCTGTTACAGAGTGAAGTTTGATACATTTATTGTAATGGAATAAACTTTTTTATATATGTGTTACATATGTTCATACGAGCCAGTTTAATTTGAGAAGTTGACCAGAGTGGAATCCTAAACTATGGAAAGGAGCCTCAAGGAACAAATTGTAAAGTCTGCGTCGGCAGTAAAAAGAAAGGTAGAAATGATAAAAGATTCAAAAAATGCAAATGATATGGCTTTGGAAACGATTTTTAAACCAATTATCAACCCACTTAAACTGTTAACAAGCAAAACTGATGGTAAACATCATATAGACAAGGAATTGGAGCAATCCAGACTAGTGAAAAGAACTAAGCACTGCGAAAGCGAGGCATCGAATACTTCAAACGAAGATCTTGATTACTTCAAGAAAGTTGTTGAAGATGGGGAAAACTCAGATAACGATGTTTGTGAAACACCTAACAAAACTCTCACCACATCACCCTCTGAAGATCAGGATGTCCATGAGAACTCATTTAAATCTCTGCAGTCATCACCAAGTATTGCCAATGATTCCTTATCATGGTCGGTGTCATCTGAAGTAATGAAAAAAGATATACCCTATGGTGTTAGAAATGTACAAGGAAAATTAATGCTCGGCAATACACGTGTTTATGATGTCGATGACTGCATTTTAAAAATTGGAAACCACAGCTTGAAAAAAACCCCCGGATTAAAAGAATTATTGTATAAAAAGACGCCAAATTTGAAAATTGTTAGCGAAGAGGACTTACAAAATTATAAATTAGTACTTATGGATACCAATGCACATAAACGTAACTACGATCCGACCAAACCAATAAATAGTAACAAAGGATTTAAATATATGAACGTGATTAAACCGATGTTTAAATTCTCTAGAAGTCATACAAGTAATATAGAAAGCGCTCCACGAGGTGAGGGCATTGATATTTTAAAAGAAGTCAAAAAGGATACCGATTTAGTTTACTGGGACGATCCAAACGAGTTAGTTGAACGTTTAAAATTACTACTTGGATCATGGGCGGCTGGTAACACTTCGGTACATAATGAAGTTTATGCGATAGTAGAGGAATTGCATGAAGCTGGCATCATTAAAGACATTAAATATATTAAGCTACCATCAGGAAGATTTGGCAGTATTATCAAACTACGGGAGGCGAGAGGACGGCAATGAATGTAGATAAATTTGGTCATCATGTTCATAAGCGTTTACGACTATCGGCATTCACTGACATCCTTACCGATACATTAGTAAGGTCGGACTCAGGCGAATTTGATTTGAAATCATCAAGATTAAAAGGATTACAAACTCCTGAAAAGGGCGATGAGGCTGTGAATAAAGAATACGTGGACAGATGTATGGATGAAATAAAAAATGAAATAAAAACAATTCAAAGCAATATCAAAAAATATCTTAATAATTTAGAAAAACTAACTACTTCAAATTTGAGTACACTGTATTATACAAAAAAAGAAATCGATCTTATGTTGAAATCAAAACCAGATCACAATGAGTAAAGAAGATATAGTAAACGAGCTTCATAAACCGGTGAGAAGAAATTTCATACGAAGACATACAATTATTAAAGGAATAGATGATTTATGGCAAGCCGATCTTATGGATTTTCAAAAATATTCATCGTTTAATAGAGGATATAAATATGTTCTAGTAGTAATTGATGCATTATCAAAATACGTTTGGGTTAGACCATTAAAATCAAAATCTAAAAAATGTGTTACGAATGCCATGCATACTATATTATCTGAATCATCGCGGAAACCTAAAAATTTACAAACAGACCTAGGCACAGAGTTCTATAACGATTCTTTTAAACTGTTGATGAAAAGTTACAACATAAATCATTATTCAACATATTCTGTTAAAAAAGCTTCCATGGTAGAGCGAGTAATAAGAACTATAAAATCTCATCTCTACAAAGCGTTTAGTTTATGTGGACGATATCAATGGTTTCAAAGTAATTTAAATTCCGTTGTCCATAATTATAACAACACTTGTCACCGCATTACAAAATTCAAACCGATAAATGTCAATCACTCAAATGAGATGTTAGTTAAGTCTAACATTAATAAGGCGCAGAAACTAAAGATATTACGTCGAGAATCAGCTTTGAAAGTTGGTGATTTTGTGCGTATAAGTAAATACAAGGGTGATTTCTATAAAGGATATACACCCAATTGGTCTACGGAAATATTTCGTATCGTAAAAATCAATCAAACCAATCCTCAAACTTATCAAATAGAAGACAAACACAATCAAAATATTCTAGGCTCTTTTTACGGATACGAATTACAACAAACTAAACTTCCAGACCTTTACCTTATCGAAAAAGTTGTAAAGAAAAAAGGAAACAAACTTTTTGTAAAATGGTTAGGGCTGAGTGAAAAAGAAAACAGCTGGGTCAATAAAAGTGAAGTAGTTGTGTAGATTAGATAGGTATATAAATAACCGCTAATCACTACTTTGTCACACTTTACACTTATCGATGAAGAGAGGCGGTGGGATAATTAACGACATTATAGATCATTTACCGATCGAGTTGCATTTACCCGGATATCAATTCTGCGGTCCTGGTACAAAACTTCAAAAACGAATACGGCGAGGGGATCGAGGAGTAAACAAATTGGATGAGGCTTGCATGCATCACGATATAGCATACAATAATAAAGATTCGGACGCTCGACGTAAAGCTGACTTAGAACTTTTGAATATGGCTAAGAAAAGGTTGAAATCGAAAGATGCAGGCAAAGGAGAAAAAATTGCCTCATGGATAGTTAAAAATGCTATGAAGGCAAAGATCAGAGCAGGTTGTGGCATAAAATCATTTAAGAAAGGTATTAAAAAAATACAGGCTAGATTAAAAAAATTCAAATCCAAAGACCATCATTCCACTATTAAATATGCTTATGAAGCTGCAAAGAAAATATTTAGTAATAAGAAAAGAATTCTTTTACCGCGTTTAATTCCTCTTCCAAAGTGTGGAGGATTTTTACCACTTATTCCCATATTTGCGGGATTGTCAGCCTTAGGTTCGCTAGCTGGAGGAGCAGCAGGTATAGCTAAAGCTGTTAATGATTCTAAAGCTGCACAAAAAAGTCTGCAAGAATCTGAAAGACACAACAGAATGATGGAGGCGGTGGCTATTGGAAAAGGGTTGTATATTAAGCCTCATAAAACGGGAGCAGGTTTATACATAACATCAAAAAACTAAATAAGCGGCTACCCAAACGTGCACTTACTAACTTAGATATATTGGAACATGCTAATAATATTCCTTATTTTCGAGGCGTTTACATGAGAGATACGTTACCATTGAAACCTAGAAAAATTGAATGTGGAATATTCAATTTAGATATGAATATAAATCCTGGCACGCATTGGGTAGCCTATGTAAAGCAAAATAATTATGTAGAATATTATGATAGTTTCGGCAATTTAAAGCCGCCGTTAGAATTTGTCAAATACATGCACGCATTACCAATAAACTATAATTATGTGAGACATCAAGAGTTTGGTTCTTCAAACTGTGGCCATCTGTGTCTAAAATTTTTAAGAAAATATTGGAAGAAGCACTTAAATAGTGGAAGAAATAAATAAATGTATCAGTATAAAAATGTCTTTCACGGTGTCTATAACTGGGATAGGAGCCTCTTTGACAGTAAACTATTCACCGCCGTTGGAACTTCGAGAAGACTATGAATGCGGTCTTTTGTATTTTTCAACGTTCAATTCTATTCCTAATATAGATGACCGCAACAATAAGTTTTACTATGGTAAAAACGAAATTATTAAAATTCCAGAAGGATCTTATGAGCTTCAGGATATTTGTGATTATTTAAAAAGTAACATTAAGAACGCTGCATTAAAACTAACTTGCAATAACAATACATTGAAAACAAATATTGTATGCTCCAAAGATGTGCATTTTAATAAAAGCGAATCAATTGGTAAAATTTTAGGGTTTGGAATGAAAACAATAAATGCGAATATAAGTACTGATTCACAGTATCCTGTCAGCATTCTATCAACAACCATCGTAAGGATCGAATGCAATGTAGTTAGCGGTTCCTTTGTAAATGGGAAAGCAAGTCATATTATTTACGAATTCGTGCCTAATGTACCGCCTGGTTATCGAATAATTGAAATACCCAAAAATTTAATTTATTTTCCTGTTAATCAAAGTTCTATAAGTGCTATCAACATAAGGCTATTGGGCTCCGATAATAAAGAGATAAATTTAAGAGGTGAAGAAGTGCAACTGTATTTACATTTTAGGAAAAAATGATAAATTTCAATAAAAGCCCCACCACGTCGTCATTTCAAGCCAGTCCTAAAAGAACATCTCACAAAAACACATCAGATCATCTAAAAAAGAAGCTTACCAAGACCAATAAAGAATTCCTTAAGTTAATCGGCTTGATAAAATGAATATTTTAAATATATCTCAACAAACATCCTACGACAACTGCATTGAAAGTTTCGAGTACCATTCATACAAACCTTACGTGACAAGTTTCAACAAGAATGATGAAATTCGTATTCCTATTAATCAACAAGACCTGTACGTGCTGCCTTCACTTAGTAGTTTGTATATCGAAGGAAAAGTGAATGTAGTGAAAAGTGAAGAAAAAGTAGCGAATGTACATTTTATAAATAATCCAGCATTATTTCTATTTCAAGACATTCGATATGAATTAAATGGAGTAGAAATAGATAAAATTAAAAATGCGGGTATAACTACAACAATCAAATCTTATCTCTCTTTGAATGAAAACGAATCAAAATATGCTCGAGTTTGGGGCTGGTCAACTGAAGGAACAAATAATACTGCAGGTGGAGCGTTTTCCGTATCAATACCGTTAAACAAGATATTAGGATTTGCAGAAGACTATGAAAAAATTATTATTAATTGTAAACACGAGCTAGTGCTACTTAGAAGCAATACGAATCTTAATGCTGTCAAGTTGAATACAGGAGAAGTGGTGGACGATATTATAATTAGTAAAATTATTTGGAGAGTGCCACATATCAAAGTGTCTGATCGTGAAAGAATAAATTTATTAAAGCATTTAGAGAAAGATAGAGCTATTCCATTAGTATTTCGTAATTGGGATCTGTATGAATACCCATTACTACCTAAAACACGTAAGCATACTTGGTCTATCAAAACTTCATCTCAAATAGAAAAACCACGATTTGTTGTAATTGCCTTGCAAACCAATCGCAAACATAACAGTCAGTTGTCACTGGCTGAGTTTGATCATTGCCACGTACGTGATGTAAGGGTATTTTTAAACTCAACTTATTATCCTTATGAAGGATTGAATGTCAGTTTTTCAGACGACAAATTCACTTTATTATACGAGCAGTATACAAGATTTCAACAGTCGTACCACGGTCGTCGGTCAGAACCGTTATTGAGTTTAAAAGAATTCAGAGACGTTGCTCCCTTATTTGTTATCGATTGTTCACGACAGCATGAGACGTTAAAGGGATCGATCGATGTCAGAGTTGAAATCGAAACAGATCAAGAAATACCTGATCAGACAGCTGCTTATTGCTTGATCTTAAACGACTGTATATTTGAATATAAGCCTTTGAGTAATATCGTGAAAAAAATATCATGAAAAGCAGCACAATATATGTAGATCTCCAGGGGTTCAAAAATAGTAAAAATGAATTCATAGTAAAAGAATTTGCAATAGCTATGCAAGAACATACACACCTTTTTTTAATAAAACCCCCATACCCATTCGCTTCATTAAATCCTGAAGAAAAAAAACATGTCTGCTGGATTGAAAAGCATAGAGGCTATAGGTGGAGTGAGGGCTACATTGACTATAGAGAATTTAGCAGAATTATCAAACCTTATTTGAATGATAAAAATATTATTTTAAAAGGAGATGAAAAAATAAAATGGGTACAAGATCTGTGTGATCCGAATAATATTATAGACATAAGTCGCTTGGGAGCTCCTAATTTAAATGATCTTTGTAAACTTTATTGTAAAAATACTTATTTGTACAACTGTTTTAATCATAAGAAAATATGTGCGTTGAAAAATGTTTTATGTATTAAGAAATGGTGTTCCGAAAACAATGTGAATGTATGATTTTTAAATAAAATTTTACTATGTACAACTATTTTTTTATTTATTTCAACTACCTTTGTAGGTACTCATGTAACTAAACAACTTTAACACCATAACAACAAAAAAAAAAGAAATAAAACTTACATCATGATTATAATAAGTACCTAGTCTTTGATTCCTGAACTGATTATATACCTACACTCATTCTTAGGCCGATCAGGAGGGAATCAGGGCCTTCGACAGCATGCGAGTAGTTCAAACGAAGTTTAACGATAGGGCTCGGTTACGTAGTACAGGCTATCAGGACAGATCACAAGGTATACATGATTACTTAACTTCATAAAATCGTACTGCATACAATTTTAGTGTTTTTGGATTTTAATACTGATCTGGTAGAATTGGGGCTCCAGGCATCATGCTGCTCGAGCGAAGCGAGAGCTGCATGATGCAGGAGCCCCAATTCTACCCTACTCACAGATATTACGAAAAGAGGGTATCAATGTTGCAAATGGCCAATTCGGCACAATTTACTGAAGTAAAAACGTTATTTTGTACAATCCACAAATTTCAGTCTTAAAATCTAGACAAAAAAGGATAATGGTGTTATAGTAATTACTGGCATCAAAAGATCTACGCTTGGTATCTGCCAGTATCGACAGTAAAAATCAAAACGATAATATTTGTGTCACAATAACATGATTATTGCTTCTGCTGTTATCATTAATATTTTATTCTTACACGTTTGAGAAAATATAAAACTGAAAAGTTTTGAAAAATCTATACTAATATTATAAAGCTGAAGAGTTTGTTTGTTTGTTTGTTTGTTTGTTTGTTTGTTTGTTTGTTTGTTTGTTTGTTTGAACGCGCTAATCTCAAAAACTACTGACCCGATTTGAAAAATTTTTTTTACGTTGGATAGTCCATTTATCGAGGAAGGCTTTAGGCTATATAACATTAAGATACGACTCATAAGACCACAGCAGCAATGAAAAATGTTGCGAAAACGGGAGAAAGATATTCCTTTTGAGAGCTTCCGCTGCGTACGCTGCGGAAACCGCTTAAGTTACACAAAAATCATGTATGACAGGATTGTTCAGCGTTAAAAGTTCTATAATAAAGTCCGCGACAGCATATGTCTATCTTTTATGGTTGACTTACTACAACCTTTTTTATATTATTAAATTTGTAAAAAAATAATGCATCATTTTTAGAGGTGTATTATACACACAGGTATTTATTCTTATCAAAATAAATACATTCATCATCACGAGCATTTCATTTAGAACCAAGTTGCCCTTTACATCATTTGATTTCAATAAATATCTTAGGAGCTATCACAGTTTTAACATAACTCCGCACCAAAATAATGTTCGCAGCTTAAGTACAACATGCGCTTGCGCTAATCTATACTAATATTATAAAGCTGAAGAGTTTGTTTGTTTGAACGCGCTTATCTCAGGAACTGCTGGACCGATTTGAAAAAATATTTCTGTGTTGGATAGCTTATTTATCGAGAAAGGCTTTAGGATATAAAACATGACGCTGCGACGGGAGAGGAGGGAGCAAACTCAAAACGCGCGGACGAAGTCGCGGGGGACCGCTAGTATATATATATAGATGCATTAAAGACAATTGCATACGCTTCCAATCACGACTCATATTTGGCACATATGTTATTAATATTAGAAAATGCAGTTAGCCAATTAGCAGTTATAGGTGTACCAAATTAACAAATCACACACTGTAATGTAACCCTGTGTAAAATAATTGCTTATCATATCGGGTGACAGCGCGTCACTAATTCCTATAAAACAGTATTATCAACCAACGGATTTTATATTTAGCAGAATTGCAAATATTTATAGAAATGTAAATGTGGGTATTCAACATCAACTTCAACTCTCAAGTTTTATGCGGCTATCGTTATGTTACCTAATGAAGGTATTTCGAAATTATGCAGTAAATATTCGAGCTCCACAAAATTTGATATGATAAAAAATAGTGTTTCTAGTTGTAATCACTGAGCGCTTGCTGACCCGTTCTCACAGGCCGCGCCCTACCCCGTTGTTGACGCGTCAGAATAATCTCGCAACCAAAGTTTCTGGATAGAATTTATAAATAATATCTAACCAGCAATAATATCGGATAAAATGTATGTTGGTATAATATTCTTATAGCGATCATAAGCGTCATAGTCTTTTAAATTTACATGTATGCTTTGTTTCATAGTCGAAACCAGCTGAGAACAAAAACAAAACATGCAGATTTTGCATGTTTTTAGAAAACAAATAAGGAAAAGGTGAGCAAAGATAATAATTAACTTGATTCTCTACCGTTTTTCTGTAGTAAACTAGTGTGTCAATGTTTAGAATTAGAAAGTAAAGTTTAAATATTTAGCCTTGTATACTAAATATGTGTAGCTTTTTATTCCTGTATTTAGAATAAAGTAAAGATATCCTTATACTTAAACATTGTGTCTACTGTCTAGTTATTTTGAGCTCTTTTTTGTACTACAAAAAATACTTGTAGTCTAATTAGAAAAAGTTTACAAAACCGCGGTTGTAATTTAAGTCTACCTTGGTTAATATATCAAAATGTAATTGTTAATTGGCGTGCACCAAACAACTTAACAGTAATATTTGACATCTAAAACTCTTGTTAAATTAGTTATCTCTTCCAAAATCTTCATTTAAAAATAGAAAAAAGCAACAGAATTGCTGTGGAAAATAGTTCAAAAATATCTTAACGAAAATTGATAAAAACCTACAATATTCATTTCCTTTATAAAACAAGCAATATTATAATAAAGTACAAAATCTGCCACGAATAGGTGATGATGGTTATACAACAATGTTTTGAAATTAATTTATACTGTATCAGATATCATCTGTTTTAAAGGTTAAATTGTGTTTTTCATTTTTCTGATAATGCATATTAAATTTCAAAAAGAAATAACTCGACTTGTAAGACATCACGCTATGTACATCATACATACAGCAGCAATGGAAAAAAAAACTTGTTTAATTTATAAAACTGTTCCCTCGATATTCGAATTTTTAATAAGGTGCGACTCGCATCTTGTCAAAAAATATTTCAATAACCCTTCACCTAAGATAGTGTCTGATCATATTATGCTACTATTTTTCAAATGACTCAAGTCGACTCACGTAGCGTAGGTACCTCGTGTTCTGCAGTCTGCGTTTGTGTTGCGGTCCGATGCGATCCCACGCTCGAGGACGTCACTTGCGACGGCGATGGCGGTAGCTGGTGTTAAAACCATTAGTAGCTGCTTTCTACCTGTGCAGTGCACTCACTGTATTCCAACTTTTATTAATTGGAAATAAATAATACCTGTTTGTTCGTGACGAGAAAGTTATAAACAAAATAAAATAAGAAAATTGCAACAAAAACATTCTTAATTTAAGCAGGGCTATTTATAACCTGCAACCTTTGGCAACTAATAGTGAGAGCGTGGCTGCGCTCTCACTAATCGAAATAACACTGTTTCAAAATTGTTAAAACCATTATAAATTATGTAAATGACACTTGCAAAAAACAACGTTGTCAGACAAGGAATCTACCCCTGTGTTCAATACAAAGTTTGTGTAGTGATAAAACACTACATATAGTTTCAAAAAAGTACCTATAGGCGTGATTTAGAAACTGCTTTGGCAGTTTTCGTTGTTCTTTTTTTTTTTTTTTCTCGGCGGTAAAAATGAAATAAAATAAAATAAAATGATGATGAATGGTGAGAAACTGCGCGTCGCACAGTAGGAGAGGGCAGGCAGTGGCGTGAAATAAATATTTCAGCTTTTGTAGCCAGGTTTGGCCGTGTTCAGATGAACACACACAAAAAAAAGAAACGTGTGGAGATTTTCATGTTTAGGCAAGTAGTAGTATCGGTCCAGCGAAAATATCTCATAGGTTTGGAATGGAAACCAGGCAGGATTTGTAATGACTCACCGGTTGTATCCCGATCTCTGGTAGTGTCGTCGACCGCCCTCTGTCCCACCTGCATCACACATATATATATACATGCGAGACGTGGGCGGCTCGGCGGTGTTGATGGTGGCAGGACTACATCATCTCTGGATGTAAGGGGCAGATGCGACGCCGCCCTTGCGGGTTGCACATGTGTAGCTTTTTCTCCGTTGCCCGTCACCTGCAGCGGCCGTGTTCAGTCAAGCTAAGTCTTGAGACGAAGCATGGTTTTAGCGTGGAAGAGTCCAAAATACAAATCCGAGTGCTAGAAACCTTGTAGTACGCACAAAACAGTCCAAAATACTGTACGATGCGTATTGACTGAACAGTAGAGGCCGAAATGGTGGAAGCGTGGAAAAGTCCGAAATACAGTTCCGAGGTGCTATAAACCTTGTATTTATGCACAGACATGCGTATTTGTTTAACGATCCGGAAGGATCTTGAGTTCAAAGAATCCAATCTTGATAGTTCACTAAAATCACTGAAATCACAAAAAATATTAATACCTAAATGTTTTATGCACGGAACGAAAATAGACGTTCTTTAGTGGCGAAGCACAATAAGCGAATGAAGACTTCGAAAACTATGGCGTGGAGGATGTGACGTAACGGAGGTGTTCATAATTTATTTAATTATTTTTACCGGACACGGAAATTGGTCGTATTTTGTTGCAATTTATTTTTTTCTAGATCTAAAATTGTGCTATGTGGTGATAAGTGCAAGCGATACTACATGTGTATAATACTAATATCGAGGACGAATACTGAAGTATAATGCCAATATTTGTAGCGAAACTCAGGAAACGGTAATCACTAAGGTATTGTAATTCAAATTCTGGTACATAAAAACTCTGGCTTAGAGTTTATTTATTGAATTAAATGTGTGCTCTAATAAAGTGTTATTTTCAGAAAAAAACGTTATAATTTTCCACATACCCCTTTAAAATGTTTTTTATTCGTGAGATATGTGCATTTAGTTTTATTTTTTCATTTAAAAGCCGACAAGTTGTAAATTTAAATGCAAATTTCCCTTCCGCAATAACGTTATAAACCTCTTTATGATGTTTGATTAATGTTTGTAATTATGAGGAAGAATATTTACTTGTTTCGTGAAAGTACATTTGCTATGCAAATAAGATATATTGTGAACTCGCAAAACAGGAGTGTTAAAGAATTATTAGCATTCAGTTATGAATTAAATTATTATTATATTTAACCTTTAATTGAGTACCCACTCCTTATAAGAACTAAGTACCTTTTATTTTGTTCAATGTTTCAATTTGAAATAGACCGTATTATTTAAATATTTTAATATTTGTTGAGTTCGACAAAAAAAGATACGTATGTTATTTTTTTGATCTTATGGCCTAATACCAAAAAAAACTAAACAACAAAAATAAACAACTTTTATCACACAAGTCATCAGTTTTATGCATAGAATCAAAAATAAAAGACTGTTATGGACCCATACCTATAACAAAGTTAAATATTTATGTACTTTTTTTATTACATTTATTTACAAATACTACTGAATTAAAAAAATCAGCTATGCTCCCTGCATATAATGTAGGTGGGTCAGGGTAGGTGAAGTGTTAGGTTGACATGTAAGTACCAATAAAAGCGTAAATGCTAAACCATTTCAAGCTTGTTCACAATAAAGCAACAGATTGCAATATACCGGATTTAAAACCATTACAATGTAATCTCATGGTTTGCACAATATAACGGTGACATATACAACGTGGGGCCTAGAGATAAAGTATTCCAAAGTTATAATATCTAAATGCTTGTTGGCGCAAATTTCAACGTCAAGTTTTCCGTCTGAACTTATTGAAATACACAGCTGGCTATTTTTTTTTAAATCTATGAATTTGTTTTACTTTTGAAAAATAATCTAGCCAACAAATAGGTAATTCAAATATAGAACATCATTTCGTAACAAAATTAAAGACCGAAAACGTTACTAGATACTTATTAGTACATTGTAAAACAGGCCGTAAGTACTCTATCTTGATTTTATCAATCTAAAACTAATTACAGTTTATTAAGACGGTCTTTTTTTTTCTCCTGCTACAGACCACACCCTATATAATGTAGTCACATCCGAACGTGTGCTACGGTCGATCCTAATTGCAATTTCTCACGTTTGACATATCATACCCGATATGATCACAAAGCGACCGTGAGTGTCCGGGACGAGGGTGACTTCCGAAATAGTGCGGCTAACTGAGTAAAAGCTGAAATAGCGAGCCGGGTATGTTGCATTTCTGCTATTAATGCTGCTCACCTTCCAATTATGATAGCGACATGAAATTACAATATATATGAGACGAATAAGAGGGACAAGACAAGAGACATTTTAATCCCGGGTTTTAAATTCAGGAAAGTAGAGACTAGGCTTTTGAACCCTCATGAAAAAAATCTGGTTGGTATAAAATATATTTTTTTGGCTAATTAATTGCGCGGCAGGGGTAGTGTGGTGAAAGCATATGTCCCGCTATTAAATAGAACAAAAGTACTCGAGTCGAGTCGAGAGTATATCACTGATACTTTGTTCAAATGATTTCATGCAGCTAATCACAAAATTCTAAACAAACACGGTGCAGATGACGCGTTTCACGGGAATATATGAAAATATTTGCATTTTGTGTCACGTCGAGTTGCATACTATGTGTGATAGCTAGGTCCATGTTTAGAATATTGCATAGTAACAATAGCGAGCTTTTTAGATTTTACGTTTAGGTATGTAAAGGCAAGTGAATGTAATAATAATACCAAGTCAAGTGAAAAATGCTTTGATTATACAGCGGTGGTTAAAGAATGAGGATATTATTTTGCTATAAGTCAAGTGGAAAGCGATTTGACTTTTATCCCTACATGCAATGAGTAATGAACAAGAATCTTGTCTCTTCATGCATGTAATGAAATCGGTAAAATGACGAAAAGGAATGATTTATTTGAATCGTGGATAATGATGCAAAAACAAGGTCCTACAGAACTCATGTCAAAAATTTGTTGTGAACAAGCGCCGATAAGTTTCACTCGTCACCAACAGATGAGCACAATGTTCAAGATAAAAATCTTCCTAACATTCCAGTGTAGTCGCATATTATTCTGACAAATGACGGCAGATCAGCATCGACTTTAAATTTAAATTAAATTAAATATTGGACACCAATCACATACATTGCTCTGATCTCAAAGTAGGTAGCTAATTTCACTTGTGTTATGGAAATCAGACACAAAGATGGTACCACAACACCCAGACCCGAGACAATATAGAAAAAAAATAAAAATTTTATATTGACCAGGAATCGAACCCGGGACCTCGGGGCAGCGACGCCTTGAAACCAGCGTGTTTAGGCACTACACCACGGACTTGCAAGTATTTTCTCAAGTTTTCTACATTTGTGTTGCCTTATTATGACCACTTCCATTAGTGAGTATAAACAACGAAACGGAATGCTATATTTGAATCGTGGATAATGATGCAAATACAAGGTTGTAGGTACTCATGTCGATAATTTGTTATAAACAAGCGCCGATAAGTTTCACTTTTCACCAACAGATGAGCACAATGTTCAAGATAAAAATCTTCCTGACATTCCAGTGTAGTCGCATATTATTCTGACAAATGACGGCAGATCAGCATCAACTTTAAATTTAAATTAAATTAAATATTGTACACCAATCACATACATTGCTCTGATCTCAAAGTAGGTAGCTAATTTCACTTGTGTTATGGAAATCAGACACAAAGATGGTACCACAACACCCAGACCCGAGACAATATAGAAAAAAAAATATTTTTATATTGACCAGGAATCGAACCCGGGACCTCGGGGCAACGACGCCTTGAAACCAGCGTGTTTAGCCACTACACCACGGACTTGCAAGTATTTTCTTAAGTTTTCTACATTTGTGCTGCCTTATTATGACCACTTCCATTAGTGAGTATAAAGAACAAGATAAATTTTGGTTCCGGGTTTAAAGTTCAGAATAGCAGATACTAGGCTTTTGAACCCTCATGAAACTATGATGGTTGGTGAAAAATATTTTTTTGCTAATTGATTTCTCGGCAGGGGTCGTGTGGCAGAGCAAATGTCCCGCCATTAAACGGAACAAAGTACTCGAGTTTATATCACTTGTGTGTTGTTCATATGATTCATCATCATCTTCATCAGCCAAAGGACGTCTACTGCTGAACAAAGGCCTCCCACACGGCTTTCCACAGCGACCGATCACTAGCAGTCTACATCCAGTTTGATTCTGATAAGGTCATCTGTCCATCTTGTCGGTGGACTTCCTACGCTGCGTCTTTGGTCGAAGGGTCTTCAATCTAGAACTTTCCTGCCCCAACGGCCATCAGTTCTTCGCGCTATGTGCCCTGCCAATTGCCAATTAGGCTAACTGATTGTCAAGGCTATGTCCGGTACATTATTTCTTCTACGTATCTCGTCATTTCTGATTCGATCACCCAGAAAACCAAAACACCAAGCGTAGCCCTCTCCATCGCTTGTTGTGTGATCTGGAGCTTCTTTATACGGCTCATAATAAGAGACCGTTCGTTTTCGGATCCGTATATTATCACTGGTAACACACCATGGTTGAAGACTTTCATCTTCAGAAACTGAGGTAGTTGAGATGAGAAGACGCGCGACATAATTTTCAACTTTCCATGTTCATTTTCATACCCACTTGTCAGGAGACATGGTCAAGGTCTTCGAGCATAGTGCCAAGATCGTCCAGCGTCTTTGCCATAACGACTATATTATCAGCAAATCGGAGGTGTGTGATGTATCCGGCACTAACATTGTTGCCGTTTCCTTCCCATTCTAGAAGTTTTAAGGCGTCTTCCAATGCTGCTGTGAATAGTTTCAGAGATACAACATCTCCCTGTCTCACACCTCACATGCAGCTAACTACAAAACTCTAAACAAACACGGTGCAGATGACGCGTGTCACGGGAATACGAGTATATGAGAATATTTGCATTTTACGTAACTTTTAGATGCATATTAGCTATAGCTAAGTAAGTCTTTGTTTAGAATTTTGCATAGGTGATAAAAGTGAGTTTTTTGGATTTTACATTAAGTACCGGTATGATAAAGTATGTTATAATATCTAATTAAGCGAAGAAAGCTTTGATTACACAGCGGTGGTTAAAGAATGAGGATATTATTTTGCTATAAATCAAGTGGAAACCGCTTTGAATTTTATCCCTTACATGCAATGAGTAATATACAAGAATCGTGTCTCTTCATGCATGTAATGAAGTCGGTAAAATTAAGAGAAGGCATGATTTATTTGAATCGTGGATAATGATGCAAAGACAAGGCTGTAGGTACTTATGTCGAAAATTTGTTGTGTACAAGCGCCGATAAGTTTATGAGCGCTTTTACACTTAGGCTACATTAGCAGCGCGACGGTCGCCAGACCACAGATTAGAGAATAGTTCCAGACAGCCGCGCTGCTGATAATCACATACAGCAGTAAGCCTCACTTCACATGAAAGCGATGGCGCTGTTATCTCGCTGCTGTCGCACTAATGTGAAGGCGCACTTACTTGTCACCAACAGATGTTTCACCGACAGAACATTCCTGTGTATTGGCATAGTATTCTGACAGCAGATCAGCATCGACTTGCAAGTATTTTCTCAAGTTTTCTACGTTTGTGCTGCCTTATTTTGCGCACATACGTTAGTGAGTATACAAGAACATTGTATAGACTTTGTTCACGTGTTGATTTAGTTGGTAAGTATTTAAATTAATATTGAAAGGGACTCGACAATGTAATACCTAGTTTAGGTTTACTGAAAAGCAACAATTAGTTTTTATCACAAACAAATCGGCCTCTGATTTGTTAAGGTCTCAGACAAATAGAACGGGGATTACCATCATGAATAATAAAGGCGTAAACAAACTACCTACTGACGTAAAAGCATTTCGACATTTCTAAGAACTTGTTTCCCACGCATTTTTGTAGGCCCACGACTAACTCGATCAAGTTGCAAGCAATCGTTAGGAATTATCATTGCAAAGTTTTTTAAGCTCCGCATTAAGCGCTTATTAGTATTGTAGAGTAGAAAGCAAAACAAAAGTAGGTACCTATTTATTACTACACAAAGTAAATCCTTGATTTACTGAACACGCCTATGCTTAGCAGTAGACTGACTTCATAAAAAAATAGCTATAATCTGTATTTTATGGGAAAATATATCGAAGAACAATTTCAACTTTTAGTTTTAGCAGAAGAAATGAAATCGCTTGGAAAACTATTTAAGACCTCATAACTTTGTTTTAACTAGTAAGAAGGTTAACATATTAAAAGTCACAGACCGTAGCCCGGGCCTTGAGCTGGGAGGAGGGGGAGGGCTATCTTAATCCTTGCGTTTTAGCGACATGAGACATTCTAAAAAATGAAAGGTGATTAAATTTGCCACAAGTTTAACTTATAAAAGTTTTAAACCAACTTGAAAAATGAAACTATGGAATTGGATAACATTTGAGTATGATGATAAAGGCTTCAAAACACGTGTGCTAAATTTCAAAGTCAAAAATCAGTTTTTTTTTAATTCTCTCTAAAAGGTTTAACAATACTTATTTAACTAACTTATTTATCTTTTAGATTTTCAATCCTTTTGTCAAGATTCCAATTCCCAAACTTAAAGGTAAAGCATACTATTATTTCAAAACCAAAGTATTTTATGATTTGTGGCTGTTTTTCGTATAATAAAGTGGAAATACGCAAAGCTATTTTGCGTTCATAGAATCATTTGTACAAAACATCTGTGCTAAAAAGCGATAGAATTTACTAAAAAGAAAATTATATACAAAGCTACGTCGATTGTCCTTGATAAGGTTTACACGACAATTTGTTATCTGACATGACGCGGCAGAGCCGGCTTGTTTGCAGATAAACAGAATTTCCCTTATAATAGCTACCCAAGCGTTGCCGAAATCTTCAAGCGATCTAGTAGAATCAAAAATTGAATCCTTTTTAGCAATGTTTGAACATGAGAAAATTGAGTTGAGATTGTCAGTATACTAAGAGTAATACATATTTATATTTGAATGAAATCAATTGAATTTTTTATTGATTTTAATGATTTGATATAATTATAATCACTTTATTCTAACAAAAAATGTATTTGCATGCTATTCACAGATGGCTGGAAGAGCTGAACTGAATGAAAATAATAACCATGAAAATGTACCCTTTTCCAAACACAAATTAACATTCATTTCATTTCATTTTATAGCGACCCGCACCAAACACAATACACTTACTCGTATCAAGTCTACTTATGATGTCACTCAAAAATACGATAGCGATACATGCCGAATTAGTAATGATCGCAATCAGTTCTTAAGCCGTAGAAATGTAGGTACAGGTTATTTTGGCAAGAGTGAATATCTTGCTTCTAAGCATCTATGAACCACTCTGAACCACATCCTCACTCAAAATCAAGCGCGGTTGTGGTTAATTATCTGCTACATAATATATGTAGCAAAGTCGCTAATATTTTCAAATACATATATTATTCTGTTGTATAACCATTATTATTGCCTTTTCGTTCCATTTTGGTAGGTAATTGGTATTCAGGTAGACGACAAAATCGTGATTGAATTATATTGCGGACCCACGAAGTTAAGCTTAAATATTAAGTTAAGCTTAAATATTGAGTTCAGAAAAGCGTATGAAGAAAAATGTATGTAGTAGTCTGAAAATTATACAGTAGTAGGTACAATACCGTACAAACACTTATCCTCTCAAACATGTAAAAAAACCGACTAAGTGCGGTATCGTCGACTAAGTCGGACGCGCATTGAGGGTTCCGTGCCGACTTTTACTGAATGTCAACTTACTTCTACTTAACCATAATCATTGTGTTTGTATGAAGGACAATGTTATGTTTGTTGGAAATTTGTGTTCATTGTCAAAATCTACCAGTTCGATCTTGTTCAAACTTATTTTCGTTGTAAGTATCAAATTTTTCACATGCTTAGTTCAAAAGTTAGAAGGGGGGACGCCGCCAATATAAGAAATTGTAGCTTTTTAAAGAACAGAGTCATTAGGTGCAATTCCATCCCCTCCCCCTCTCCTGTAATCACTAAAAATGATGAAATAAAATTAACTTTAAAAAAGTAAAAACCGACTTGAAAACTAAAATGCACTTAAAAGTCTTAAATAAACTTTTATGGGAAAATATATCTAAGAACAATTTCAACTTTTAGTTTTAGCAGAAGAAATGAAATCGCTTGGAAAATTATTTAAGACTTCGTAACTTTGTTTTGACTAGTTAGAAGGTTAACATATTTAAAGTCACAGACCGTAGCTCGGGCCTTGAGCTGGGAGGAGGGGGAGTGCTCGAAAGATTTTTTGCGTCATGAGACCTTCTAAAAGTTTAACTTAATTAAAGTTTCAAACCGACTTCAAAAATAGGTGGTTAACAATTCGACATGTATTTTTGTGAAAAAATGCACTTATAAGTCTTAAATAAACTTTTGAACCTTGAAAGGAAAGGAAGTCATTTAACGCAATCAATTTCTTTTTGGATTCGGTGCCATCAATTTGACCATCAAGCATCAACTATCAGTGTCCTTTCCTTTCAAGGGTCAAAAGTTTATTCAAGACTTTTTAATGCATTTTAGTTTTTGAGTTGGTTTTTACTTTTTTATATATTAATAGTAATGGTAGTTTCATTTTTTCAAAACTCTTAAAAATATACAAAACATCACTTAGGCTACCCGTGACCAAGAATGCTGTTAAGTGTTTGAAACGTCCGAATATAAAATGTATTAAATATCTCGAAAAGAGCTGTAAAATATTGTTTTATTCACTGAGTAGTTTTCGCGTAAACTTCAGAAAACAAGTTTAATAAAATAAATAAATAATAAATAAATATTTGACAACATCACATACATTGCTCCGATCCCAAGCTAAGTAGCTAAGCACTTGTGTTATGGAAATCGGAAACAACGGTGGTACCACAACACCCAGACCCGAGACAATATAGAAAAGATCGTTTTCTACATTGACCCGACTGGGAATCGAACCCGGAACTTTACGAGATGGCTAGCCACTCGACCACGGATGTCGTCACGAGTAGTGAGCTATGTTTTTACACCGATTATTATTTTGAGTCTCACATATGGGATTAACAAGAATTCCTGGATTTCATCTCTAGGAAGAAAACTGAGATATGGTATGAATAGCAATTTGTATCCGGTTTGGTTTAGTCAATTCGGATATTTGCAAATGTAAATTCAACAGCACTTTAACCTTAGAGCCCTATCCATGCATCTAATAAGAAAAAAAAACTGTGAAAGCACTCCGGGAGTGCCGGCAGAAGTGAAAACTTGAATATCAACGTTGTGCATTTTTGATTTTTTGGAAAAGTTATTATCAATATAAAAGTACTATCATTTTTGTGACAGAATACAATAATAATAATAATAATAATACAATAATAATAATAAGTCTGCAAAAATCAGTAATTCTGGATACTTGTGCAATAGTACGCAGATTCTTGAACCCATCCACGGAAATAAATAATCATTTGATGCAAACCACCCACACTCAACAATAGTGTTACGGCATTCACTTGGCTAGGTCCCGTGAATGTCTGTTGTAAGCCGGCTAAGCCGAGGTAACGGGAATAATAATAATAATAATATAATATTTTTATAGAATACAATATTTATTTATTGCGCTATCGTACATAAACATTACAATTTATATTATATTAAATTACATTAATAAGTTTATCTCTTAGAAAAATCAACTTACATCCATAATTTCGCCAACCGTCTTACGGTTTTTCGATCAGGTCACGTGTCCTGACGCGAGTTTCACATTTTTCCCCCATCCCACAAAAGTGCTCAACGCCGCTAAAGAAGTTTTCACTTCAAAAAAACTGTTTGTTGAGAAACAAACAATTCTGTGGTTAAGAAGATAGGTTAATTCACTGTATGTTTGTATGTGTTTATAAACATTATTATAATTACGTGACCGCCGCCGGCTGCCTATGGATCTGTATAATATATCTACACAAAAAAATATTCTAGTAAAGCTGAAGAACTCAACATAACAACACGTGTCATAAAGGGTAATTGAATTTTCGCGTCAGTACTTAATTAACGATAACACCACTTAATTATTATATAAACCACAACGTACCTGGTATGCCGATGGTTTGTATTTCAGTCAGAGCAAAATTGTACCTTCCTAAAGTAAATGGTTTGTCTAAGCTGCAGTTATTGTACCACTACGCTGTTTAGTAAACAAATAAAAATGTTAATTTTATTTTTATTGCACTGGTACAATTGGCGGAGTTAATTCCTTATGGCATTCTCTACCAGTCAACCACTTGGGAATGAAGATAGTTAAATCAGAGGTGGAATATTTAAAAGTACTGAGAGGGACCAAAAAAAATATTTTAAAATGCAGTAACATGAACATACGTACTAAAATTACATAGATAAAAAATATATGTAAATGTTTAAGCATGGGATTAATAAACGTACATAGAATACATATATTTAATAAAAATAAGTGCTATATAATCTCAGCGATTTTCATATTTAGGCTTTTAATGCAAAATCAGCAAACCACAGTAATAACTGCACCTGTAAAAAAGCATCTGTGTCAAACAAGGAACAAGTCAAGGTTTTTTGACTCACACAGTATCTTTTTACAAGTCCAATTCCTGTTAGTAGGTTTTTATAGTGACAAAACAGCATTATTATTAAAATCAACATATATGCTATATAAAATTAATGTCAAAATATCTCTACCGCTGATTTAAAACTGAAAACTTTTAAGCAACACTTCGATTTGCTCAGCGTAATAAATCTTAATAACAAAGATTTTGCCCAAAAGAATCTTGGGCTTAACGTGTGTGATTCAATTTATGCTAAACGCAAGAATATGCGAGATTTTTACGCGTCTTCGCTTTATCTTATATTATTTGAAATTCCCGAATACTTTCATAATAAAAGGGTGGAAGCGCAAAATGCCTTATTCTCGTATGGGGGATATGAAAATGCTTATACTTTATTTTCTAAATAATTTATTTTACTATGTTTTGTGCTAGCATGTACTTGACAGGCTAAGAACATTACCAATTTATTAAATAAGAGGCATTTTAAATATCTTATTTAAGTTTTATCAGAGTCTGGATCAAAATTTGAAGACAGAGTCAAGTAGTTTTATCAGCGACACTGCGTGTCTCACGTTTGATAGATAGACCCTCCCAAAAAGGTAGAATAAGCGTCGTCGTCCCTAACTTCTAAACTAAGCAAGTGTAAGTTTTGAAAAAAAATGTGGTAAATATGTATGAATTAACAAATACTTTCAACGAAGATTGGTTTGGACGGGATCGAACTAGTGGTTTTTGAGACATTACACGTTTTCAACAACCGCAAATATAACTATGTTCTTCATACAAACACTATGAAAAATAAAGTTATATTTGCTTTCAACAAAAAAAAAAGTAAAAACCGACTTTAAAACCAAAATGCACTAAAAAGTCTTAAATAAACTCTTCACCATTGAAAGGAAAGGAATCCGTTTTAGGCAAACAATTTCTTTTTGGAGTCGGTGCTGTGATAGTTGATGCTTGATGGTCAAAGTGATGGCACCGACTCCAAAAAGAAATTGTTTGCCTAAAACGGATTCCTTTCCTTTCAATGGTGAAGTGTTTATTTAAGACTTTTTAGTGCATTTTGGTTTTGAAGTCGGTTTTTACTTTTTTTTTAAAGTTTATTTTATTTCTTCATTTTTAGTGATTATATAAGAGGGGGGGGGGGAGATGCACCTTATGATTCTATTTTTTTAGAAGCTACAAATTACCTATTATAAGTTATTTCATTATAATTACTGAACTCCTAAGCGTTAAGGAGTTCCACCATCAGCTCAGCCCCACAAGATGTTGACTATCAGACGTAACAACACCTCAATATAAAGATTCTAGTAAAGAAACACTATACGTGCCTTTAAAATTTGAGGGTTTCCCTCGATTACACCAAGATCCCATCATCAGATCCCAAAATGAAAAAAATGGGACCAACTAGAAGGTACACCCTCTAAGTAGGCGAATAAATTTTTCGATTCGGTCGACAAACGACTGAGATATGAGGTAACAAACATACAAAAAAAAAAAAAAAACATACAGTCGAATTGATAACCTCCTCCTTTTTTGAAGTCGGTTAAAAATATTGTGGTATTTTAAAAAAGCATAAAGAATGAGAGAATGGCATGGCGATGAAATATTTACGATTACGATGATGATGATGACTTACTGGCCATAACTATCACATTACCAGTATAACACAGGAGAACGTAGTCTAGTCTGCATGATTTAACTACCTAAAGTACTAAATTTAAAAAAAAAAAATATTATTTAAACTTTATCGCACTATAAGTTGTACGATTGGCGGACTTAATGCCTTGAGGTATGATTTACCAGTAAACCGATTATAATTAATTATAAACAATGGTCTTTTACACCTTTCGCATCCTCTCAAGCGTCTGTCATTGTAATTGAAGTGAAATAGATAGCCCTTGTTCATATCATATCTCCCCAGCGTTAGACATCTCGGCTTACCCTCACATCAAAGCGAGTCGTACTTATCGTAAACAAACTGTATATGTACGTTATCATGTTAATCAAACGAGTCATTTGTCATGCATTGCGAAGGGTAGGTACTCGTATGCTGAAGATGAGATGATAGGAAATACATAGAAGTAAAATAAATGCAAAAACCTTTGCTGACAATTTTACCAGTTCTATATATATATTTAATCTGTATTTGATTACTAATCGTGTAAAAAGCCTTTTCGTTCAAGTATTTTCTTGTCAATGTGTTACTCAGACAAATGTGTTTTAATAACATTGCACACCATACGACCAAATACAATAAAAACTATTAACAACATTTCCTGTTCATGTTCATTCTGACATTCAGCAACCCGAAATAAGCTACAGAATTTACCTAAAATCGAAAGGGATAATTTTCGGTGCTTAGTCAAGAATATTGACTTGGTTTACTAGGGACTGAGGAAACATAAACACGTAGAAATTTTGGGTTGACGTTCATTGTGGAAAACCGTCGAAATTAAGCGAGAAATTTGTTGTTTATTAATATGAAACCACCTCGGGCCCTTTATTAAAGTTCAATTTTTGGTACTCATTTACCTTGCGGTATTCACGCGTGGTTTGGAAAAGTCACCTTTTTGTGACGTGGGTAACGTGTGTTTTGGTGGTTAATTTGTAAGTTCTATATATCAACAATGAGCACCGGTTTATAGTTACGTCCGTGTCGTAGAATTCGTAGCACTGTAGCACTTCGTAGCACTATGCATTTCAAATTACAACGCGCACATCAAAACGAGCATCTTGTTAGGTTTAGTTGCATCTCTTAATTATAAATGTTAAGTCACTCTACCTGTGATTTTCTGTTTGGAGTTTGGTAGCGATTTGACGTTTCTTATAATTTGGAGTTTAAATAGTTTATCCACGTATTAGTAAAAGAGCTCCAAATTAAACGGGTTAGAGATTATTTTATACATTCTTGTGTTGTAAGATAAGTAAAGCCAACGAGATCCATTTAATCCATATCAGACGCCTATGACGGCTAATAATGAAAACGTGTATTTAAATTGCAGGATTGCCTATAATCAAGGGAGAATAGTAAAATACGTAACAACGTTACTCACACATCTACAAATTGAGTGACACAATCATTTATTACGCTAATGCTACAAAAAATACTTACCCCTTATTATTGACTCGTAAAATACTCAGGTAAAAAAATCAAGAAAGTGTCGACATTTGATGATATTAATCAAAGGTGTGCCTAAAGGGTGAGCCGGTCAGTAACCTCAAATGAAAGACTTGTCTATAGGCCACCTTTATTTACTGAGGCCTTGGCTTCGCCTTCTCGATTGAATTTGTTTATTCCTCCCCCTAATTCGGAAAGGTAATGAATTGATGGCCTCCGTTTGCTTATAGTATTATCATTAAAACAGATTCAAGGCTCGAAAATTGTTTGTAGGTGTGATTAGATTTGTACCAAATTAAGGTACCAAGCAATTAAACTTTGATTCAATTTATCGGTGCCGTAGAGGTAACTCACAAGTTGTTTGATTGTATCAAATGTACGTTTCGTAGTACCGGTTTAAAGTTACGTCCGTGTCGTAGAATTCGTAGCACCGTAGCATTTCGTAGCAATGTGGTCAGTGGAAATGTTGTAGCAACTAACGTTAGCGTAGTAGCGTGGCTTTTCCGTACATTCGGGTATAGTCAGAATTTCTTCATTCGCAAGGTGTGTATCATAGGAACAGAGAACACTTAATGTTGATAAGTAGATTTGAATAAATACGTATAATGGTCTTTACTGGTATTTTTTTTTCATTTACCAATACTGTAATATTTCTGGGTTACCGAGGTAACAAAGTTACAGTTGTTATTGAGTCAAGTAGCGTTTTTAACGAAAGAATATTTTATACACAATTATTTAATACCTTTGTACTTAAATCTCAAATTCATATTGTTACTTGAGTATAGCATATTTACATATGTAAGTCATACTGATTTATACAATTATTTTTACAAAAAATCGTTTTAAATATTCGTGCGTTTAATTTATTTCGGCTTTCAGAGGACAGGTGAAACGGATTGTTTTAGAAATTTTCTCATTTGTTAAACCTATAGTTACTCATCCTTTATTCTGAGCCACGTTTTAAATGAAGTTTTTTTTAAATTAAAAAAGTTTCAACTAATAAATTAGTATTTTGTAAAGAAATTAAAATGAAAATACATACAAAGCTATAGAAATAAAAAGCATTGTCACGTTGCTTTGTTATCATTTTTTATCATTTTGTTAGCTGGATGACAATAAACGTATACATTGTATTTTATTAGTCCTAATGGACTTTAGTTTGCCTTTTTAAAATTTAGTACTTTGTCTTACTAAAATTCAGAATTTGTTAAACAATGTTGTTTGACAGGTACAATATGTAAAGCGATTAGGTATTATAATTGATAACCAAATACCTTAATTATGTTTTCATAAGACATACCTACTTCCAATCAGTAGTGAGTTGTGAGTTGCATACAATTATTTTTTATTTATTTGATGACTAACTTTTTCATGTTTCGTTCAAGATTTACACTTTTAAGATTAATTATTAAACAACCATTTTCACTATAGAAAATGAAGATTTGCCAAAGCGTTATAAGTCCTTATACTTAAGTAACTATTATGTGTTTAGTTCCTTTAACTATCCCGCAAAATTTAATACGTTAAATAGGAAAAACATTTCGTATTTTTTAAAGGTCTCGGCTCATGAAGAAATTTAAGAAATTGAAATTGATTGCCCTAATGCAGGATGGCGTACTTTGCGTATATAACTTCGGTGTTAGAATTTATATTCAGAATCCACCATTACTCATTGCAATGGGTCTCGCAAGGTAGTTGGGGATTGTAATATTTCAACCTCTTTCATTTACTACCTGCCCCATAAATGTTGCTTGAGACGGGTTTTAATAATGCCAATATTTGAAGCGAAACTCAGGAAACGGTAATCACTAAGGTATTGTAATTCAAATTCTGGTACATAAAAACTCTGGCTTAGAGTTTATTTATTGAATTAAATGTGTGCTCTAATAAAGTGTTATTTGCAGAAAAAAACGTTATAATTTTCCACATACCCCTTTAAATGTTTTTTATTCGTGAGATATGTGCATTTAGTTTTATTTTTTCATTTAAAAGCCGACAAGTTGTAAATTTAAATGCAAATTTCCCTTCCGCAATAACGTTATAAACCTCTTTATGATGTTTGATTAATGTTTGTAATTATGAGGAAGAATATTTACTTGTTTCGTGAAAGTACATTTGCTATGCAAATAAGATATATTGTGAACTCGCAAAACAGGATTGTTAAAGAATTATTAGCATTCAGTTATGAATTATATGCTTTAACCTTTAATTGAGTACCTACTCCTTATAAGAACTAAGTACCTTTTATTTTGTTCAATGTTTCAATTTGAAATAAACCGTATTATTTAAATATTTTAATATTTGTTGAGTTCGACAAAAAAAGATACGTATGTTATTTTTTTGATCTTATGGCCTAATACCAAAAAAAACTGAACAACAAAAATAAACAACTTTTATCACACAAGTCATCAGTTTTATGCATAGAATCAAATATAAAAGACTGTTATGGACCCATACCTATAACATAGTTAAATATGTATGTACTTTTTTTATTACATTTATTTACAAATACTACTGAATTAAAAAATCAGCTATGCTCCCTGCATATAATGTAGGTGGGTCAGGGTAGGTGAAGTGTTAGGTTGACATGTAAGTACCAATAAAAGCGTAAATGCTAAACCATTTCAAGCTTGTTCACAATAAAGCAACAGATTACAACCTACCGGATTTAAAACCATTACAATGTAATCTCATGGTTTGCACAATATAACGGTGACATATACAACGTGGGGCCTAGAGATAAAGTATTCCAAAGTTATAATATCTAAATGCTTGTTGGCGCAAATTTCAACGTCAAGTTTTCCGTCTGAACTTATTGTAATACACAGCTAGCTTATTTTTTTTAAATCTATGAATTTGATTTACTTTTGAAAAATAATCTAGCCAACAAATAGGTAATTCATTTGAATTATGGAACATCATTTCGTAACAAAATTAAGGACCGAAAACGTTACTAGTTACTTATCAGTACATTGTAAAACAGGGGTGCGATTGTGTAAAGCAATCGTATTCATTTGACAGTTCAAAACGTACGGTATGGTCTGTCAAATAGCAAAGAACAAAGGGTTTGACAGATCATATCGTACGTTTTGCACTGTCAAATGAATACGATTGCTTTACACAATTCCACCTCTGGCCGTAAGTACTGTTTATATATTTTATCAATCTAAAATTAATTACAGTTTATTAAGACGGTCTTTTTTTGCTCCTGCTACAGACCACACCCTATATAATGTAGTCACATCCGAACGTGTGCTACGGTCGATCCTAATTGCAATTTCTCAAGTTTGACATATCATACCCGATATGATCACAAAGCGACCGTGAGTGTCCGGGACGAGGGTGACTTCCGAAATTGTGCGGCTAACTGAGTAAAAGCTGAAATAGCGAGCCGGGTATATTGCATTTCTGTTATTAATGGATGCTCACCTTCCAATTATGGTAGCGACGTGAAATTACAATAGATATGAGACTTGGAAGAGGGAAGAGACAAGAGAAATTTTGGTTCTGGGTTTTAAATTCAGAAAAGTAGATACAGGCTTTTGAAACGTCGTGAAACTATGCTGATTGGTATAAAATATTTTTTTAGCTAATTGATTTCTCAGCAGGGGCGTTTTGTGGTAGCAAATGTCCCGCCATTAAATTGAACAAATTACTCGAGTTGATATCACTTGTAAGTTGTTCATATGATTACATGCAGCTAATTTCAAAATTCTAAACCAACACAGTGCAGATGACGCGTTTCACGGAAATATATGAAAATATTTGCATTTTGTGTAACGTCGAGTTGAATATTATGTGTGATATCTATCTAGCTATCACACATAATATTCAAGGCTCGCTATTGTTACTATGCAATATTCTGAAGGACCTTTGCTTAGAATATTGCATAGTAACAATAGCGAGCTATTTAGATTTGACGTTTAGGTATGTAAAGGCAAGTGAATGTAATAATACCTAGTCGAGTGAAAAATGCTTTGATTATACAGCGTTGGTTAAGGAATGAGGATATTATTTTGCCATAAGTCAAGTGGAAAGCGCTTTGACTTTTATCCCTACTTGCAATGAGTAATAAACAAGAATCGTGTCTCTTCATGTATGTCATGAAGTCGGTAAAAATGACGAAACGGAATGCTATATTTGAATCGTGGATAATGATGCAAATACAAGGTTGTAGGTACTCATGTCGAAAATTTGTTGTGAACAAGCGCCGATAAGTTTCTGTAATGGGGTATTAGTCATAAGTATATAAATGAATTACTTCAATCAATAAAAGCAGTCTTAATACAGTCCTCGTTGTTATTATTTGTCTCCTTACACACAACCTGTAAATGGCGACCCTGCCGCCGTCGCGCGGGTAACAGGAGCCACGCGCATTCCATTACCATATTAAGTACAACGTTTGAACCGATCGTCACGAAATAATTTCAAGATGGATTATTCAATTTCTCGCAGTGACGAACTGACTATTAGTGCTCCGTTCAATTTGAAAATATTTGAAAATGGGTTCTTCTCAAAGTAAAGAAGACGATAGAGTGATCATTGCTCAGAATGCAGCTGGCGGCGAAAACTCCTCGCACTTGGAGCAACTAAAGGTTCACGCGAGCGCTACGAATTTGATCTTATTGAGCATCGTGCTGATGATGGGAGTTGCTCTCATCATAGTCCTCTATAAAACGTACAGGAGATGCCACAAAAAGTTGGTTCAGCGGCAGCTTAACGAGTTCAATCTACGAAGATATGCGAGCCTTCTCCGTGGTCGACAGCAGAAGGAGCTCGAGGACCGGCAGTCCAACGAAGTGTAAAAGTGTAGAAAGTGTTTCGCTTCGAAAGTGCAGTGCGAAAAAGTGGCGGCGGTAACGTAAAAACATTATTTACTCGTATAAATGCTTATTTAGTCTTATGTCTAAAGCGCAGTGTAAGTTAGCGCTATCATATTTAATCTCATATCAATAAATAATAAGGTATAAACGCTTATATTGTGTGTACTAGGCGTTAGTCATAATGTCACGTTATAATTAGTTTGATGGCCGAAGAATTAAACGTTATTTTTCAAGAGTTAAAATCTATTAGAACTTATCTAATAAAGATTGGCCCTAGTAGGAGGTCAGGAAATATTTTAGAAGTTAAAAGGAATGAAGCACATAAGGTTTTGGTAAAGTATAACGATTATACCACCTTATGTAAAAATAAAATATCTTTAAAACAAATAAATAATACAGAAATAACTTTAATAAATAAAATTTGTGAAGAGTTTACTAATTTATATGACGAAATTTTAAATTTGTGTTGTGTGAAAGAGGACTCCTCTCCCGAAATAAGTGACAATATGGCTAGCGAAAAATTTGATTTAAAAATTGCCTTGAGCATTTTACCTATTATGACAAATGATGTTGACAGCACTAAAAACTTGATAGAGGGCATAGAATATTACAACTCTATTTTGAAAGAAACGGATTGTAAAATTAAATTAATACAATTTGTGCTGAAGAGTAGGTTATCCCAGCAAGCAAAATTACAGCTATCACAGCAATATCATTCTATTGATGAGTTGATAAAGGATATGCGACGCAAATTATTGCCACAAAAAAGCTACACAGCTTTGCAATCAAAATTATTACATTGCAAACAAAATAATAGGACCTTAGACGATTTTGGAAAAGAGATTTCCGAGCTATTTGCCGATCTAACTATTTCGCAAGCTGATGGCGATTCAGAAAAATACAAGGTCCTAAGACCATTAAACGAAAAAATGGCTATTAAAAGTTTTAGTGACGGCCTGCGAAATAGTCGATTGAGCACCGTAATAACTGCCCGTAATTATAGTTCCTTAACAGATGCCATTCAAGCTGCAAAGGACGAGGAGGTCAATTCTCCATCCACATCTGAAGGCATCATGGGTATGTACAAAAAATCGAATTTCAGATCAGCTCAGCGCAGATCCCAAAGGGGTCATAATATCAGACAGCGGGGTTTTCGGAGCTTTAATAGGTCGCGAGGATATCAGCGGTCACCATACAGTCAGCAAAATCAGGTATGGTCTAATCAACAAAACAATAATTATCGCGGTACTAGTTTTCGTAATAACCGAGGTCGAAATTTCGGTCGTAATCGCGGTCAATACCCACGTAACAACGTGAACTACATGGCAACAACGGACAATGTCCCCTCAGAGGATTCACATTTGGAATCTCTGAATCATTTTTTTCGAGAATAGCTTTGTGTACTCATGTAACAGTAAGCTGTTGTTTGCATAAGTGCAAAGTAAAGAGTTTCATTGACAAATATAGATACAATTGGTTGATTGACACGGGGGCATCGATCTCTGCTATTAAGTATCAGTGTATCAAAAGTTTACAAATACCATTCCATAAAAATAAAGTGAACGTAAAAGGTATTGGCGGTGATATAGTTTCTTTGGGCTACGTGCACCTTAACTTAAACTTTAACAACAACATTTTCAGGCAAAAGTTTTTTGTTTTTGATACTTTACCGTGCAAAACTGACGGAATTTTAGGTCACGATTTTTTCAGCAACTACAAAGCTAAATTAAATTTCGAATTAAACACATTAGAACTTTATACAGAAAACGAAAACTATGTTAACGTAAAGTTTGAGTACATGACACCTACGTCAGATTCATATTTGGTCGTACCACCACGGTCTGAATCCATCCATTACATAAGTTCTGACGAGAAAACAGATTGTTGTATACATCCCCAAGAGCTTTGTGAAGGGGTTTACTTAGGTAGCACATTAGTGAGACCTAAAAATGGAAAAATTTCGATTAGAATTTTAAACACTGGAGAAAAGGAGATTAAATTAAGTTATTTTAAAGTAAATACCAATAAATTAAATGATTACATTATTTGCAACTTCGAAAAACCAATTATGAATGCAAAAAGAGTTAAAGAATTATTTTCGTTTTTAAATTTAAAAGGTTTAACTATTGAAGAACAAAAGTCAATAGAAAATATTTGTGCAAAATTTCCAGATGTATTTTATTTACCGGGAGACAAACTAGCAGTCACAAATGTTTACGAACAAACTATTGATCTGAAGCCAAATACCGCACCAATTTATACTAAACAATATAGAGATCGATAACCAAATTCAAAATATGTTAGATGACGGTATAATAGAAGTTTCAAAAAGTCCGTGGTCAAGTCCATTACTTTTAGTACCCAAAAAGTTAGATTCATCAGGAAAAAAGAAATGGAGAGTCGAAATAGATTACCGTAAACTTAATAATCAGATCCAGGACGATAAATTCCCCCTGCCTAACATCACCGAAATTTTAGACTCATTATCCGGTGCAATGTACTTTACGCACCTAGATTTGTACCAAGGATTTTACCAAATTAATCTTCAAAAAAGTAGTAGACCTTGTACAGCTTTCACCACAGGCAAAAATCAATATCAAATGACTAGAATGCCGATGGGTCTCAAATCTAGTCCTAACAGTTTCAGTCGTATGATGACTATTGCGATGTCAGGCCTTAATTACGATAAATGCCTAATTTATCAAGACGATTTGGTAGTTTTTGGAAGAAATTTAAACCTTCATAATCAAAATCTCATGGATGTTTTTACTAGATTACGTAAAATAAACTTAAAGTTAAACCCAAGTAAGTGTACATTTTTGCAAAAGGAAATGTTATACTTAGGGCATGTGGTTTCTAAAGAGGGTATCTTACCTGACCCTGAAAAATTAAAGCAGTAGTTAATTATCCTACACCACAAAATACTGACGAAACAAAAAGATTCGTAGCTTTTGCGAACTATTATCGTAGATTCATTCCAAATTTCGCAAAAATTGCTAATCCGTTAAATAGATTATCGTGTAAAAATTTATCCTTTAATTGGACAAAAGAATGCGAAAACGCATTCCAAAATTTAAAATCAGCTTTAATAAAACCACCAGTGTTACAGTATCCCGATTTTTCTAATACAAGTGAATTTTTAAACAGACGCATCAGGTAAAGCCATAGGAGCCGTGTTGTGTAACAAGGATGGTCGGCCTGTCGCTTATGCTAGCCGAAGTTTAAATAAGGCGGAAACAAGATATCCAACTATTGAAAAGGAGCTCTTAGCAATAGTGTGGAGTGTTAAATATTTCCAACCCTATTTATATGGAAAAAAGTTTAAGATACAGACCGACCATAGGCCACTTGTCTATTTGTTTTCCATGCGAGACCCATCGAGCAGACTCATTAAGTTTAGATTGTCATTAGAAGAGTACAAGTTTGAGATAGAATACATAAAAGGGCAATCGAACTCGGCAGCAGATGCCCTGTCGCGAATTAATATTACATCTGACGATTTAATAAATATGAGCGAAGAAATAAATTTGATGACTAGAGCACAAATTAGAAAAAGTAATGATAATACTAATGTCGGAAGTACTTGTAATGTTTCGGTCGATAATATTGACACTAACTCGAGGCCTGATCAACCGAGAGTTGTGGCAATAATTAAAAAACCAAAACATTTCACAGAACTGTCCTTATGTAATGAGTTAAAGTATAAAAGGTTATTAAGAGAAGAAACAGTCGAAAGATATAAATATTTTATCTATGTGCCCAAAAGTTCAAAAAATTACTTGAATACAATATCTCGATCATCGATTATGCGAGACGAATTGATGAGAGAATTGTTATTTATATGTAAAAGATATAAAATAAGTTAAGTATGCATACTTAGAAATGAGATAAATCAAGATTTTATTGATGGGCTTATAAATGCAATTAGAGATTACCCAAACTGGGACAATTTACGCATATGCATAGCGAATAACGCACAAAGAGTAAATAATTTAGACGAAAGAAAGGTATGTAATATTAAACGATTTTCACTTGTTACCTACTAGTGGCCACGCAGGTATCAAGCCAATGACGAATAATATTAAGAGGTTTTATTTCTGGCCGAGTATGGAAAAAGATATCATTGAATACATTTCAAAGTGTGACCAGTGTAACAAACAAAAATATTCAGTCGGAACCAAGCAACCCATGGTTATTACAACAACTGCAAATTCAGCGTTCGAAAAAGTATTTTTGGACATTGTAGGACCATTATCTAAAGATTCTTCTAACTTTAATTATATTTTAACACTGCAATGCGAATTAACTAAATTCGTTGAGGCGTATCCCTTAGAAAATAAAGACTCGGTAAGTGTTGCTTCAGCTTTCGTAAACAAATTTATTTTAAGATTTGGCATTCCTAGCGTAATTGCAACCGATCGCGGTACTGAGTTCATAGCAAGTACAATTAAGGAAATATGCCAACTCTTAAAAATAAATCAAATTTCCTCCACAGCATACCATCACGAGAGTATCGGAGCTTTGGAAAACACACACAAAACTATGGGTGCGTATTTAAGAACTTATTGTGAAAACAAACCAGGTGAATGGAGTTGCTGGTTGCCGTACTGGTGCTTTGCCTACAACAACACGGTACACTGTGAAACGCAGTACACACCACACGAGCTGGTGTTTGGTAAGCGGTGTAAAATGCCAGGTAACCTTGATGGCACCGTCGTTGATCCTTTATACGCTCATAATAGCTATCCATTAGAGTTCAAATACAGATTACAACTAGCACAAAAGGATGCTCGGGATAACCTAATTAAAAGCAAAATAAAACGAAAAAATCATTATGATGTAAAAAGTAACTCAATTAGTTATAAGAAAAACGATTATTTACTGTTAAGAAATCCTTCTGATAATAAAATGGATCCAATATATTTAAGACCATATTTAGTGAAAGAAGATTTGGGTTGTAATGTAAAAATAATAAAAAATGGCGTGGAAGATATCGTTCATAAAAATAGAACGAAATTAGCAAGTAAATAAATTAAACATTGTATCTAAAAATAGACACGGATAGTGATCAGCTGTCGTTGTAAGCGGCCTCATATTACTTGTAAACTTACCTTCCCGTTGTACCAATTGTATTTGGTTTGTTTTGCGCATCAATGTTATTATTGTCATGATAGTTAAGTAGCAATAATTATTATAATTATGTGTGTAATCTAAATGTATTACGAATATTGTACTTTTTCATAAAGGGGTAGATGTAATGGGGTATTAGTCATAAGTATATAAATGAATTACTTCAATCAATAAAAGCAGTCTTAATACAGTCCTCGTTGTTATTATTTGTCTCCTTACACACAACCTGTAAATTTCACTCGTCACCAACAGATGAGCACAATGTTCAAGATAAAAATCTTCCTAACATTCCAGTGTATTGGCATAGTATTCTGACAAATGACGTCAGATCAGCATCGACTTGCAAGTATTTTCTCAAGTTTTCTACATTTGTGCTGCCTTATTTTGACCACATCCATTAGTAAGTATATAAGAACATTGTATAGTCGTTGTTTACGTGTTAATATAGTTGGTAAGTATGTCATTTTTATGTTAAATTACAATTTCAATTTTAAAGTAATATTAACAGGGACTCGACAAAGGAATACCTAGTTTAGGTTAACTGAAAAGCAACAATTAGTTTTTATCACAAACAAATCGGCCTGTGATTTGTTTAGGTCTCAGAAAAATAGAACGGGGATTACCATCGCTACCTACTGACGTAAAAGCATTTCGTCATTTCTAAGAACTTGTTTCCCACGCATTTTTGTAGGCCCACTACTAACTCGATCAAGTTGCAAGCAATCGTTAGAAATTATCATTGCAAAGTTTTTTAAGCTCCGAAATAAGCGTTTATTAGTATTGTAGAATAAAAAGCAAAACAAAAGTTACTACACAAAGTAAATACTTGATTTACTGAACGCGCCCATGCTTAGCAGTAGACTGACTTCATAAAAAAATAGCTATAATCTGTATTTTATGGGAAAATATATCTAAGAACAAATTCAACTTTAAGTTTTAGCAGAAGAAATGAAATCGCTTGGCAAACTATTTAAGACTTCGAAACTTGGTTTTGACTAGTTAGAAGGTTAACATATTAAAAGTCACAGCCGTAGCCCGGGCCTTAAGTTGTGAGGAGGGGGAAGGTTCGAAACTTATTTTTTATGTTATTCCCTTAATTTTTTTTTTTATTTTTTTTTATCGCCATCTAGTCCCAAAGTAAGCTACTCAAAGCTTGTGTTATGGGTGCCAGACAACGGATATATTACTTAAATACTTTTTTTTTGTAAATACATACATATTATACATAGAAAACACCCAGACCAATACAAACAGACATGTTCATGCACACAAATGTTTGATTGTGCGGGGATCGAACCCGCACCCGCTGCGTAGTAGGCGATTTCTCGACCACTACACCAGACGGGTCGTCGAATTATCTAAATCCTTGCGTTTTAGTGACATGAAACATTCTATAAAATAGAAGATGATTAAATTTACCACAAGTTTAACTTATTGAAGTTTTAAACCGACTTGAAAAATAAAACTTTGGAATTGGATAAAATTTAAGTATGATGATTAAGGATGGATACTTTATAGAATCCTTTGTACAAAACATCTGTGCTAAAACGCGATAGAATTTACTGAAAAGAAAATTATATAAAAAATATAAGAAAATTATATTATATATATAAGAAAATTATATTATATAAAATGGCGCAGGTCATTTTGGCAAGAGTAAATATCTTGCTTCTAAGCATTTATAAACCACTCTGAACCACATCCTCACTCAAAATCAGGCGCGGTTGTGGTTAAATATCTGCTACTATATATATCTGGCAAAGCCGCTAATATTTTCAAATACATTTATTATTATTTTGTATAACCATTATTTTTGCCTTTTTATTCCATTTTGGTGGGTAACTGATATTCAGGTAGACGGCAAAATCATGTTTGAATTATATTGCGAACCCACTAAGCTTATATATAGAAAGACGTTGAAAAACGTTGAAAATTATACGGTAGTACAATACCGTACAAACACTCACCCTCTCAAACATATAACCGACCAAGTGCGAGTCGACCGCGCATTGAGGGTTCCGTGCCAATTTTTAATGAATTAGAGACGTAAACGTAGAAAGGGGGACCTCCCCAATATAAGATTTTTAGAAAAAAAAAAACAAATATGAGGAGAACAAATATAATGTATATTTAAAATTATCTACTAGTTTAAAATAAAGTGTCTGTAACATACGGACTTGACGAAACTATAAGGGTTCCGTTATTTGCTATTCGGCTACGGAACCTTAAATAAGAAAACTTTTAAACTCATATTTGAGTAAAAAAAGATTACTTTTGTGGAGCCCAAATACGAGTTAGAAAAATATTACCTCTAAATAAACAATTCCAAACCATCAAACTTTATGAATAAGAAAAGCGATACCTCGGCCAAAAGCTCAGTTTTCGCTAAAAACAATCTTTAGGCTTCAACGGGAAATAATTATCCGGTCTTCGCGCGAGTGTTGAACGAGTAGGAAAACAAAATAAATTAGAGTGGCATACACGTGCTAGCTCACACAAACGAATTTTATTTTTATTTTTTATCCTGGCCGGGTATTTGCAAAATAGGTACCAGGTAAAAAAGGTACTAAAATACATTATGAATTATCATTACCGTAATTAAATTATTGTATTTTCTTGTCTTCAGATTAAACCTGCAGGCGTAGTCAGAAGAATTTTCTTTTACATTTCGCGTAGAGAATGCTGTGACAAAATTGGTATGTTTTTGTATTCAATGATTGCAAAAAATGTGAAATGAAGTTTACAAAATAACAAAAAAAAAAAAGTTTTATTAATGATATAGCTACGTAAGTTAAAAGGATTTTTAATGCAGCAGAAAATCAGACAATTGAAATCGTCTACGCAAAATTTCCAAAATTTTGCTTCAGTCTTCAGCCGCAGGTAGGTTCTTGTATCATAAAACGTCTGAAATAGACGTAAAAATATATTTTGCTTAAGTCAGACTACACCCGCAGGTTAAATGTAAAGACAAAATATAATTTAATTACGGTAAAGATGTTTTTTGCCTGCTGATAATGTAATTTCATTTAAATTCTTGCATTTGAAATGAAGGCAACGTCGTCAACGATATGCTCATTATCTGTGTGGATCGTGTTGGTAAGCGATAAGTATATATTCCTACAATTCTATGAATCGGAATTTGAACGTTAAATGGAAACACAACACTTATAAAGGTTAAGAATGTTTTTAACACTCACAGTGACATATTCTATATTCATAAAGATGAAATAAGAAACCAAAAATTTGCGCACGGGCGCCTGATGAACCAGCAACATCTTGGCTAACGTCACGCGTAATGATGTATCCATAAGAGACCACAAATTTCGCAAGTTTGGCCAGACAGCACGGTAGCTCAATTGGTAGAGCGTTTGGCCTGATTAGCCAAGAAGCTGCTGGTTCATGACCCGCCCAAAATTTTTGGTTTCTTATTTCATCTGAACATTCATAAAATTTCAACCGTATTACCTGCAAACTATTATGGAATATTTAAACCTTTTTAAAAGGGCGTAGCCGCACTCCATTATAGGTAGAATTCCTTCTTAATGCGGCAATAAATTACGTATTATGTGTAAGTAGAAGAAAAGGTTCGCTATGAAGATAAACCGCGATCAACCTTCTCTTATTTTTTTCTAACACGTTTTGAAAAGCAAATAATTCCTTTCTTTGCAAACTCATTCTGTTAATACACAGTTAGTGGAAACAATTTGTTGTGTAAAACAATTTCGATAGAAAATGTTGCGAATACGAGTATGTAGCGTTCGGGTGGATGGTTTTCACTTCCATTCCTTTTTTAGCGTTTCTGGGGCGTAACTATCTTGTTATTTCATTTAGCCTCTGGGTGGAGTTTCACATAGGTAACATACGATGCGTTTGACATGCCTTTAAAAAGTGTAGGTGAATAAGATTCTGAGAGTTTTCACGTACTCGAGTTTCATTTAATTTATTTTAATTAGATGTTATGCTCGTTTTTTTTTAACTAGCGATTCTCCGCGACTTCGTCCGCGCGTTTTGGGTTTTCTTTCTCCCCTCGCGTCTCAGCCTGATAAAGTTTTCCTCAATGAATAAGCTATTCAATACAGAAATATTTTTTTTAAATCGATCCAGTAGTTCCTGAGATAAGCGCCTTCAAACAAACAAACTCTTCAGCTCCCAACCAACGGTTTAGTTCATTAGGCTTAAAATGTAAAAAAAAATAGTTTGCCTGTAAATGTCCCAATGCTGCAGCTGGGCAAAAGTCTCACCTTAAATATGGCGTAATATTAGCTAAACTCCGCGGGTTCAGTGCAGATTGGTGGAGGGGTTTTGCATGGTAAGAAATGAACCTTACTCTCAGAATTTATTTGATTTCTATTGTATAATCACAATTTAGAACCAACACGTTTGAAGTATTTTAATACAGTATTAAGTCTACAGATATTATGTACTTACTGAAAGAGTTCGACCGGAGCTGCGAAGGCATGGGCGGGCAGAGAACCTCGCTTCCAAGGCTGCTTACACTGATGACGTCACGAAGCTCGCCCAACGATGAAGAACGAAGCGTCGGCAGCGAGAAGTTCACCTCTTTCGTCCTGGCAAGAAAAAATACATTGTTTTTTTATGCCGGTCAGAAAAAAATATGATAGCTCCAGCACAAGTAATACATTAGACGTTATATATTATATTACAGTATAAAAAGTTACAATATTATTATTAATAATGTATAGGAAAATAAACAAATTCCAGAAGTTTGATAATAAATAAAATTAAAGGGAGCTTCCTTTACATGGATCTAAAACAGACAAAAAAAAATACTTAAAGCTACGTGAGAGGGTCTTTTGAAATGAGATAGAGGTTCTTAAGACGATTTGGAAGGTAGATGTTTCCACAGTATAGTGGGAGTCTTTAACTTTTGAACTAAGTTTTTTTTTTTAATTTAAGACGTAGATCCTAACAAATACTTTCAGCGGAAGAAGTTTGAACGAGATCGAACTATCGCAATATAACTTTTCACATTGTATAAACACTATGAAAACAAACAAACTATTTATGTTATGAAATGATAAAAACTTTTTGATCTACTGTGAATAATGGTATTTTCTTTGAACTCTTTTTCAAGAACCCAATAATGACCTCTAAGAAATTCGAGAGCTCTCTCTCGCAAATAAATATCTTTTAACTTTTCCTGTTATTATTTTCATATTTTCTTCTTTCATTTTATTTTTTTTAGACTTAGACCCCTTACACATTGCGACTTTTAGCATTGATTCTTCCGCGCGTTTTGACAACGCGCTTCAGCATCACGACTTACGTAATGAACAGAATTAATTTAGCATCGATACAGTCGCTCGTTAGAATCGATGCTGTTGCCAAAATTCAGTACATAATATTTTTTCAATTTCCAGCTCCTGCATCATGAAGTCGTAGTGTGTAAAGGGTCTTAGGCACGGCTTTTAAATATAATAAAAGGTTGCAGAGGTAACAATAAGCCAGCAACTGGATATTTTATGAGTTACTAACAAGCGAAAAAGTCGTTTCTTTTCAGATACGAGTAAGTGAATAAAATATACAACAATGTTTTGTTGATAAATGGAAAAATAATTAATAGTTAAGAAGAAGCTACCGACGACCTAGAATAGTTATTTCTTATTCAAAAGAGAACTTTTAACAAGAACATGTTTTTCTCAGATCTCTTTATCTCATTAAAACTTAATGCGCTATAACAAACTAAAAGAGAACTTATCAGTTTTATAAAACCAATTCTATTGTTTGATCGTATTTTTTACCGACTTAAACATAAGAGGTAATCAATTAAATGTGTATGTACGCAAATGCGTTATTATAAGCCTTTTAGTCAGTTTCTTTTTTAAGGAGATTTATTATTTCATATCTCAAGAACTACTAAACCGATTTTGGTAAATTTACACTGTACCCTTAGTTGAAATATATATTTAGTTGAACTAAAAAATAATCATCTCGATATGACTTCTCGTTTGGGACAAAGCCGTGGACATCATACAACCATAAAAGATATACAAACACACAGACATACACTTACGAAATCAAGCACACGTGTTTGAATGATTTACTAGTTGTAGAAGTATCAAGTTGAAAAGACATCATACATACACATTGAACTGATTTCCTCCTTTTATTAAACTCTGTTAAAAAATCTATTATTTCTATTTCAGACCCGAAAATAAATATAGCAGAACAGGAGAACAAATTAACTACTCTTGCCTCCCATTAATCATCATCTTTCACCGTCGTCGTGTTTCAGAATAATGTTACAGTAGTTTTATTACCTCGCCATTTTGCGATGAAAATAAGTAAAAGAAAAACCTACACGTGTTTTCGCTGGCCCAATTAACCTGTTGAAGCATGAAATAGTACTTTTACATCGTCACGTATGTTTCGATTGATTTATTCAACTCAGAATTTAAAATTATTTTATGTTCGTTATTAACGTGCTCCAGTTTTATGCTTTCGTGTACCTTTTGTGTTTATACGGTAAAAAATATTGAGTTGCATACTTTAGACCGAATTTTAGCGAATTTTAGCAGCGATGCAGTCATGATGCTAACGCGAGTTAGCATCGATGCAGTCGCAAAATGTCAACTTTTACACACTGCGCTACTTTTAGCTTAAGTATATCCATACACTATAATATTTTTATATTTAAAACTTCATGCACAAATAGAATAATGTACATATTGCGGAATAAGTGCCAAATGCTTTCGCTACAAGTCAAAAGACCAGTAACCCTACTTTTCAATCACAGGCGTCAAAATGGCATTTAATTTTCATTGATTATTGACCGATTTTCGAATAACAAAAAGTTTAATTCCACTCAGGAGAGATTATAAAGTTTTTGTTGATTTTTAGTTCGCTTCCGAACGAAAATCACACGTCATATCCAAGCTTGTGATTCAAATATAGAACTCCAGTATTTGATCAGAGAAAATACATGTGGTGCATAAAAAAGACAGCAATAAGAAAGGGAGAGAGAACAGCATTATTATGTTTTTTTTTTATAAAACGTTTTTGCGGAACAGCAGATTGTTTTTTTTACGAACACTTTTGTATTGCCTAATTTTATTTAGATCGATAAATAATAGTGGGCAATACAACAGTATTTGTTGATGCATATAAAATTATTATTAACGAACTATGATTGTATTTTGTTATAGAACAGTTGTGACCGAGTTTCTCCTTTTTGATGAGAAACAATAATCAGGAAAGATGATTTCATGAAATTTGCAGGTAGAGCTTTGTGAGGATATGTTTACAAAGGATTAACTGTTTTGTAAATGTTATTGAAACTCGTGTAATGTAAAAGCTCAATAATATTTTCACAAAAAAAATATTCTGAAGTATCAAAAATAATACTATTTTTGATACTTTCATGTTAACAGATACGTATACGAACAATTCGAACTAATCGGTCAGTAAAATATAGATAGAAGTTTCAAGTTTAACCTTCAGTCACAGCTCTATAGTTCTGTAAGCCTAACATGCACGCCTTGATGCCGTTTAATGCGTCGATAAATATTTTGATTTCCTAAACAACCTCTTTTGCCACATATTTGCCACTTGTGAATAAATAATAATAGTAATAATAAATATTGGACACCAATCACATACATTGCTCTGATCCCAAAGTAAGTAGCCAATGCACTTGTGTTATGGAAATCAGACAACGGTTATACTAAAACACCCAGACCCGAGACAATATAGAAAATATCGTTTTCTACATTGACCCGACCGGGAATCGAACCCGGAACCTCACGAGATGGCGACGCTTGATACCAGCGTGCTAGCCACTCGACCACGGAGGTCGTCAATCCTATCATCATCAATAATTAATACTAATTGCTTATAAAAAGAAATTAATAAAAAAAAAGTTAGTAAAAAACATTTTATATATGATAAAAATGAGGTTTGAAATTTATCAATTCCTGCGATAAATGATAAATGGGCGCGCATCTTAGGCCCGCTGATCTCTATTGTTTCACGTGTTAATATTGAGACAACAAGGTTGGCTGAGGCATACTTCAAATACTCCTCTAACAGCCGAAACTGCTAGTTGCGATTGGTTTGACAACAAGCATTGAATCTTTTTGGTATCAGAAGCCAATAATATTTGTGTACGCAGTCCAAAGATACAAGCTACTTAGAATCTGTGCCCACAATTTCAGAATCAACTAGTTGACAAATTCTTAAAGAAACAAACGCAGACGAAAATGGACCCTCAACCTTTGACCTTTGCATTCCAAATTATCAAAACTCTGCGGTACAGATGACAAATTTCTGTTTAAAAGTACGCCCAACCGCTCCCTCCCATGGCTTTTCAAGTTTTGAAGGTAGAATTAATATTAATTAAATGCAAAGCCGTCTAGAATTAATGAGAGCTGAACTGAAAAAGGTTCGTTATTCCGAAAGAATAAGTATTATCAAGAAAATAACTAAAACTCCAATCAACTTAATCTGCTATTTACGGAATTAGCGGTAGAGTGGTAGAACTTACCTTCATTATAAGTTCGTGTTTGTTCTCGTACAACATTGTAATTGGGCTTAAACTTTATTCGAAAATTACTTAGTACAACAGTTTGACTCATAGATTATTTTTATAAAGTATCCTTTATTTTTATTGGTAACCTCAATAATCAGCAACTAAACTTATTTATAGGACAAGCAGAAGAGGTCAACGTCAAACTGAAGATTTGGAGTAGAGTCATGTAATAAAACATAATTAATTATTACTTAGAAAAAAACTGATTAATAGTTTCTTGAAAAACGCAATTATGAAGTAACATAAAACTTGGATCATAACATTAGTAGTCATGCTCTGATTTATTACTGATCCCGTGATAACATCGTTGTCAGCTTTCCACAATATAGTCAAACCAATCAGAGCAGCCATTGATTTCATATTTGATCAGTTGATTACGCAATCAGTGTACGCTAACCAGATGTCGATTTCAAAGACCTTTATCGGTACACTAACCAACCAAGCTAAGAATAGAATATAATTATTATTTATTCGACACACACATAGAAAAAATTACATTACCATTAGAAATACCAAAAAAAAATATAAGGACTTTACATAAAACAAAAACAAAGCCCCCAAGTGTGCCAAAAACGTCACCGCTTAATATTGACAGCAGACGGTAAGCATGCCACGTCACTGATTTTGAGCAGGAATCCTTACTATGTTTTATTTTTAAAACTAACTCCATCAGTCCAAGAGCGGAGGTGGTGTGATTGTGGCAAAAAAAAGTACATTGTCCTATCTTTATATATAGCGAGCTGCTTCTACAGCGGCAGATACAGGTCTTTAGAAGTTTGGACACCTGTTGACGTTGTTACTTAAATGTAGCACAGCGCAGTGATGTCATGCGGTAAACGAGACTGGGCAGAGACGGTGCAGGCGTGGGACTTTTTCGAAGACACGCTACGAACACGCCTATCATGACTATGGAGAAGTATCATACTTACTGCCCGATAATCCCCATTCTTAAAGTAGTCCTCACGAAGCATTCATAGCTAGTATACGATCCCGAGCTTGTGAAGGGTAAAAGGCGTACGGGCTCTGTGTGTCCTAAATTTTTCTTGTAAACAGGCTTCGCTCAAAACTTTTACTGTTTTATGGGCTCATACCTGTATAATAAATTAAATGAACCACTTGGCATATATCCGCTCACAAAAACCAAATGTAAAAAACTGATCTCAGCCCATCTTAAGCTATAATGATACCGAAAAGTTGTTAACCCCCGTGGAATAATAATATCAATAATGGTCCCTGATGTGTATAATTCATAATTATCTACTCTTTCTTGACTCACCTGACCTGGCATTATCATGTTCACCCATCCTGCATAGCATACACATTCTTATTTGTTTACCCCTTCTCGACTTACCTGACTTGACCCTTACATGTAAACCTACACTACACAACATACGCATATTACACACTAGAAGCATACAACATAAATTCACTCATGCGCACACTTCATTTCACTCAACACATGCAAAATTCTCCATTAATGTGATTCAAATCAGTTTAATTACATGCTTTTTTTTCTCGGCCTTAAAGCGGTATAGATCACACATAGTCTTATTTAAGGTGGGTCTGGTGACCTGTAGCACAGGTTTTTCAAAAACCTAATAAAGGCGCCAATATCTCACAAAATTAGTTGGTGTAATTCAATACTCTCCGCACTAGTTAACCAAAATTATACATAGGATAATTAAGACTAGCCGTAAATTCAATTTTGTGAAAAAAAAAATAGTTTTTATTATTCGTATTTTATTATTATCACTTAGATGTAGCACGGAGAAGTGATGTCATGTGGTGGGTAGACGATTACGGTGGCAACGGTGCGGGCGAAGGACTGCTTTTTTGTAGATGCACTATGAACACGCCTGCTAAAACTATGAGATAATAATTTATCACATAAAGCACGGTGCAGTGATGTCATGTGGGGGGTAGACGAGTATCGGCGGGGACAGTGCGGGCGAGGGACTGTTCTTTAGTCGTCGCAATGCAATCACGCCTGATAGTTATCACTTACATGTAGCACGGCGCAGTGATGTCATGTGGGGGGTAGACGAGTATTGGGGGCGACGGTGCGGGCGAGGGACTGTTCTTTCGTCGTCGCAATGCAAACACGCCTGCCATCACTATGAGATAGTTATCACTTACATATAGCACGGCGCAGTGATGTCATGCGGCAGGAGACGAGTATCGGGGGCGACGGTGCGGGCGAGGGACTCCTTTTTAGGGTTCCGTAGCCGAATGGCAAAAAACGGAACCCTTATAGTTTCGTCAAGTCTGTCTGTCTATCCGTCCGTATGTCACATTCATTTTATTCTGTAACTATAAGCATCACACTGTTGATATTTGGTAGGAGTATGTATCCTGTTAACCGCTCTCATACAAAAAAAAAAAAATATGACATTTAAGGGGGGGGGGGGGGGGGGCTCCCATACATGAAACTAAAACCAAAAGAAAAGACACCGAGGTTTTTGCTAGACGCTTCCAAAGTGGTAAAATGGGCGTCCCCCCATCTAACTTCTAAACTAAGCGAGTGTAAATTTTGAAAAAAATATATAATATAGATCTTAACAAACTTTCAACGAAAATTGAAAAATCAAATTCACTTGGAAAATCAAAGTTTTATTTGCTGTCAAAAAAATATTGTGGATTTTACTAAGTGGAAGTAAATGGATTCCCGAATTCAGTTAAAGTTGGCACGGAACCCTCAGTGCACGAGTCCGACTCGCACTTGGCCGGTTTTTTTGTAGACGCGCTGTGAACAAGTCTGCCATGACTATGAGATAGTTATCACTTACATGTAGCATGGCGCAGTGATATCATGCGGCGGGTAGACGAGTATCGGCGGGGACGGTGCGGGCGAGGGACTGTTCTTTCGTCGTCGTGCTACGAACACACCGGCCATCACTATGAGCAGCACTAGCGCTGCGCTTGCGCCGCCTAGAGCCACCAACGCCACTTCTAGAAGAAATAAATGTTGTCAACATCATTGTTTATTTATAAGATTTTACGTGATTTATTGTCACTAATCAAACTGGTAGAGACAAAGTTCAACGATGGAAGGAACGTATAGGAGAAGCCTGTACGCTCAATGTATCCTGGGAACTTACATATATTTCAAGTTGAGTGAAGTCAGGGTTTGGGGCAAGGTGGCATCCTTTCCCCAAACCATTTGCCATCACTACGAGCACTAATGGCACCCTTGCACGTTTGGGACAAGGATTCCATTACTCGTAAATGATAATTCATGTAATTTTATGTATAATAAACTTTAAGAGTGTTTGCAATAAATTGAAGAGTATTGATTCTATAATTCAGATCGAGAACTGCTGGTGTAAGAAAACAAACTACTGAAATCTAGTATTTGTAAACGAATCTCTATAATTGTTTTGTCATAGATACTTGTGCATTAAATTGCATTTGTTATGATTTCATTTAAGACGACACACCCTTATAAAAGACGTCACCAAGAACTCTCCTAGCAACACAACTAAACATACTGAAAGGGAAATTGTCAACCTAAGTAAAAGTTGAAACGAATTTACGAGGGGCGTACAAGGGAAGGTTGTTTGGACTAGATATCGTAAATTCGGCAAACAACTCTAAAAATGCCTCCTACCTGAGTATAGTAGCATTCACCTTCCTCTATTAAAGGAAAAGCCAAAAGAGTAAATGACTCCTTAAAAATCAACTTTATCTCAATTTGGGGTTAAAAGCAAGAATAAACTCTAGGTTTGTTTAATTTTTTCTTAAACTCCACATACATTTAAACAAAACTTGATTAAAATTTACCGTTAACTAAGCATATTTTGAGAGACGTAAATATCGTTTTCAATTCCTTCAGTAATACTTACTACAATGCTTAGTGTTTAAACTGTAAAATGCTAGGTTTTCTTTCGTAATGAATAAAAATAAACTTATTTCAGCGTTAAAAAGTACATTTCTATCTAAAAAAAAAACAAGACTAGAATTTTAAATGTTTTATACTTCTTACATGGAACTTATAAAGTTGTTTTTTTTTTGGAAGAGCTCTTAAAATTTTATTACACTGTCTCGATTAACCTAATATTTCATATTAAACTTACAGCATGCCCATATTAAATAATAGGTGACATGCAAAATTACTCGTACATCCATTCTGAAACCAACAAAAATGCATTGGAATAGACAAATATTTAGGTGGCATAAAAGCAATCATATTGTATTGAAATTAAGAACTAGATCACCGGTGAGAGGCTTAAGGATAGTCAAGCAAACACCACCTCACGTCAAAGTGAGGTCTTAACTTTGTTTTAGTCTGTTTTTGATGGCATCAGTGTCTCAATGCCTCAGTGCGCCTTTAAAACTGCAGAAACAACTAACTAAATAAATAAAAAGCAGTCCGAACATCATATTTTCGTTAAGTAAATTGTATTTAATGATGCCTATCATTCATGATAAAAGTATTTTCAATAAAATTAGTGAAGTATTGTTTCTTAGTCATCCCACGGACCAATATGGTCGATATTCTTAGACAGTGTCATACATGGAGTAGTTTGGTACTATATTTTTTTAATAATAATTTAACGACCGTCATAGTGTAATGGTTTACGTTCCGGACTACTAAGATAAGCAGTCGCGGGTTCGAATCCCGCCCGCACGATCCTAACACATATGTCTGTGGACATGTATGTTAATATGTCTTTGTTATATAACTATAAAGTACACCTTCAATTTCTTTAAAGTAACAGCGTAGACGCTCACGGATCAAATGGTCACCGGCGCCCGCGTCAACAAAAGTATAACAAAAGACTGTTGATAAACATATCAGTGAGGGATGATCGTCACGATTGTAGAAAAAAAGATGTACGCTAACTATTAGCATGTTATTTGAAGAAATCATCCTGTTTACATGATGCCAGATGACTACGGTGTATTAATAAATATTTCTTTATTTATTTAAATAAGGACTGTAAATGTTCATAAAGATGAAATAAGAAACCAAAAATTTGCGCACGGGCGGGACTTGAACCAGCAACCTTTTTGGCAAACCGGGCCAAACGCTCTTACCAATTGAGCTACCGTGCTGTTAGTCCGACCCTGCGAAATTTGTGGTTTCTTATGAAAACGTCAATTGCGTGACGCTTAGCGCCATCTAGCCGTCTGTTTATGAAACAGATGGCGTGCGCAAATTTTTGGTTTCTTATTTCATCTTTATGAATATAAAATATGACACTGAGTGTTAAAAACATTCTAAAGACTGTAAATGTTTTCATTAATTGAATTTGTAAAAAAGTATACATGTGGTCACGTAATCGTGAATGCCTAGCAATGAACGTGACTCTGATATTAACGCCATGACATTTCAAGCATTCATATGATACATTCAAATTGCATTTATTAGATAATTATTCAATATTTTAAACGTTAAATAGTTTGAAAATATTTTTTTTTGTTGATTAATATACTACCGAGCTAAAGTGTGAACTACTTTATTAAGACTCTGTTCCGAAACTGATGTCTGATATGAAAGATGTCAATCCATTGACATCCAGTAATCAGACGGTGCCCTATTAGTGTACTCTTTTAGTTCGCAATGCGTCATCTACTTCTAGATACAATATCATTGCATAAAAGTAATAATAGCCCCTGGTCGATTTCGACTACGATGGCCAGTGTCAACGACTAGCCGTCTGCGCGGGAAATATTATAGTGCACAGTTTCACTCTCTATTTCTTTTACCGGAGAGAGATTCGTTCCCGAATCAGCTAATCTATGTATCTGGGTTTTTCTGATAAGAATTTCTCAGGGCAGCCATGAGTTTGGAAGTTGGTGGTGTTTCATCCCCACGCCTTGGAAAGCATGTTAGGCCGTATCATTAAAGTATGCCCCATATCGGCCATAGTTGATTGATATTAACTTATTATTGACGTTCATATGTGGCATTTGTATTGAATAAATTATTTTTGACTTTAACTTATGTAGTACTGAAGCCTCGAAAATATTCTTGATATCTTAGGCTGCCTAGTCAAAAAATATTCGTCGTGTTTGCTAACACAAAATAATAATAAAGCAACAACACCGATGGAATAATGCTTTCATAAATATCCTGAAGAGTGAAATCACGTCCGAGGATATTATGACAAGATTACGGAGAGGCGTCGAAATATGAAACGGCGCTATGGGCGTTTTATGACGCTCATTAAATGAAGCTTTATTATACCCAATGACTTCATAATTATTGTTTCAGATTACATGGAAAGATTGCTTAAGGATCGCTTCGAGGGAAACGCGCTAATATCATAATTTTAAGCAATTCATTAAACAGGATGAATATAAACCAATTTAGAACAGATTTTAATTCAGATTAAGGTAGAGAAAATTTTTGTGCGAATAATATATTGAACTAATTCGACATTGTGAATTTGTAATGCAGTTTATTTGTACGGGTGTAAGGTCCGACTAATGACAGGCAAGGCCTTTACTTAGGATGGACTCATGAATATTCAGATTGGTTTCGGAAAGATCCAATGTAGTTACGGATGGTAGGATATCAATATTTTCTTCATTTAGAATGTTTTTGTGGTTTGTGACCGCAATACACGTTCAAGAAAATCGATAAAATGCTTTTCGCTTCGGTAGAAACAGGCTTATTCTTAAAACTGGGAGATAACGTCTGCTTCATATAACGTAATAGGGACTTTAATGAGTAGACTATTGCTATAATTCCTTACATTGGTATCTGCGATCAGCTCAAGAACAAAGAAGCTCATGATTTATTTGGTATTTGAACGATATCTATGTATACAGATTACCAATGGCCTGATTGACGACCCGTCTGGTGTAGTGGTCGAGGAATCGCCTACTACGCAGCGGGTTGCGGGTTCGATCCCCGCACAATACAAACATTTGTGTGCATGAACATGACTGTTTGTATTGGTCTGGGTGTATTCGATGTATATCATGTATGTATTTACAAACAAAAAGTATTTAAGTATTATATCCGTTGTCTGGCACCCATAACACAAGCTTTGAGTAGCTTACTTTGGGACTAGATGGCGATGTGTAAAAAAAACGATTGCCTTATAAAGTAGGTAGGAACTAGACGTTTCTGTTAGATAAAATATAAATACCTATCGAAATTAGTAGTGATTCCGAGTAAACATACTTTGCGTTCGCAAGTAATCAGTTGTACCTAAATGAAAACCTTACGCAATTCTATTCACTGTCTTATGTTATGGTGGACTGAAAGACGTCATGTGTGTATACGTGTGAAATATTCTCACCTCTCAAATTGACGGCATTGCCATACGAGAACTCAGTGACAGAGCTGTCAGTGGGCGCCTGAGGCTGCTCAAACTTGTGGTTAGTGAGAGGAGGTTCCAACTGCTCAACCGGGTCTGGTCTCCTCACTGTGACCGGGTCTACGTACTCCTGGCTCCTGTCATAGTACTCTTCTTCTTGCTCACCGTTGTATTCTGTCTCGTAATCTGGACATAAGAAAATATAGTTTTCACACTAAGAGTGGCTGTCTGGTTAAAAAATATGGAACAGTATTATATGTTTAGTTTGCAATATTGGCGATTTTTCCAACGTCAGTTAAACATTTACTGGCCGAATAATTATAAAACGATCTATTTTAAAAATCACGTTAGATATCTGTCCTAAATTAAGTGTTAACGATTCCAAATCTACTATATTCAATGGTCAGTTTGCAACAGACCAATGAAAAATCTTCTCTTACTATTAATGTTCAAACAATCCACTTAGGCTATATGCATATAAAAATAAACAAAATACAACCCATTATACCGTTTTCTAACCATATCCATTATCTAAGTACTTACTCATAGAATAAACAATAAGATATTCCTTGCAGGATTACAAACCACTACCCTGTACTTTCAATAACCTCACAAAGGGACTAAGAATGAGTGGAATTTAGTTATTAGGAACACCATTAAAGCATTATTTAGGTATATGATAATAACGATATTTTTTCGAACTTAAAAAAAAAACTTAAATGGCTAAAGTATTTTAATAAAATTTACCTAGACCCCTAGAGATGGTTTTTAAATAAAGTTACTGCTGTCTTTTGTATACAAAAACAAATTCTACCTAAGTTTGGCAAAACCCTCAGCCTGGGTTGAAACAATCAGCATAATAAGTTTTACCCTTCCAAGTTCTAAGTTGATTCAATTCAATATGATTCTTTTGGGAGTTATTTTCGGTGAGAATTCGAAATATGGGATTCAATATAAAGTGCCAAGGATAGAGAACATAGCAGTTAGAAACCATATTCTATAGAAGACCCGAATGAGAACTTGCACTGCAAGATCTTATGACACGTCTATCTCTTTCTGTGTGGAAAGGAAAAGTCTCCATAAGTATATGGTAGTTGTAGTATAGTTCTTCGAAACTACTTATATGTAATGAAACTACAATTATAACACCTCACAGATTTAAAAAAAAAAGAATATAAATTGCGAATGCCCTTTACGCAATGCCGTTTAATCATTGTGTCAGTAACAAATCAATCAAATTTTGTAAGAAAATAAGTAAAGTTTGTCATAATATAGAAACATAAAATGTTCTCATAAAACATACAGTTTCTAGCATCACAGTTCTTGAGCTGGATTGAACTCGAAACTTTGCAGTATATTATGTCAAGAGCGAAAATTGCTAACTTAAACTAGTTAGGTAGTACAAATGAAGTCAAACAGCGCAACAAGTAGTTGTAAATTACTTGGGCAATAGTACTAATGTACTATATCAAACCCTACTACCTAATTTTCACTTTGGCTAGTTTTCACTGGCGCTTTTTTTTATATCCGAGCCTGATTACAGAACTTTTGATTGAGATTCTGATCCGTCATTTAATCCAATGACGTCTATTTAATCTTTGTTCTTGATAATAAGTAATAAATTTGAAAATAAGAAATAAATCTACCTAATTGATATTGGTATCTTGATTAGTCAGATACCACACATCTGCATATGGCACAGCGGGAAAAAAATGGAAGAAACGCTTGCAAGTAAAATTAAATAAAATTACTTAGTTTAAATGTTAGATCGGGGCACGCCCATTTTACCACTTTGGAAGCCTCAAACGTTAGACTTAAGAGAAAGTAGATGTAGAAACCTCTATGTCATTTAAAAATAGACATCTAGTTTTAGTTTTATGTATGGGAGCCCCTCTTAAATATTACTATTTTTCATTTTTTGTATGAGAATCGTAAAGCGGTTAACAGGATACCTACCTACTTAGTTTCAACTGTGTAATACTAATAGTTTCAGAATAAAGTGTCTGTAACGTACAGACGGACAGACAGACAGACAGACTTGACGAAACTATAGGGGTTCCATTTATTGCTATTCGGCTACGGAAACCTAATACTGTTATGGCGTCACTGTCACTTGCGAATTCAGTTAGGTACGCAATAGACCAGTTGTACAGTAATGGTGAAAAAGAAAGCACTCATCCAGGACAGACAAAGATACTCACTTGTATTATCTTCTGTATTCTTTAACAGCTGTGCCGGATCGATAGGCAGCGCATACCACGGCCGGCGCGAGTATATCTTCTTGGTGTTCACCGGTCGCTCGCCATCATCAACGTTTCGATAACTTGAGGGTGACAGGTTTAACATCTCTAAACATTTGTCGATACCTGAAAAGAAGAGGAGATTATCATAGACTGATATAAAACTTACACTGCTGAGTATAGGTGGTAGGAGATCTCTTTGATTTTCAAAGAGACCAGCTGCGAAGAGCATCCGGCCCAATCTTGCAACTTATTTAATTTAACCATTTATTTATTTCAGGCAAATTACACCCATGAAGTTACATATCACTTTTCTAAAATTAATCAAGTTAATTAAATAGAATAGGATGTCACTGTTTTAATATTAATTAAATTTAAATACAAATGTCACTATAATTGATTGGCAAAATTAAATAAATATTATGCAATCGTCATCAGCAACATTAGCAGCCAAAGGACGTCCACTACTTAGTAGGGGAACCCAAGAGAGGATTTTGGGATTTACTAAAGCGCGGCAGATTAACATATAGGGAGGAACCTTGTACCCCATTAAATACCTCCACTAAGTATTAGCCCCGTATATGTGGCCGCGCGTCAAGGATAAATGATCAGATTAGTAGAAAAAATTGAACATCTGATATTCTCGAGCGCATCAGATCAAGAAAGGGGAAGTTAGTTATATGCTTAAAAGTGTATATTCCACTAATCTGTCAATTTTCGATTGACGATAAGAAGTAGGTGGGCTACAAACTTGTAAAAAAAAACGTCATCTTGACTTTCTCGAGCGTGGCCTAATTATTATTTATTTTGAAGGTAATAATTCAACGTTCACGAATAATATATAATCTGACGATTTCCGTAAGCCAAAGTGAGGAATAATAATCGATAAAGTTTAATGCGTGCAGCTACGTGATGCCGGTATTTCCCTTCCCGCGTTTCTATTCCTCTCTCACTCTTTCTCTATCTATGACTTTCTCACTCCGTCCCCACTTTGAGTTCTGTTGCCATGCCGCCAAGACAGCTGATTGCGCAGATGGTTTTGTTTACAAAGTATTTATAATGCCTGAAATAATTTTTGAGCCAAAAGAGGACGATGATTGTACCGACGAAGACGATGATTAAAATAAAAATTCTTAAACAAAAAAAAACTTATACAAACTTATTAAATATACTTATTTTCTCATAAATAAAAGTTTTGTACTTCAAGGAATATATATACTGTATGATTTGCATGCTATTTTTTCAGCTCTTTAATTTGTTAAAATAAATGATTTGAAAAAAATACAAAAAAAAAACTTTCCATTGTCAGATTACGCGAATCCCTCCAGCTAATCGTCAGATTATGAGACAGCACGTTTAGGGTATATAAATGAACCATGTATATCTTAATCTGACGCGCTCGAGTATTTCAAAATGACGTTTTTTTTTTGCACATTCTAATAATAGCCGCGAGTTTGGGTCACACCCAAATCGTCAGATTATTACATAAAAGCCTTCTTTCAGGTTCATTTAACATCCCCTTTGAAAATCTGACGCACTCGATTAAATTATTATTATTTTCCGTTTTCAACCCTTACGTACGACCACCCCCATCATGGAAACAATCAGATTAACATACGTATGTTTTCAAAAATACGTAGGATATGAACTATTAATATCTGACGCGCTCGAGTTTGTCCATGCAACTGTTTTTTTACAATTTTGAAAACTTATAGCCGCTCGCCCAACGATGAAAGTGTATATTATATGACATTTTTTTTCCTTATCATCTAAGCTTCGCAATCCAATAGGTCTCTTTGACGCTCGAGTAAATCCCGATTTAGCATCCTGGGCTCCCCTACTGACTGAACATAGGCCTCAGATTGCCACACTCGGACACACACTAGCGGTTGCAAGCGGTCTGCATTCAGTGTGATCCTAGGATCTTTAGATTTTCATGTATCCATCGTGTCGGTGGACGTCCTCTGCGAGTTTTGATGACCTACGTTTTACCTCAGCAATAAAGTTTTAGAAATAAATGATAGCTCCTTAATGTTAAAACGATTACCTTGAGCAAAGTGAATAAAGCAATGTTCTAGAAAATGTGAGATATTTCAGTGGAGTCAAATAGACGCAAGAAAAACTTAAGTATCGTTTCAACGTTGTCTATCTGATGCTTAGCTCGTTCAGAAACTTTCAACAAAGTGTCGAACTCCATTACGGTACGCGGCAGTGAGATGAAAATATAAAACTACTTATCAGACTTCCAAAATAAAAACCGGCCAAGTGCGAGTCAGACTTGCACACAATGGGTTCCGTTCCTACTATGTGTGTAAGCACTTTTATTACATGATAAAGACATTAGAAACATGATAAAGATTGCTTTATAATAAGGGTTCGATTCCCTTTAAACAACAAAATATTCGAATTTTTGGGACAAAACCATTTGTTTCTGTTGATGACGATGACATCCAACTTTAATTTTTTACCAGCTAAAATAGATAATCAATACCAATATATAACTTTAAAGTTTCGGTTTCACATCGTAACGCGATTTGGAAAAAAATAAATTACATTCAAACTATTTTGATTTTAGTTTATGAACCACAACTCTGTCATTTGTTTACATATCATAGCAGTGATAGTTTGACGACCTCCGTGGTGTAGTGGCTAAGCACGCTGGTTTTAAGGCGTCGCCGCTCCGAGGTCCCGGGTTTGATTCCCGGTCGGGTTAATATAGAAATCAAAATTTCTATATTATCTCGGGTATGGGGTTATGGTACCACTGTTGTGTCTGATTTCCATAACACAAGCGCGGTTAGCTACTTAATTTGGGATCAGAGCAATGTATGTGATTGGTGTCCAATATTTTTTTTAAAAATACTTATTCAACGAAAAAAAACATGACGTTACTCGTATGAGAGGTACCCCGAAAAAAAAAACTATACGAAATTACAGTTTTCTAGCACCTTAAGTCTCTGCTTTGGACTGCGGATGGACAGACGGATAGATGACATAGCGAATTTATAAGGGTGTTTGGACTACGGAACCCTAAAAACCGTCTCCAAATACTGACAAAATATATATTTTTAGGAGAAACAAATTCTTTTGCAGTCGGTGCACGATGTGCGTAGACTATTAATGAACTCTAAATGAATTTGTTTTTCCTAAACAGAGGGCAAAAGTATTATTTTGAGCTTTTTAGTCAGTTCTTTAAAGGCCGTTGAAATTTTAATGATATTACATACATACACATTGAATTGATAACCTCATTATTTTGAAGTCTTTAAAAAATCCTGTGAAGGATAACAAGTCCCACATCGAAAGAAATTGCTTGAAATCAAAATGATGTACTCTTCAGGAGTGGATTTCATCAATTGTCCTGCCTTCGACTCTGAGATTTAATTGACCATGTAGTATGCCCTACTACGCGTCCATTCACTCGCACACAGGTTTAGCGCAAGAAAGAGAAGGTAAATGACCTCACTCCCTCCCACGCCTCACAGCACTGCCAGCCGCCTGTCGCTCATTCGTGTCCGTGCGCGCGCGCCGTTCCAACGCACGCAGTAACCACAGTATATAACCGTTAAGTTTTTATTTCGTGCTAAACGAAATTTATCTTGTAGTGACATGTTAGTTCAAAAATGTTTTTGTTATTAATTTAACAAGTGAATGTGAAGTAAAACGCACTACCCAGCGTGGCTGCACCATGCATGCTTTACGCTTCGCGGCCGAGCTAGCACGCGATGCTAGCCAGTCCGCATTTTCCGCTCCGAATCAATACGCGATATTGATCTGTAGCAAATACTGGCAGAGCTGACACGTGAGGTCAGCCAGTCCTAATTATCTAGATTATTCTAGATCTTATCTGAGACTTTTGGTATGCGTTGCTTCCAATATCCTACCCTCATTTTCATTGCGAAAAAAGGGAAACAAGTTAGCTGAAGTTACAGCCAATTGTTCTTTGATGCTATAATAATAAATTACAGCCAAAGACATTCATGATTAATATTAAGCAGCGCTGACGATGCGCCACTATGGCCTCTGAGTATGAATCAGCGGCCCTCGCCCGCACTCATCCGGCCATACCTGTGATGTGTGTGGCCCATGACGCGCCGCGAATTGCTTCGCAACGGTGATCTACCGTCACAATTCCAGCGTGTTTTAAACGTCTCGCACTCGGAATCAGAATCCGACCAAAAAAGGTATGTGTTCTTATGAATGCTTTGTTATATCACCTTAAGGCCGTACGTACATGTACTTATTACGGGCTACCGTATTCCACTCGTGGCAAAACCACGACCGAACACTTGTCTCAGCCAATATTTAGGCAAATATTAAAATGGAGCATAATGTGAGCTATCACACGTACAAACCAAAATAGCAATAAAATGGTTTACCAAGTAATAATAGTGGCAGAAGATTTATTTCAAATCGAATAAATTAATATTTATTTTGTAAATTTTTACTCAGAATAGTAAACATGAGAGACTCAAAAACACTTTAACAACTTAGACCTTAATCATAAATACACGTACTCTGCAACCTGCAGTACACGTTCCTAATATGTTTTCCACAAAGCTCTAAAAACGGTAGCATAGCATCCCACCATAGCTAACATAGTTATGGGTGGTTTGGGTCCTTATCCATTGATCACAACTCTTTTGTACTTATTTCTTGCCAATGGCTATAAAATTGTCTAACTAGACAATGCTATGGTAAACATAAATTGCTTAATAATACTACTTAAAATATTGAATTTAATAGATTTTGTAAAAAGAAAACAATGTACTTTTTAAGAAAGCAAGATTTTTCTACATACAATTCTGCTTTCTGCTCATACCTATAGCTATTTAGCTTGTGGTTGGCTCTTTGATTATAACTAGCAAACAAGCAAGCTGTAAGCTTGCCCAGGACGTACCAAAATATGGTTGGGTCCATATAAAAACCAGTCCGTTTAAAAACTCCATTAAATGGTTTTAATTTTAACAGCTATAATAAAAATGAGAATGAGCTTTGCTAAATACCTGGCAAATGTATGATTCTGAATGGTAGGAAATTTGCCGTATTTATTTTATATCCAACTAAGATTAAATCAACTTCTCAGTAAATAATTCGGTAAAGCTTAGATTTTATTTACTGAAGCAATAACAACTACCTGGACGGGTGGTATGGTTGAGAAAAAGTATTTTATTTTGAAAATGATTTTTTTTTAATGGACTTTTCCTTAATTCTTACGCCAGAGAACGTCATGTGATTCGACTATTTATTAAAATTTGAATCAATTAATTATTTCAAACCAAATTATCTATGTTTTTTATTAACCATATGTAAAGATGTTTTTAAATATGTATAAAACCAGTTTACCCTTGGGATCTCGATATGACATAGGTACTTTTAATACGATATCCGTTTATTTTTGGATTTCGTGTCAAAATAGGTACCCTTATTCTAAGTCATCATCAGTTTTTTTTTTGACACAGCTCATAATATTAAAACAAGTCTCATCTGTAGCCAAATATGTTACAAATATTTGTCAAACTTAAAAATATATATAAAGTTAAATAAATAAAAAACTCATAGCAACCAACCTGAAACATAGGATTGATATTTATTGTAATCCTTAAAAGTAATCCAGACAAGTCGGTTACCCAGGCAATAAAATTATGATTAAATTTATCATATACATCATATATATAAATCTGAACATGTGCCGACTATCGAATACTCGGCGAACATTCCTGGTCGATTAGTCGAATATTAGGCAAACGTATTTGGTCGGGGCCGGGTGGTACCAAAACTTATATCGGAGAAATCGTTTGCGGTCGTTTGCCCTTATAAAGCTCCCAGAAGCCGATTTTAAATCTTATTTAGAAAAAAAAAAAAAAAAATATATATATACTTAATGAAATATAAATAATACATAAAAAATCATTACCTACCTACCTATGCCTTAAACTTTCTGATAACAATAATATTTCAAAGCCATTGAATTATTGTATTCTTTTTCTTACACAGCAAATAATCATATATCATTGATAGACACCCGTGAATATAATCATGATCTTAAAATAATTACATTCCTAAGAATGAATCTTTTAATCAATTACTTTTATACAAATCATAAACACATTTTATAACCAAATAAAGTATATAAATTTTCTCAGGTATTCGAAATTTTAATTTATAAAATATTATTTATGTGTTTGGTATTCGATCGAATATTTTTCAAACAGTCGCATTAATACCTACATATCCCATACTGAAAAGCAATAGAATAGCATGTACATACGTATTTCAAAACTATAATTATAAAATATGCTAAATACTGCAAGAATAAGATAACGATTTTTCAGACGACATTACCTTCACGCCCTTTATCTTACCAAAGATAAGGCGCTAACTAAAAAGTGTTTTCTGTATGTGGCTTTCCTCGTAATAAAATTATCATTTGTTTTACGTGCCAAATTCAGTGTGTAAAACTATATTATTCGCAAACCGTCTCAGCCCAACAATACGTCTTCTGTATTGTTTGCAATTTTTATAACATGCTACAATTAAACAGAAATGCTTTATTTCAGCTTAAAATTACTAAAATAAATAAATTATCAATTTTTAGTTAATCATTAATAAAAAATACTAACAAATATCTTCTTTCTTTCTAATAAAGATATTTTTATTAGTTATAACTTATCATAGTTATCATACAACTAATGTTTTTTAGTAATAGTGATACATGTATATGTCAAAGATAGCGACATGAACAATGAATTGTTGTTTAATATGATCGTTTTAATGATCAATCACTACTAACATCAGAGATGTCAACTTATTCTATTGTAACAACATTGATTTTACTCCAAACATCTACATGGTCAATTAAATCTCAGAGTCGAAGGCAGGACAATTGGATGATCAAACGAACTTACCTTAAGTGAAGTTCGATCCAAATTGTCCTGACTTCGACGAAGAGATTTAAGGTCCCACCCTTCCCAATTCCCGTGTACGTTTTTTATGCAAAAATAATCGTCACCCTTACAATAAGTATAATCAATGTTGTACATCTCATACATCGGTCTCCTTGCTCTGAAATGAATGAGCGACAGGCGGCTGGCAGTGCTGTGAGGCGTGGGAGGGAGTGAGGTCATTTACCTTCTCTTTCTTGCGCTAAACCTGTGTGCGAGTGAATGGACGCGTAGTAGGGCATACTACATGGTCAATTAAATCTCTTCGTCGAAGTCAGGACAATTTGGATCGAACTTCACTTAAGGTAAGTTCGTTTGATCATCCAATTAACTATGCCTAAATTTTAACAGACAAAGGAAACTTTTCTGACCTGTCAAAGCCACGAAATTGATGTTTTCTTTTTTCTTTGAATAATTGTCTAATAACTACTTGATTTATTCTAGATAATAATCGGTTTAAAATGGCTTTCCTTCAAACGAAAATAGATGTTAACCTTAGAATAAATCGCTAGTTATCCGACAGTATATCAGTATTCTAACTTACATCTACTATTTTAGAATATCTCGTTTTTACGGAAGCAGCTCTTTTACCCACCGTGTTACGTGCTAAGAGCCCATTCAAGTATAACGTAACATAATGACGTTTGCTTGCCATATAATTTATGTCATGGTGTATCCACAGCGCCCGGCGGCTTTGGCAACGACATACGTCAATTAACTGTTAGATACTATGGAAAAAGCCGCTGGGGCATCAGCCGCAGTTAAAGAGGCATGACCAGCTTGGCCACCGGTTCGGCCGCCGGCTCATGCTGCCGGGCGTTGTGGATACATCATCACAATGTTTTGTCCAATTTCCCATGGCATAATACGACATTGTTTTTTTTCTTAACCAATCGCACTTCCAATCGAAAGATCGTAATTTTGAATGTCTGTCCCGGGAAACACATCACTTTTGTTTCGCTTGTAAATTAAAAAAAAGAATAGTTCATGCATCATCTATATCAATAGAAATAAGATCATTACAAAAGACAAACTTCTTTTTAACATATACACTGACGACCAACCCTCTTCTCTCAACACGTCTCACTTTCTATACGCAGACGACTAGGCTCTCACATCTCAAGCTGTCAGCTTCGAACAGGTAGAAGCCAACTTATCAACCGCTTATTTGGGTAATTTTTACGATGCAAATGCATTAAAACCAAACCCAAGTAAAAGCCTGTATCTTCCATCTACGTAATAGGGAAGCGGGTCGTAAGCTCTACATTCAGTGGCGTGGGGTACTCATTGAGCACTGCGATAACCCAAAATACCTGGGAGTTTTCTTGGATCGCTCGCTAAATTTTAGGAAAAACTGCGAAAAAATTAAGCAGAAAGTTCATTCCAGAAATAGCTTTTTGAGAAAACTAGTTTCTTCTAAATGGGGAGCTGAACATGATGTTGTGCGCACTACATGATTTTGTGGCGCTTTCATTCTCCGCGGGCGAGTACGCTAGTCCAATTTGGAGCCGCTCTACCCATACAAAATTGGTGGATACAGCATTAAATGAAACATGCAGGATTATTACTGGTTATCTTAAGCCGACACCTGTACAAATGCTGTACCTACTGGCCGGTATAGCGCCGCCGAAGTCTGTCGCTAGCTCCTCAGAGAGAGCCAAAATGATGAGTGACAGTCGGCACCTACATTACAACCACAAGCCTGTGCCCCAAAAACTCAAAAGTCGTAATTACTTCATAAAGTGTGTGACTCCTCTCACTGGTGATCCTCCAAAGGCTAGACGTGTCCTTTGGCGGAATAGCACTTCAATTCCCGGGCCCTTTGTCCCCCTCTCTGTTTACCCCCCTCCTGGTCCCCAGCTGCCATGGCTGACCTTGAAGGCTTTTAATAGACTTCGTACTCAGGTCGACCGCAGCAAGAAAAAAATGTTTAGATGGGGATTCATAAATGATGATGATAACATAGAGTGCATAGGTGGTGTTATTCCGTAAAGGATGGAACACCTTATATCGTGCCTGCCTGCTTATCACTGTACGCGGGAGGATTTAGCAAAGTTCAGGGCCGAGACCGTTTAGTTTGCTGACGACTCGAAAAGAAGAAGAAGATAAACAACGCTTGTAACTGAAACAAAAGTTGTAAGACACTGCTTACATCAGTCAAACTTTCAAATCAATGCTGGCTGAATTCATTTGCATGTGTAACGAAAGTGCGCAATTTGCCACAAAACCCACTGTGGCGGGACTAACAATACTAATTTTTATGAAACCTACCTAATTCATTTCTGCATGTTTCATTTAAGAAAGTTTTATCATGTTATTCGTATTCAAAGTACAGTTTGACCAACTCATCAGAACAAACCGCGTGGGACGAAACTAAAGGTCCCTAAGCGAACAATGGGGACCAAGGCGGATTGGTCTGGCAGTAACCGGCTAAAACAGGATACGAACGTGTCGTGTATAATAATAACACCGGCAATCCCCTTTGATATTATAAACGTACACTTTTCCAATTATTTCAGCACCGAAAAAGCGGTTTAATACACTGAATAAACGTTGATAAATAGGTAGTATCTGTACCAAGTAGGTACATCTGTACCTACAACACATACTACCTATAGTGTCCTATACACATATATAGGGTGTGGCCAATAATAGGAACAAAATCATTTTAATTAGATTTTAAGTAATCAATCGTTAATCGACTATGTCTAGCTATTAGTACAATACCTACGTATTTGTAAGAAAGTGTTTAAGAAATACAGAAAAAATATCAAAAATGTTTTATTGCTTTTAAAAAACGATTCATGTGACATAAAATTATTCACAGCAACATCTCGAACAAATTGCTCAAAATGTATATTTTTAAAGTCTTAACGAGTCACGCTTATTCATGCTAAACATCTCATGCTATATATACCTTGGATATGGTATTTGCCAGTTATCCGTATTAAATGTTTCATGGTAGTGTTTAATCTAGGCATGTACATTAATGGAATATTCAAACGGAATGCATTAACCTCTGGTTTGGACAGCCTAAGTGGTTAACTCTACATCAAAGCTTGTCCGTAAGCGAACCACTTTCAAACTTACCAGTTAGTCGGTGAGTATCTACAATGATGATGAGTGAAACCTTGAAAGTTTGAAGGATGCAAGGAAGGCTTCGCTAAAATCTTTGAACGCATTTTGACCTAATTCTTAGATGGGATTTAAACAGATGTCAAAGAAATTCGATAGCAAAAATTTTCACACGTAGACGTTGATGTTAATCGTGCATATCTTGTTATGTATGTATAAAATGCACTTAAATCACTAAACTTATAGAACATTTGTGATTAAAATTAACTTTGACAACAGTTATCTGAAATATAATATATTTAATTATTTGAATCTTCTAAGTCTCAATAAGGACCTTATAAAATCTATTTTACCCTAATTATCAAGAAGTATGAAGAATAACCCTATGATAGTTACGTGATTGTCTTTATGAGAGTCTTAATAAAACATCTGATTCTTGAATTAGTGAAAATTAAATATATTATATACTGTATTATTACATTATATACATTATAGTCCCTTATTAAAAACTCTCATTCTTAATTTATGACCCTTACACACTGCGACTTTTAACATCGATGTAGTAGCATTATGCGTCGCGACTCACGCACGAACAAATTTAACCGAACCCGGGACCTCTTGGGTTGCAACAAGCGAGCTCACCGCGCTACACCAACGAGCCAATCGTAATATTAGCCTTACAAGTTTTTGAACATATAAATCATGATATACTCGTATCTCCAGGCTACCTAACTACAAGCCGCGGAGGGCTACTACTGTAATCTTTAAATCAATATTTCATACATTTGCTAAATAGCTTCGGCATACATTATTAAGGAGTTGTATTCAATTCCTAGAATTATGACATTTCCTGGAACATGTTTAAAAAGCCAATGATGACAACCTATTCAAGAGGCATTTTTTTTTAGTTCAAAAAAAATTTAAAAGGCGTTGTAAAAGGTCGTGTTAATTCCAATTACTGGACACAATAGGTAAATTTAAGAAAACAGTGTTTTCAAAATAACTTTCGATTTGTTTATAATTGTCATAACTCTCTCAAGATTTACTAAAACGCTGCATAGGCTGCATCAAAGCCACGGACGAATTTCATCTTGTATAATTAATGATCATCAAAAGATATCATATTTTCAAAACTCGTGTTTTTATCTTATATTCGATTTGACCAATGGTTACTCGTGTCATGCAGGATAAGACAAAACATCGCAAATACATTGATGATACAACGATTTCCGACACAATGACATTTGACAAACGACAAATCGCACCCCGAGGACTTTGTTTTCTCTTGAGATATTTTGTGCAGATAATGTGGAGTAGACTTGGCAGGTTATTTATAGCTGATTGAAGAAGTGTACATTTCAGGCAGGTACAATGTTTGAAATTAAGTATACTTACAGATAGTTTGGTTTTCTTTTATTTTATTCAAAATTATTGTTAGCAGGCACTGCAATTTTGTAATAGTACTCGTATTATCCTACTTAAAAGCTATATGCTCGAACGAGTACCTGTACTACTCATTATTGAAGTGAAAACTTCTTTAGCGGCGTTGAGCACTTTTGTGGGATGGGGGAAAAATGTGAAACTCGCGTCAGGACACGTGGGCTGATCGAAAAACCGTAAGACGGTTGGCGAAATTATGGATGTAAGTTGATTTTTCTGAGAGACATACTTTTTAATGTAATTTAATATAATATAAATTGTAATGTTTGTGTATGATAGCGCAATAAATAAATATTGTATTCTATAAAAATATAATATTATTACTACTATTATTATTATTATTATTATTATTATTATTATTATTATTATTATTATTATTGTATTCTATCACAAAAATGATAGTACTTTTATATTGATAATAAGAGCAATTCATTCAAAATTATTCCCTAACTATTCCAAAAAATGAAAAATGCACACCGTTGATATTCAAGTTTTCACTTCTGCCGGCACTCCCGGAGTGAAATTTTGTGTTTTTTTTATTTTATTTTGTAGTAATACCGTCGTAAAATTTGCTTACATAAACACAGAAATAAAAGGTAATTATGGAAAGGAGACTCAACAATACGAAATAGTATAGTTTTATTTTCTTATTCAAATTGGATGGATTATTTTTGTTTGTCAAGCCTTGTTCTATTTTAACCTGGGAGGTTTCTGTTGATATTTCAGTCTCTCCCAACTCCGTAAGAGGTCAGGGTCATAATTTTAGCTTAGCTCTGTTTTGCAAATTATATAGAATACGTTTCTGTCACGACAACGACTGCTACAATGTGATTTGCTGCCCTACCCAGGCGGATTCTAAACTTAGTTAAAAAAAATGGGGGCAAAGAAAGCAATTTCTAAGATAAACAATGGCCGTTTACATGAAAACTTTTCCGTGCCCTAGTTTATGCGGTTTGCTATTATTTCTGCGCCGAAGACTTTTTTTTTACATTTTTTTTAATCTATTGCACAAACAAAAGACATTACAATTGCGGACTGAATGCTTAAATCATTCCCAACCAGCCAAATATTGGGTAAGGCAGAAACAGTTGAGGAGGCGTAAATGAAAAAAAAACCTAAAAATATAAAAACTAATGCACAGCTTGGCAGCACGTCATTTTTGTTATTAATATGTAAGTAATTGATTACAAAAATGAAAAAAAAACTCTGCAATTTCCAAGTAACATCAAATTTTGACCTTTGTAAAAATATCGTGGCTTTCATGATGTTCCAATCTATTTTTTAATTTATTTTTTCAAATAAATTGCCATCCGCGGTTAGTAATTCTCATGTCATGTTTTCAAATTGAGCTCAAATTTTTCAAAACGGAAATGTGATAAAAGATTTTAATTAAATAAAATAGTTTATTAAAAAAAAAATAATATGCAAAAAAAAAACATTGTCTAGCATTTATTCACAGCCTTTTCTCTGTATAGACCTATGGTTGACCGGTAGAGAATGCTTTTAGCATTAAGTCCGCCATATGTACCTTTTGTTTGTGCATGAAGTGTTTTAAATATAATAAATAAAAAGAACCTGAGGCCGTGGTGTTAAAAAAAATTGGACGTCTATCGTGCCTCTCATCTTAAAAACTTTCTTAGTTAATTGAGATTTACGAGTCACGAATTTTTAAATTGAAATATATTTTTATATTCGTTCTTCTGTTCTTTAAAGCTAGATTTGGTTAAGAGTGACTAGTTAAGATAAAACAGTACTAATAAGTGTACAAGAAAACAGTAAGATTATGAAAATACAACCCAGATAAAAGCAGACAGAATCTTATATTACTTGGATCCTACTTTCAAAACCGACCTAAGATCCCTAGTGCATTTCTCTAAAGTAGATTTATGCAAATGTGCATAATCTGGAAAAGAAATAACAACAGATCCAACTATGAAGGTTTACTCTGTCGTGAAGCGACAAATGTGAAGAAGTAGAAGGTAAAAGAAAGAGGTAAAAGAGGGAATAGAATTTATATTAAAACAAAAAAAAAAATACAGTACCGAAAAATGAGATGAGTTGATGTATGTATGAATGTAAGTAAAGTGCAGTGGGCGTGAGTTAGTGTCTTCAGATCTTCTATAAATATTGTCCTGGAGGCAGCAAAGGGCGGCGTCGGAGTGCAGGGCCGACACAGCGGAGGTAGCAGAGGACGGCGTCGGAGTGCAGGGCCGACACAGCGGAGGTAGCAGAGGGCGGCGTCGGAGTGCAGGGCCGACACAGCGGAGGTAGCAGCGACGCCGATGTGCAGCGGTGACAGGCGCCGTGAAGGAGTAACTCACAGCAGTGATGAGGGTAACAGGAACTATGTAGAAAATGTTATGATCAGTTGGAGTGCCAGAAGTACTTGGTCTCGGGTCCTCTTCCGAGAAGGAGACAGGTCCCTCCCCTAGAGCGAGGAGGTGTTACTGCAGTCAATGAACTCGGATACTCCTCCGGTAATGTGTCCGGTCCCTCCCCTAGCGTGAGGAGGTGTTTCAGCAGTCACCGGCGGTTCTTCAAGACTTCTTGAGGAAAAATGTAGAGTGTTAAAACTTGAAGTATATTTGATGAATAATAGAACTGTTCGAGCTTAGAACTCGGAATCGAATGAAAAAAGTAAAGGCTTATATAGGGGCCTGGGCCGTTCAAATTTAGATCGAGGTAGGTTCAAAAATAGAACATGAATACTGGTGGTTTACAGAGGATTAAACCCGAAAAAGTAATAAACTTTGATAGAAGTTGTCAGACTTTGAAAGATATTGTCATAACAACCATGTCAACAAAGATAAAAATAACTGTCAGAAATCAAGCAATTTACATAAATAGGAAAACGAATCATCACCCAATGCAAATTAAAGGAAAATTGCAAACAAAGGTAAAACACAGCTATTTTTACAGTATTATGTACAGAAAAGTAGAATAACAGAGATTTGAAAGTTTGACATTTTTAGATTCACAATAAATATTGTTCAAAAAGGATTAGAAAACAAAATAATCCAAAAATACAGAGTAATAGTATAAGAAGAGTAGAAAGGCAGGTAATAGTTTAATGTCTACAGTACGACTTTTTAGGGAGAAAATACGAACTGCGTTATGGTAGATAGAATCTATGATTAACTCTATGTTCGTGTTTACAGCAAATGAACCAGCAATCTTTGGATGGAAAAAGGAAATGAAAGCATGGAAAAACAAAGATAATGTGATGAAAATGTTAATGTGGGTCCGATGAATACTAAATATATTAAGGTACTCAATTTATTACACGTTATACATGTACAACGGTACATTTCCCCCACAACCCCAGAAAAATTTTCGACTTAGATAAAATTTTTGAAAGAAGACCTAAAGAAAACCTAGGAATCTATTTCGCCTAATATACAACCTTACATATAAAAAAATATATTTATTCGACTATTCTATCATCTTCATACCGTAAGGGTGGAGTTCACATTCAATGACTGCCACTCTAGAAAAGAATTCCTCAATAACGACAGGCTTATTTAGGGAGTTGTCAACCGCTCCATAGATGGAAAAAAAAAGTTTGATCTAGGCCTACTTAAGAAGTAATCAACCGCTCCAATCTAAGGCTTATTTAACGAGTAATCAACCGCTCGGACCTAAGGCTTATTTAACGAGTAATCAACCGCTCAAAAGAACGTACTAGTTAGTACTAAGAGGTTTAGAATCCCTTAAGTAAAGAGAAGAGGTTTAGAGCCTCCCGAGTTAACATAAGGGATTTAGAGTCCCTTAAGTAAAGAGAAGAGGTTTAGAGCCTCCCGAGTTAACGTAAGGGATTTAGAGTCCCTTAAGTTAAAAAATTAAAAAGTTAAAAAAAAAGTTAAAAATAAAATTGAGTACCTTAATTCCTCTTCAAATAGTGATTAAAGTGAATTAGTGAAGATATAGGTTGAGAAAGAAAATCGGAGAGTAAAAATAAATAGGTAGGGAGTTTAAGAAAAATAAGAGTTCTCGGTTAATCAAGTTAATTAGAGAACAGTTATTTAAATCAAAGTTAAGTTAAAAGAACAAAGTTAACTTAAGATCAATTAAGGTAGATTTAGTTAAGTTAATAATTCTCAAGTTAAGTTAACTAAAACAAAATTTTACTATCTCCGAGTTTCAAGGGGTTAAGTTCTGAGATTACAGTTAAGGTGTTAAGATTTAGGATGATATGAGGTGGTAGTGAAGGGGTTAAGATATGAAGATAGTGAAGGAGTTAATAATATGTTATCCAAAAGAGATAGCCAAAGAGGGTGATAAGGTAAAGGGGGTGAAAAGGTAAAGAACACTAGTTAAAGTGTTGTTTTTGAATTTAGAAAAAGATAGAAGATGAAAAGAATGAGATGTAAGAAAAGAAAGAAAGAGGGAAGACTGAAGACTAAAAGTTGGGCGCCAATTTGTCGTGAAGCGACAAATGTGAAGAAGTAGAAGGTAAAAGAAAGAGGTAAAAGAGGGAATAGAATTTATATTAAAACAAAAAAAATAATACAGTACCGAAAAATGAGATGAGTTGATGTATGTATGAATGTAAGTAAAGTGCAGTGGGCGTGAGTTAGTGTCTTAAGATCTTCTATAAGTATTGTCCTGGAGGCAGCAAAAGGCGGCGTCGGAGTGCAGGGCCGACACAGCGGAGGTAGCAGAGGGCGGCGTCGGAGTGCAGGGCCGACACAGCGGAGGTAGCAGAGGGCGGCGTCGGAGTGCAGGGCCGACACAGCGGAGGTAGCAGCGACGCCGATGTGCAGCGGTGACAGGCGCCGTGAAGGAGTAACTCACAGCAGTGATGAGGGTAACAGGAACTATGTAGAAAATGTTATGATCAGTTGGAGTGCCAGAAGTACTTGGTCTCGGGTCCTCTTCCGAGAAGGAGACAGGTCCCTCCCCTAGAGCGAGGAGGTGTTACTGCAGTCAATGAACTCGGATACTCCTCCGGTAATGTGTCCGGTCCCTCCCCTAGCGTGAGGAGGTGTTTCAGCAGTCACCGGCGGTTCTTCAAGACTTCTTGAGGAAAAATGTAGAGTGTTAAAACTTGAAGTATATTTGATGAATAATAGAACTGTTCGAGCTTAGAACTCGGAATCGAATGAAAAAAGTAAAGGCTTATATAGGGGCCTGGGCCGTTCAAATTTAGATCGAGGTAGGTTCAAAAATAGAACATGAATACTGGTGGTTTACAGAGGATTAAACCCGAAAAAGTAATAAACTTTGATAGAAGTTGTCAGACTTTGAAAGATATTGTCATAACAACCATGTCAATAAAGATAAAAATAACTGTCAGAAATCAAGCAATTTACATAAATAATCAGGAAAACGAATCATCACCCAATGCAAATTAAAGGAAAATTGCAAACAAAGGTAAAACACAGCTATTTTTACAGTATTATGTACAGAAAAGTAGAATAACAGAGCTTTGAAAGTTTGACATTTTTAGATTCACAATAAATTTTGTTCAAAAAGGATTAGAAAACAAAATAATCCAAAAAAACAGAGTAATAGTATAAGAAGAGTAGAAAGGCAGGTAATGCCTATAGTTTAATGTCTACAGTACGACTTTTTAGGGAGAAAATACGAACTGCGTTATGGTAGATAGAATCTATGATTAACTCTATGTTCGTGTTTACAGCAAATGAACCAGCAATCTTTGGATGGAAAAAGGAAATGAAAGCATGGAAAAACAAAGATAATGTGATGAAAATGTTAATGTGGGTCCGATGAATACTAAATATATTAAGGTACTCAATTTATTACACGTTATACATGTACAACGGTACATTTCCCCCACAACCCCAGAAAAATTTTCGACTTAGATAAAATTTTTGAAAGAAGACCTAAAGAAAACCTAGGAATCTATTTCGCCTAATATACAACCTTACATATAAAAAAATATATTTATTCTACTATTCTATCATCTTCATACCGTAAGGGTGGAGTTCACATTCAATGACTGCCACTCTAGAAAAGAATTCCTCAATAACGACAGGCTTATTTAGGGAGTTGTCAACCGCTCCATAGATGGAAAAAAAAAGTTTGATCTAGGCCTACTTAAGAAGTAATCAACCGCTCCAATCTAAGGCTTATTTAACGAGTAATCAACCGCTCGGACCTAAGGCTTATTTAACGAGTAATCAACCGCTCAAAAGAACGTACTAGTTAGTACTAAGAGGTTTAGAATCCCTTAAGTAAAGAGAAGAGGTTTAGAGCCTCCCGAGTTAACATAAGGGATTTAGAGTCCCTTAAGTAAAGAGAAGAGGTTTAGAGCCTCCCGAGTTAACGTAAGGGATTTAGAGTCCCTTAAGTTAAAAAATTAAAAAGTTAAAAAAAAAGTTAAAAATAAAATTGAGTACCTTAATTCCTCTTCAAATAGTGATTAAAGTGAATTAGTGAAGATATAGGTTGAGAAAGAAAATCGGAGAGTAAAAATAAATAGGTAGGGAGTTTAAGAAAAATAAGAGTTCTCGGTTAATTAAGTTAATTAGAGAACAGTTATTTAAATCAAAGTTAAGTTAAAAGAACAAAGTTAACTTAAGATCAATTAAGGTAGATTTAGTTAAGTTAATAATTCTCAAGTTTAGTTAACTAAAACAAAATTTTACTATCTCCGAGTTTCAAGGGGTTAAGTTCTGAGATTATAGTTAAGGTGTTAAGATTTAGGATGATATGAGGTGGTAGTGAAGGGGTTAAGATATGAAGATAGTGAAGGAGTTAATAATATGTTATCCAAAAGAGATAGCCAAAGAGGGTGATAAGGTAAAGGGGGTGAAAAGGTAAAGAACACTAGTTAAAGTGTTGTTTTTGAATTTAGAAAAAGATAGAAGATGAAAAGAATGAGATGTAAGAAAAGAAAGAAAGAGTTAAGACTGAAGACTAAAAGTTGGGCGCCAATTTGTCGTGAAGCGACAAATGTGAAGAAGTAGAAGGTAAAAGAAAGAGGTAAAAGAGGGAATAGAATTTATATTAAAACAAAAAAAAATAATACAGTACCGAAAAATGAGATGAGTTGATGTATGTATGAATGTAAGTAAAGTGCAGTGGGCATGAGTTAGTGTCTTAAGATCTTCTATAAATATTGTCCTGGAGGCAGCAAAAGGCGGCGTCGGAGTGCAGGGCCGACACAGCGGAGGTAGCAGAGGGCGGCGTCGGAGTGCAGGGCCGACACAGCGGAGGTAGCAGAGGGCGGCGTCGGAGTGCAGGGCCGACACAGCGGAGGTAGCAGCGACGCCGATGTGCAGCGGTGACAGGCGCCGTGAAGGAGTAACTCACAGCAGTGATGAGGGTAACAGGAACTATGTAGAAAATGTTATGATCAGTTGGAGTGCCAGAAGTACTTGGTCTCGGGTCCTCTTCCGAGAAGGAGACAGGTCCCTCCCCTAGAGCGAGGAGGTGTTACTGCAGTCAATGAACTCGGATACTCCTCCGGTAATGTGTCCGGTCCCTCCCCTAGCGTGAGGAGGTGTTTCAGCAGTCACCGGCGGTTCTTCAAGACTTCTTGAGGAAAAATGTAGAGTGTTAAAACTTGAAGTATATTTGATGAATAATAGAACTGTTCGAGCTTAGAACTCGGAATCGAATGAAAAAAGTAAAGGCTTATATAGGGGCCTGGGCCGTTCAAATTTAGATCGAGGTAGGTTCAAAAATAGAACATGAATACTGGTGGTTTACAGAGGATTAAACCCGAAAAAGTAATAAACTTTGATAGAAGTTGTCAGACTTTGAAAGATATTGTCATAACAACCATGTCAATAAAGATAAAAATAACTGTCAGAAATCAAGCAATTTACATAAATAATCAGGAAAACGAATCATCACCCAATGCAAATTAAAGGAAAATTGCAAACAAAGGTAAAACACAGCTATTTTTACAGTATTATGTACAGAAAAGTAGAATAACAGAGCTTTGAAAGTTTGACATTTTTAGATTCACAATAAATTTTGTTCAAAAAGGATTAGAAAACAAAATAATCCAAAAATACAGAGTAATAGTATAAGAAGAGTAGAAAGGCAGGTAATAGTTTAATGTCTACAGTACGACTTTTTAGGGAGAAAATACGAACTGCGTTATGGTAGATAGAATCTATGATTAACTCTATGTTCGTGTTTACAGCAAATGAACCAGCAATCTTTGGATGGAAAAAGGAAATGAAAGCATGGAAAAACAAAGATAATGTGATGAAAATGTTAATGTGGGTCCGATGAATACTAAATATATTAAGGTACTCAATTTATTACACGTTATACATGTACAACGGTACATTTCCCCCACAACCCCAGAAAAATTTTCGACTTAGAGAAAATTTTTGAAAAAAGACCTAAAGAAAACCTAGGAATCTATTTCGCCTAATATACAACCTTACATATAAAAAAATATATTTATTCTACTATTCTATCATCTTCATACCGTAAGGGTGGAGTTCACATTCAATGACTGCCACTCTAGAAAAGAATTCCTCAATAACGACAGGCTTATTTAGGGAGTTGTCAACCGCTCCATAGATGGAAAAAAAAAGTTTGATCTAGGCCTACTTAAGAAGTAATCAACCGCTCCAATCTAAGGCTTATTTAACGAGTAATCAACCGCTCGGACCTAAGGCTTATTTAACGAGTAATCAACCGCTCAAAAGAACGTACTAGTTAGTACTAAGAGGTTTAGAATCCCTTAAGTAAAGAGAAGAGGTTTAGAGCCTCCCGAGTTAACATAAGGGATTTAGAGTCCCTTAAGTAAAGAGAAGAGGTTTAGAGCCTCCCGAGTTAACGTAAGGGATTTAGAGTCCCTTAAGTTAAAAAATTAAAAAGTTAAAAAAAAAGTTAAAAATAAAATTGAGTACCTTAATTCCTCTTCAAATAGTGATTAAAGTGAATTAGTGAAGATATAGGTTGAGAAAGAAAATCGGAGAGTAAAAATAAATAGGTAGGGAGTTTAAGAAAAATAAGAGTTCTCGGTTAATTAAGTCAATTAGAGAACAGTTATTTAAATCAAAGTTAAGTTAAAAGAACAAAGTTAACTTAAGATCAATTAAGGTAGATTTAGTTAAGTTAATAATTCTCAAGTTAAGTTAACTAAAACAAAATTTTACTATCTCCGAGTTTCAAGGGGTTAAGTTCTGAGATTATAGTTAAGGTGTTAAGATTTAGGATGATATGAGGTGGTAGTGAAGGGGTTAAGATATGAAGATAGTGAAGGAGTTAATAATATGTTATCCAAAAGAGATAGCCAAAGAGGGTGATAAGGTAAAGGGGGTGAAAAGGTAAAGAACACTAGTTAAAGTGTTGTTTTTGAATTTAGAAAAAGATAGAAGATGAAAAGAATGAGATGTAAGAAAAGAAAGAAAGAGGGAAGACTGAAGACTAAAAGTTGGGCGCCAATTTGTCGTGAAGCGACAAATGTGAAGAAGTAGAAGGTAAAAGAAAGAGGTAAAAGAGGGAATAGAATTTATATTAAAACAAAAAAAAATAATACAGTACCGAAAAATGAGATGAGTTGATGTATGTATGAATGTAAGTAAAGTGCAGTGGGCGTGAGTTAGTGTCTTAAGATCTTCTATAAGTATTGTCCTGGAGGCAGCAAAAGGCGGCGTCGGAGTGCAGGGCCGACACAGCGGAGGTAGCAGAGGGCGGCGTCGGAGTGCAGGGCCGACACAGCGGAGGTAGCAGAGGGCGGCGTCGGAGTGCAGGGCCGACACAGCGGAGGTAGCAGCGACGCCGATGTGCAGCGGTGACAGGCGCCGTGAAGGAGTAACTCACAGCAGTGATGAGGGTAACAGGAACTATGTAGAAAATGTTATGATCAGTTGGAGTGCCAGAAGTACTTGGTCTCGGGTCCTCTTCCGAGAAGGAGACAGGTCCCTCCCCTAGAGCGAGGAGGTGTTACTGCAGTCAATGAACTCGGATACTCCTCCGGTAATGTGTCCGGTCCCTCCCCTAGCGTGAGGAGGTGTTTCAGCAGTCACCGGCGGTTCTTCAAGACTTCTTGAGGAAAAATGTAGAGTGTTAAAACTTGAAGTATATTTGATGAATAATAGAACTGTTCGAGCTTAGAACTCGGAATCGAATGAAAAAAGTAAAGGCTTATATAGGGGCCTGGGCCGTTCAAATTTAGATCGAGGTAGGTTCAAAAATAGAACATGAATACTGGTGGTTTACAGAGGATTAAACCCGAAAAAGTAATAAACTTTGATAGAAGTTGTCAGACTTTGAAAGATATTGTCATAACAACCATGTCAATAAAGATAAAAATAACTGTCAGAAATCAAGCAATTTACATAAATAATCAGGAAAACGAATCATCACCCAATGCAAATTAAAGGAAAATTGCAAACAAAGGTAAAACACAGCTATTTTTACAGTATTATGTACAGAAAAGTAGAATAACAGAGCTTTGAAAGTTTGACATTTTTAGATTCACAATAAATTTTGTTCAAAAAGGATTAGAAAACAAAATAATCCAAAAAAACAGAGTAATAGTATAAGAAGAGTAGAAAGGCAGGTAATGCCTATAGTTTAATGTCTACAGTACGACTTTTTAGGGAGAAAATACGAACTGCGTTATGGTAGATAGAATCTATGATTAACTCTATGTTCGTGTTTACAGCAAATGAACCAGCAATCTTTGGATGGAAAAAGGAAATGAAAGCATGGAAAAACAAAGATAATGTGATGAAAATGTTAATGTGGGTCCGATGAATACTAAATATATTAAGGTACTCAATTTATTACACGTTATACATGTACAACGGTACATTTCCCCCACAACCCCAGAAAAATTTTCGACTTAGAGAAAATTTTTGAAAAAAGACCTAAAGAAAACCTAGGAATCTATTTCGCCTAATATACAACCTTACATATAAAAAAATATATTTATTCTACTATTCTATCATCTTCATACCGTAAGGGTGGAGTTCACATTCAATGACTGCCACTCTAGAAAAGAATTCCTCAATAACGACAGGCTTATTTAGGGAGTTGTCAACCGCTCCATAGATGGAAAAAAAAAGTTTGATCTAGGCCTACTTAAGAAGTAATCAACCGCTCCAATCTAAGGCTTATTTAACGAGTAATCAACCGCTCGGACCTAAGGCTTATTTAACGAGTAATCAACCGCTCAAAAGAACGTACTAGTTAGTACTAAGAGGTTTAGAATCCCTTAAGTAAAGAGAAGAGGTTTAGAGCCTCCCGAGTTAACATAAGGGATTTAGAGTCCCTTAAGTAAAGAGAAGAGGTTTAGAGCCTCCCGAGTTAACGTAAGGGATTTAGAGTCCCTTAAGTTAAAAAATTAAAAAGTTAAAAAAAAAGTTAAAAATAAAATTGAGTACCTTAATTCCTCTTCAAATAGTGATTAAAGTGAATTAGTGAAGATATAGGTTGAGAAAGAAAATCGGAGAGTAAAAATAAATAGGTAGGGAGTTTAAGAAAAATAAGAGTTCTCGGTTAATTAAGTCAATTAGAGAACAGTTATTTAAATCAAAGTTAAGTTAAAAGAACAAAGTTAACTTAAGATCAATTAAGGTAGATTTAGTTAAGTTAATAATTCTCAAGTTAAGTTAACTAAAACAAAATTTTACTATCTCCGAGTTTCAAGGGGTTAAGTTCTGAGATTATAGTTAAGGTGTTAAGATTTAGGATGATATGAGGTGGTAGTGAAGGGGTTAAGATATGAAGATAGTGAAGGAGTTAATAATATGTTATCCAAAAGAGATAGCCAAAGAGGGTGATAAGGTAAAGGGGGTGAAAAGGTAAAGAACACTAGTTAAAGTGTTGTTTTTGAATTTAGAAAAAGATAGAAGATGAAAAGAATGAGATGTAAGAAAAGAAAGAAAGAGGGAAGACTGAAGACTAAAAGTTGGGCGCCAATTTGTCGTGAAGCGACAAATGTGAAGAAGTAGAAGGTAAAAGAAAGAGGTAAAAGAGGGAATAGAATTTATATTAAAACAAAAAAAAATAATACAGTACCGAAAAATGAGATGAGTTGATGTATGTATGAATGTAAGTAAAGTGCAGTGGGCGTGAGTTAGTGTCTTAAGATCTTCTATAAGTATTGTCCTGGAGGCAGCAAAAGGCGGCGTCGGAGTGCAGGGCCGACACAGCGGAGGTAGCAGAGGGCGGCGTCGGAGTGCAGGGCCGACACAGCGGAGGTAGCAGAGGGCGGCGTCGGAGTGCAAGGCCGACACAGCGGAGGTAGCAGCGACGCCGATGTGCAGCGGTGACAGGCGCCGTGAAGGAGTAACTCACAGCAGTGATGAGGGTAACAGGAACTATGTAGAAAATGTTATGATCAGTTGGAGTGCCAGAAGTACTTGGTCTCGGGTCCTCTTCCGAGAAGGAGACAGGTCCCTCCCCTAGAGCGAGGAGGTGTTACTGCAGTCAATGAACTCGGATACTCCTCCGGTAATGTGTCCGGTCCCTCCCCTAGCGTGAGGAGGTGTTTCAGCAGTCACCGGCGGTTCTTCAAGACTTCTTGAGGAAAAATGTAGAGTGTTAAAACTTGAAGTATATTTGATGAATAATAGAACTGTTCGAGCTTAGAACTCGGAATCGAATGAAAAAAGTAAAGGCTTATATAGGGGCCTGGGCCGTTCAAATTTAGATCGAGGTAGGTTCAAAAATAGAACATGAATACTGGTGGTTTACAGAGGATTAAACCCGAAAAAGTAATAAACTTTGATAGAAGTTGTCAGACTTTGAAAGATATTGTCATAACAACCATGTCAATAAAGATAAAAATAACTGTCAGAAATCAAGCAATTTACATAAATAATCAGGAAAACGAATCATCACCCAATGCAAATTAAAGGAAAATTGCAAACAAAGGTAAAACACAGCTATTTTTACAGTATTATGTACAGAAAAGTAGAATAACAGAGCTTTGAAAGTTTGACATTTTTAGATTCACAATAAATTTTGTTCAAAAAGGATTAGAAAACAAAATAATCCAAAAAAACAGAGTAATAGTATAAGAAGAGTAGAAAGGCAGGTAATGCCTATAGTTTAATGTCTACAGTACGACTTTTTAGGGAGAAAATACGAACTGCGTTATGGTAGATAGAATCTATGATTAACTCTATGTTCGTGTTTACAGCAAATGAGCAATCTTTGGATGGAAAAAGGAAATGAAAGCATTGAAAAACAAAGATAATGTGATGAAAATGTTAATGTGGGTCCGATGAATACTAAATATATTAAGGTACTCCATTTATTACACGTTATACATGTACAACGGTACAACTCTCTGAAGTATTATATCTCGTACTAAGGATTTTAAATAAATTATTCATTCTTTATATTTCTGCGGTTGCATGCCTCAGCTGTTTTAACATTATCGTATAAGACATTTATAAGCTACCATGTTATATGCATTGAACTAGCGTCTAGAACTGACACCACGAACAAATTTCGAGCTCTATGATTTCACGACAAGTTGCGTCAATTCATGGAGCACGAAATCAAATCATAGAAACAGTATCATGTATTCGTCATTCAAATTTCACGGAATACGTCACAATCTTGTTTTTAAAAGAATACAATTATTCTCATTTGTATCTTTGAAATGACTACTTTAAAGCCAAGTAATTAGTATGATATTGATATCATTGGCTGTGCAAAAGATAAGGTTAGTAAACCGTTGTCAAAACAGTTTATTAAGTAGATATTCAATTACAAGTGACAGACCATCTCTTTGGAACCCTACCTCATTTTCGATAACCAGATAAAGTTGGTGTTAACGACATAATTGCCTTAGCCATCGCTTTCTTTCAGAAGACGGTACTTGGTACTAAGCCATCTGGAGTCAATTAAATGGCATCCTAAGAATGGTATGGTTTTCGTCGAAATTAAAAAAAGAGGGTAGGTCCCGATAATCAACTTATCTTTCTTTTACAGTTGTGGCTTCTGCCTATTGTTTCGTTAATGAAATAAAAGCTTACTGACAAGAAACAATTACCAGTCTATTTTAGGATTTAATTTAGATGCCAAACGGAAATGACCATTCTTGGCCAAGCAAGGAACAGCGATAAAGCAAATTCTTTAAATTATTTATTATTTTTGTATAACGAATATCAATTTAAGTTAATTTGATGATGTCCAATATTGGCCAAATCTACTATGGTCATTGGTTAATTGCCTTTGGTACAAGCATCTGGGGTTTTCACGCGAGGTCATAACGTACATATTTATTTTTTAAACATCGAACTCTTTACAAAGTTGGCCATTTTCACGTATCAGAAATGTCTTTCGTCACGCATCAGACAAATAGTAGGGCAGGGAATAGGTATGTGGTTTGTAAGTATCTTTATCTTCATTAAGCAGGGTCTAGGCCCTTTTTCCTTTCATATTAAGTGTTTGGCTTACTCTACTGTTATTAATTTATTACTAGACTAAGGCCCGATTTTACCAACGTCAGATAAGATTTATCCGACTGAATTAGAATAAAACTCGTAGTTGTTAAAATATTATTTATAGCTTCTAATCTACTTTCAAGTTAAACGTGGCTCGTATCTAACAAAAATGTTCCCGACTCTTGAAACTGTGCACAAATTTTGTTTGACTTTTGACCCCTTACACTCTACGACTTTTAGCATCGACGCATTCGCGCGTTATCATCGATGCAGAAGCGCGACTGCATCGATGCAATCGCCAAAATTCAGTAAAAAATTTGTCAATTTTCAGCTTCTACATAGCGACTGCATCGATGCTAAAAGTCGCAGTGTGCAAAGGGTCTTAAGCTATACCCCAGTTAAGATACTGTAAATTCGCTGTAAATCTCAAGTTTGTTATAATTACCGTGAGTACCTACTGCACTTTTAATCGAAAACTCAGTGCTTCCATTCTGATATTTATTTTGACATATTATGAATGTTGAGAAAACTTAAACGATATAAGATTGTTCCTGTGAGAGTTCTTATCTTTTCTGCACATATATAGCATGACTGATAGGTAATCCAGCATAGAAAATCTGCATATAGAGGAAGTTATTAGCTACATAACGTACAACTCTTTAAGATTTGTGTGCATGCGGAACAATTGGCGGAATTGGCTTTGTTTGCGGTCGAAATATGCTTGCGGGCGATAACGTTTTCCAACCCATAAACTTTTATGAAATGATACTAATTTAGTCTCATTGGTTTTCATTCATTCTAAACTTATCTCGTAATTCTTGATTTTTACAAAGTACTATATGTGCAGTTAATATAAGAACCTAAACATTCAATTTGTGACAAAAATAATCTTCAGAATTTCGACAATTTTTTACCATTTAAGCCTTAATTTTTTAAAAGTCGAAGACGCAAAAGCTTGGTTGTGGATGTATGAAAACGAATGAGATCAAATTTATCTCTATGCATAAGGGCTTACGGGTTGGAAAATGTTAACTTTCGCAAGCATATTTCGACGGCAAATTCCACTACTTGTTCCATCAGCACACGATAGTCTTAAAAATAGTTTTATAATTTTAAGGGGTAGCCAAATTTTATACGTTACAAGATATATTTTTGAATTTGAGTACAATTTGAGTGCGGCATTGTGTTAATATGATGTTTTTAATACAGTCCTCTTGATTTGTACGTCAAAAATACGTTAACCATATAAATTTTGACGACACAATGAGTTCACATTCAAACACAGATTCTATTTCAACAACCCGATGACTTCCGGACATAGCAATAGCTCCTCAACGCGGAACAAATGGGGCCAAATGGATGGAGCCCCTAGATGATTATGTATCTTACAAACGATAGAAATTGCATTCCGTTTATGATATGGTCACAATATACACACAGTTAAAAGTCTTCAGAGTCACTTTGACTAATGCTAATTGCTAAAATATATGAACTCCTAGGAAGTGTTTTAAGAATATCACGCTATCAGTAGAGCAGAGTCAGCGCGTTAACAGCTCAAATACTACACGTCGGCACTACAGATGCTCGTTTCAGAGTCTCGATGACTAACGCTGATCATTAACCCTTGTCGCACTACTCGCCATCTTGTACACGTATCCCAATCGCGTTTCTACAAAGCTGTTCGTGTCCCCTTAGCTCAACACTTTTTTATTTTATTCGAAATGGGTTTGCTCTTGCCTCTTGCCTAGACTTGATTGGGATAAGACGGAGTCGACGATGGAACGAGATCACCCAGAAGCAGCCTGTTTACTCTGACTTTAAAAGTTTTCAGGTCATCTTTTCGTGAGAAAACTGATGCGGAAAGAGACTTCCACTCTTTAGCAGTGCGCATTATAAAGGACGCCTAGAAGCGCTTAGATCGTATCAGTGGAAAATCAACACTGTATGGGTGGCAACGCGGTGCCAATAGACGAGCATTGGTAAAAGGTACTTCCCAAAATAAAGCCTGTAAAAGACCGACAGACGGCAACTTTGCGTCGATGAGCCATGTTTTTGAGTTTGGCGCATATATTTTTGTCACTGATGAGCCTTCTAGCTTTGCCCTCCACCGATTGAAGTGCAGCAAATTGGTGCTAAGCTGATCCATTCCAAAGGTTGTACCAATACTCCATGCAGGAATAGACTTGTGCTTTGTACAAGTGTGAGTGTCGAAAGCTGTCCAAGTGTGAAGTATAGCTTCACTCTTAAGGTTTTTTGTTGCAGTGCACCTTTGTGTTCGATGCTAGCACCAAATTTGAGACTAGGAGTCAGTTCCATGCCCAGTATCTCTAGGTGATCACTACACTAAATAACTTCAATGTTTCACTGATGACAGCACAGACTATCATACGTTTTCCAGCTGTCAGCACCGAGAGTCAGCTGGTATTTAAAAAAAGCGCTAACAAATTAAACGTTTGGACGCTTAAAATTTAACAGCGTGTTTTAAAATCTTCTTGTCTTGACGTCACGAGCAATTTCCACGCAATAAAGACCGAGTAACGAATCACCCTACCAGATGAAGGCGGGATTGGAGTGGTCGTATTAGCACACTTGAACGTAGAGAAAATTTATGCGAAGTTCCGCAGAGGTGATGTTAATATAAAAAAAACAGATGTTCGCCGCCGTGATAAACACTTTCGACTTAAACTTTTTTATTTCATTGTAATACACGTATCGTAAATTAAAAGTTAACAATGACAAATGAAACTCATTACGCATCCAAATATGCAATATTCTCTGTTTACTTTACACCGGTAAAATTTTGGACCGGTAGACCAAATCACAGAAACCTGTCAAAATTTAACTTGAATAATTGATTAATACTGTGTTTATTTAATACTTCAGGTTTTACCCTTGTTAACTCTCTTAAAGTAAACCCTCGTCTTTTCATCTTTGTGTAGAGTTTCTGTAAACTTTTTTATGTGTTTGCACTGTACGAAAATTAAAAATGAAAAACAAGATTGGTTTCGTTGTTTCAATATTGCTATTCGATGGGCATCAAAAGCAAAGAACCAATTCTTATATATAGAAGTGTAGGTGTTTGCCCGTTGCCGACACTCGACCGTCAAAACAAGGTCATCGTTAAAGGTTTGGTAAAATTGAGGGTAGGATCAGGTAACCAAAACCACAGCCATTATTCTGATGCTCACCAAACAGAGGCAGTTGAATAGAGGAAGTGATTTGATTTAAAACTCCTTGAATGGTGTTTTGAATTTCAAACAAGAGAAAAATAATGTATCGATCAGTAAAGTGAATGTTTTAATTTTATTTGTATTTTTTTTAGACAAATTAAAGTTAGGAATGCCACAAAGTTCAATATAAATCTCTCTAGCAAAGTACCTGTGTACTTTAATTTTATGCCATTTTTATTAAAAGCAGGTATAGTAGTTTTAAAGCAAATGTTAATAATTCTGTGTTTTAATCATAATTAATGTGTATTATCCCTAATAATCGAAATAGTTATTAAACTGAAGTACTTAACACGCATCTAATATAATTAATCTGCTCCAACTGACAATTAATCTGCAAAAACGTGGCGTTGGAGTTTGGTAATTAATGGCAAACATTTGATCAGTTTGATCAGGTCTCATCGGGGCGCCTCTTCAAATAAAATTTGAGTAATGGCGGCTCCAGATTCGAGTGTCATTTGTAGCAAAATTAAATTTCACGTTCGCTACGTTACAATCGTGCGAAAAAGAGTCCATATGTAACTGATGCGTTGAAAATCAATACAATAATGAGATGGAGGTACGATCAGATCTCTGTCGCCTTATCAAACGAAAATAATATGCACACACGACGCAAAAACGTCCCGTCAAACAAACGACAACGCAACATGCAATTTGTTTTTAGCTTGAAGTGCATAGGCAGCGATAACTTCGATATTACCATTCCAGGCATGTGTAATTGAGAACTAACTTCCTCGTTCTTATTAACTACCTTGGTGGCGCAGCGGTTAGAGGGTCGCACTTTAACGGGCTCACACGGGCTTCGATCTCTGGGTCGGGGCAAAAATATGTACCTGGGTTTTTCTGTTCAGAAATTCTTTGAGTAGCCCGGAGTTGGAAGTGTTTCAACCCCGTGCCTCGGAAAAGTAGGAAAAGCCGTTGGTCCTGCGCCTAATCTCTCTCAAATCGTGTCAGATTGCTGTCCCATCGGGCTATGAGAGGGAAAGAAAAAGAGAGTGCACCTGTGTTTGTGCGTCTAAATCGGCTAGGGGGACTATTATACCATACTAGCGGTCCCCCGCGACTTCGTCCGCGCGTTTTGAGTTTGCTCCCTCCCCTCCCGTCGCAGCGTGATGTTTTATATCCTAAAGTCTTTCTCGATAAATAAGCTATCCAACACAGAAATATTTTTTCAAATCGGTCCAGCAGTTCCTGAGGTAAGTGCGTTCAAACAAACAAACGCACGTTGTACTTAAGCTGCGAACATTATTTGGTGCGGAGTTATGTTAAAACTGTGATAGCTCCTAAGATATTTATTGAAATCATATGATATAAAGGGCAACTTTGTTCTAAATGAAATGCTCGTGATGATGAATGTATTTATTTTGATAAGAATGAATACTTGTGTGTATAATACACCTCTAAAAATAATGCATTATTTATTTACAAATTTATTAACATAAAAAAGGTTGTAGTAAGTCAACCATAAAAGATATACATATGCTGTCGCGGACTTTATTATAGAACTCTTAATGTTGAACAATCCTGTCATAAACAATTTTTGTGTAACTTAAGCGGTTTCCGCAGCGTACGCAGCAGAAGCTCTCAAAAGGAATATCTTTCTCCCGTTTTCGCAACATTTTTCATTGCTGCTTTGGTCTTATGAGTATCGTATCTTTATGTTATATAGCTTAAAGCCTTCCTCGATAAATGGACTATTCAACATAAAAATAATTTTTCAAATCGGGCTAGTTGTTTCTGAGATTAGCGCGTTCAAACAAACAAACAAACTCTTCAGCTTTATAATATTAGTATAGACTATACTTGAGAACCAGAAGGTATATACTATACCTTTGTAAGTATGACTAGGAACTCTCTTATAACTCCAAAACATAAGCGCATTATGAAACACAAAACTTTAGCCATCGTTTTTTTTTGTAGAAAGGGAATGAATGCATTAAAATGTTTTCACCTCGTAGTTATACGATAATGATGGTGTTTTTGTAACAAGTGACAATATAAAATCCTAATAAATCCACTTTCATTAACTCGTTTTCAAGAGAAGGTAAATTGCTGATTATGCTTTGAACTTAACAAATATATTTTTATAAATTCTAAAATTCAACATTTGTAAAAGGCTTTCCAAGCGGTATCATTAATTATGTATAATCAACTAAATATTCACGCTTGTTCTGATGTATAAGACTTTGAATAAATTTTTACTTAATTATGCCATTAACAATCCCGACATAAAATTATTTAAGCAGTTTTTTATTTCAGTTCATTAAAATCTACAGAGAATATTTGGTTAAAATAATTAGACTAATTAGCCTATGGTGTAATTTACTGCAATTATTTTAATAGCTCCTAAAATAATTATCAAATTGAAACCGTTGGAAAAGGTGTGAATTCCCCAGGAGAAAGAAGTCCATTAAAAGTCGTTTATGCAGGATCTGGCATGTTTTTAATATATTTAATCTAACTGAATGTTGCTTATATTTGTAAAACATTCATAGCCAATTTATGCACGTCGCGTCGTTAAATATTCTCTCCTATTTTAATTTTTAAAATGTAGGTTTGTGACGTTTGCGTGTAACGCATCGGTCAATTCTTTATGACGTCACAATAATCCTGTAAAGGTTACTTGCAATGGCCGCCATGTGACGTCATGAAATCCTGAAATTGAGTGACAAAATATAACGGAAGTTTTTTAAACATGAATATCTAGGATTTGCGTACTAAATAAGATATTCAAAAAGTATCTATAAGTTAAATTTCGTATACAATGGCTAGACATAGTTTAAACAATACACAAACATAGGGATGTTGTATACATATTTTTAATAACCCTTATATTTAACAACCAAACACTCATTCTAACACCCAAACCAAAGATAATAATCTAGTTTACAAACAATCACTGATAACCAAGTACTTAGTTTCAAAATTCGTGAAGCATTATCCAACGAAGACTTCATTTATTTTCATATTATCTAATTCTATTTCTAAACATTTATAAGTTATGAATAACATTCAACAGTTATCATAGCCGTGTAGTTTCAGGCTACACTTAAGGCGAAGTTCTAACCATGCATCAGAAACCTTTCGAAAGTGACATCTAATACTTACCCTTCAAGAAATAAAACAGGCACACCTACTGAAGGGAAGTTAGTCTTAACTTTCTATACACATCGACATGCTTTTCTAATTCAATGCTTACATATAGCACTCTGCCGTAAAAGGTTTAATACGAGTTGATTTTGGCTCCTGAAGCACGGGCTAGGAGCGCGAGAACCGGCGTTGGACTGGTCGGGCGTGTGAAACCTGAAAGTCCTGTATTGCGCATGTCAAGTAGACATAAAGTTGGCGCAAAGCACGCTGATTGAAAACTTCGGCGCCATTAGAATCTTGGAAGCGCCGGCATTTTTAAAATTCCCGCCAGTATTCTTAACTATTCGGCGCGCAAATCTGAGTGAAATTTCGTAAATGAACTAATAGAGCTCGAGTCAACTATTAGTAACAAACATTAATGGCTTTTACGTCTATTTCAGACGGTTTATGGTACAAGAACCTACCTACGGCTGAAGTCAGAAGCAAAATTTTTGACATTTAGCGTAGAAAATTTCATTATTCTGATTTTCTGCTGCACCAAATATCCTTTCTGGGGGCACGGCAGTGCCCCCACCAAGTCGAGCAAAAAAGCGTCACGGCCGTACCATCCTTTTCTCGAAGCAATTCAGACCATTTTCGACCCCCTGTAACTTCGTTGTGGATAAAACTAGAAGACTGAAATTTCAGTAACCATGCAGGCATTGTAAAGACACGGTATATTTCAATTTTCATTCAATTTGAACCAGTATTTTAGGAATTATAACGGGTCAAATTTCTTAATTTTGTCACTCACTGACTCACCGATCATCAAAATGCAAAGGCACTTCTAGCAGACCTAGAAGCTTCAAATTTGGAATATAAGTAGTGTTTGGTGTATGAATCAAGGAAAAACTAAAAAATTTAGAAAAGGCCGCAAAGAAAATTAAGCCCATACAGCCAAGTCTTCAGTTAAATTTTTCAATATTGGCTTTATTCGTAACGATGTTTTACGGCAGTTATTATTATTGCGTGCGAAGCCGCGGGTTTAAGCTAGTCCCATATAAATATAGGCGCATAGTAGTGCCCCTGCCAAATCGAGCAAAAAATGGGTATTTCCGTCATGAAAACACGTGTAAATTAAATTATTTAATGCAAAAAACGTACCTACATGCGTATTCGTACTTATTACGAGTAAGTAAGGTTGTAAATTAATTATTATACCACGCGCTGCGCGGTGCTAGCGCGAGGGCGCGAGGCGGAGACAGTGGCGGGGCGCGCGGAAAGGTGAATGTCGCCGAGCGAGCAGCAGCCGCGCTCATACGCGCGAGCGACCCAATGCTGTTCGGATGTGCCCAGAATTCTTACCTATAACTTTGCGATTTTCAATGATAATTTCGATTGCTATATTAGTTTGACGACTAAAGGCTACTCTCATTGGTCTACTGATATTATTTGCTTACAATTGCTTACAATTTGGACGTTGTTCGGATAAATAATTTTAATTAAATATTGATACTTTAAGTACCTAAGTATTTATAAATTTCTTATTACCTATTCGTATTTCTGCATAAAAATAACTTTGCAATCTAACTTGTAGGTAGTCGCAATGGATTCAGTAAGGAAAAAAGTAGAACTGTCTACAAAATTCAAAAAGAAATGAGATCCCATCAAAAACAATACTTGTCAAAAAAAACAAGTCTCGCAACTCAGTTGTTCTGCGGTAAAAAGTTGTAAGATCCATGTAATACCAAGTCGGTTATTAATTTATTCAGTCTCTACTGAAGCGACTTTCTGTCTTAATACGTCCAGTCTCTAAGACCACGATCGTGGTCCATAACAATTGAAAATCAATTGTGTCTGGAATCTCCGTACTCGAAGCATTAAGTTGTTACGTAATAATTAACAGCATCTTATAGTGACGCATATCAATATTAAAATTCTTTAATGTTTTATATAAATATATTGAGACTTGGTCATCGCCTGAAAACACGTGTAAATTCAATCGCCTGAAAACACAATATGTGAATTCAATTATTGAGTGCGATGGCCAAGTCTCAATATATTTATATAAAACATTAAAGAATTTTAATATTGATATGCGTCACTATAAGATGCTGTTAATTATTACGTAACAACTTAATGCTTCGAGTACGGAGATTCCAGACACAATTGATTTTCAATTGTTATGGACCACGATCGTGGTCTTAGAGACTGGACGTATTAAGACAGAAAGTCGCTTCAGTAGAGACTGAATAAATTAATAACCGACTTGGTATTACATGGATCTCACAACTTTTTACCGCAGAACAACTGAGTTGCGAGACTTGTTTTTTTTGACAAGTATTGTTTTTGATGGGATTAACTTATTATCTAACAAGTCCTTAAAAATATGTTTTTTTTAAATAGGTATATCCATTCAAATGAAAATCCTGATTAATAAAATACACGTAAACACCAATTTTATTTTAGCGCTGTCTACGAGAAATGTCAAAAAATTTGCTTCTGACTACGTCCGCTGGTCTAGGTTTTCCACGCAGTCCTTAGAACTTACTAAACGGAAAAATAAAGGCAAAGAACTGATTCGCTTTTTAATCAGCAGCTTTGTAAAGGTGAGAATAGATTCAATTTAGATACAATAGCAGTGGCGTAGGACTGCATGATACATTTGCGATTTTAAATCCATTATCACTCTTGGGTTAAAATCGTGGTTTCAGGTGCAGATGAGATTTAGTCAATTATCTAATCGTTCTTTCATAGTTAAAATGACCTTACTGATGATAAAATGACATTCCAATGTGAAATGTGTATACTTTTTAAAACACTGGACATTAAGACAAACACGTAACTAGTGTCTTTATAGCAATAGAAGGCGTATATTATACACAAATGTTGACACAAAAATGAATAGTTTTCATACAAACTTTTAATCTTACATAGCATGTTAATCCGTTAATGCAAACAAGCTAAGTGAAGTGACGTTCGTTCTTGTGTCGTCTGCGCAATCTTTTTTCGTTTGAAAGTGGTGAGTTGACAAAAACCTATATCGCCCTACTCATAAGATGATAAAGCGAGATAAGAAAAAAGTATCATCCCAAAATATTCGTCATAACTCACACATAATATTTTTCGTCTGGAAAATCCCTATGTATTACTCAAGGGACGCGCCACTCCATAGTGGTGGTGATAGATTGGCTATATTTCACATATATTTTGCGTTTGATATTTTAATATTCTTGATATAAATCAAGCAAAGTAGCTTTAGGGTCTGTTTCACAATGTCCAAATAAGTCCCAGTAAGTGATATCTGCCACATACTTCGTCAGAATAGGCGTTCTTTATTTGAGTCACTCATTGGGTGCATTGTTTACTTTAATGGAACTTTTGAAGCGTGCGCTTAGGATTTCTTGATGTTCATGTAACAATGTAGGTAACTAAATATGAAAAACTGATTTTCGTTGTTACAGCCACAACGGGACTGACAGATTTTGCTGTGTATCTATGTTAGTGAATTTGATTTTACTACTTGCAGTTCCTCATATTCTAGGTGTTTATTTACTAGAATATAAATGTATTCGAATCTAAGAGACGTTCGCAAATACTCGGGAAACGGGAGCGTTGAAAGAATCTATTTCTGAAGCCCAATACCATATTCAGGTAACATAAACGAGATTTTCGGTGCCCAAATAAAATACGTGCCTCTCTTCGTAGGTAGTTTACTTTCTTTTGATATTTATAAGGAAAATTCTGCAAACATTCCCAAAATCAAAGTCAACTTTTCAAAGTATATACATACATTTAAAGATATACATACATTTAAAGCAATATGTATTATAAGGTCAAATTGTTTGAGGTGATAATATTTTAACCGAGTCTTTGTGTATGTTACGGCTAATGGCCGAAGTGCGGCTACACCTAGTTTTAGCCGGCTACAACTAGGTGCAGCACGCCACATGCGGTTAAACTTAGGTGTATCCTACTTATCTTCGGTTACAACTATGTTTAGCCTTCATTATAGCAGCTAGAACAGCCGCACACTGGTGGTTAAACTTAAGTGTATCCTATTTATCATCGGCTAGAACAAGGATTTCAGTTCAGAGATCCTAATTTTGCGTTTCCCAATTGATTTGATTACATGGAATAAATTAAAGACAGGGATGTTTAAGTGACATTTGTTATTTATTATTTGTCAGACAAATATCTTTTAACAAAGAAAGGCGTTATTATAAGTAACTAGCGGTCCCCCGGGACTTCGTCCGCGCGTTTTGAGTTTGCTCCCTCCCCTCCCGTCGCAGCGTCATGTTTTATATCCTAAAGCCTTTCTCGATAAATAAGCTATCCAACACAGAAATATTTTTCAAATCGGTCCAGCAGTTCCTGAGATAAGCGCGTTCAAACAAACAAACTCTTCAGCTTTATAATATACTAGCGGTCCCCCGCGACTTCGTCCGCGCGTTTTGAGTTTGCTCTCCCTCCTCTCCCGTCGCAGCGTGATGTTTTATATCCTAAAGCCTTTTTCAATAAATAAGCTATCTAACACAGAAATATTTTTTCAAATCGGTTTAGCAGTTCCTGAGATGAGCGCGTTCAAACCAACAATACTCTTCAGCTTTATAATATAATTAGCGCAAGCGCACGTTGTACTTAAGCTGCAAACATTATTTTGGTGCGGAGTTATGTTAAAACTGTGATAGCTCCTAAGATATTTATTGGAATCAAATGATATAAAGGGCAACTTTGTTCTAAATGAAATGCTCGTGATGATGAATGTATTTATTTTGATAAGAATAAATACCTGTGTGTATAATACACCTCTAAAAATGATGCATTATTTTTTTTACAAATTTATTAACATAAAAAAGGTTGTAGTAAGTCAACCATAAAAGATAGACTTATGCTGTCCCAGACTTTATTATAGAACTCTTAATGCTGAACAATCCTGTCATACATAATTTTTGTGTAACTTTAGCGGTTTCCGCAGCGTACTCAGCGGAAGCTCTCAAAAGGAATATCTTTCTCCCGTTTTCGCAACATTTTTCATTGCTGCTGTGGTCTTGTGAGTCGTATCTTTATGTTATATAGCTTAAAGCCGAGGAAGGCTATCCAACATAAAAATATTTTTTTAAATCGGGCCAGTAGTTTCTCAGATTAGCGCGTTCAAACAAACAAACAAACAAACAAACTCTTCAGCTTTATAATATTAGTATAGATTAGCGCAAGCGCACGTTGTACTTAAGCTACGAACATTATTTTGGTGCGGAGTTATGTTAAAACTGTGATAGCTCCTAAGATATTTATTAAAATCAAATTATATAAAGGGCAACTTGGTTCTAAATGAAATGCTCGTGATGATGAATGTATTTATTTTGATAAGAATAAATACCTGTGTGTATAATACACCTCTAAAAATAATGCATTATTTTTTTACAAATTTATTAACATAAAAAAGGTTGTAGTAAGTCAACCATAAAAGATAGACATATGCTGTCGCGGATTTTATTATAGAACTCTTAATGCTGAACAATCTTGTGATACATGATTTTTGTGTAACTTTAGCGGTTTCCGCAGCGTACGCAGCGGAAGCTCTCAAAAGGAATATCTTTCTCCCGTTTTCGCAACATTTTTCATTTCTGCTGTGGTCTTATGAGTCGTATCTTTATGTTATATAGCCTTAAGCATTCCTCGATAAATGGACTATCCAAAGTAAAAATAATTTTTCAAATCGGGCCAGTAGTTTTTGAGATTAGCGCGTTCAAATAAACAAACAAACAAACAAACAAACAAACTCTTCAGCTTTATAATATTAGTATAGACTAGCGGTCCCCCGCGACTTCGTCCGCGCGTTTTGAGTTTGCTCCCTCCCCTCCCGTCGCAGCGTCATGTTTTATATCCTTAAGCCTTTCTCGATAAATAAGCTATCCAACACAGAAATATTTTTTCAAATCGGTCCAGCAGTTCCTGAGATAGGCGCGTTCAAACAAACAAACTCTTCAGCTTTATCTATACTAATCTATACTAATATTATAAAGCTGAAGAGTTTGTTTGTTTTTTTGTTTGTTTGTTTGTTTGAACGCGCTAATCTCAAAAACTACTGGCCCGATTTGAAAAAATATTTTTGTGTAACTTAAGCGGTTTCCGCAGCGTATGCAGCGGAAGCTCTCAAAAGGAATATCTTTCTCCCGTTTTCGCAACATTTTTCATTTCTGCTGTGGTCTTATGAGTTGTATCTTTATGTTATATAGCCTAAAGCCTTCCTCAATAAATGGACTATCCAACGTAAAAAAAATTTTTCAAATCGGGCTAGTAGTTTTTCAGATTAGCGCGTTCAAACAAACAAACAAACAAACTCTTCAGCTTTATAATATTAGTATAGATTACAACAGAAAATAATTAAAATCTTCTCTTCATAAACTAACAGAACTAAACATAATAAAATAAAAAATAAAGTTTTACTTTTTAACTATGAAAAAAATAACTAAGTCTTTGTTCTCTTTGCTCATATTTTTAAAACGAATAGGATAACAGTTTTAATTATACGAAAATCAACAAACTCTCATATGTGATAGTATGTTGCAAGAATGTCTATCACTTATTTGAACAAGGTTAACTTGGCATTTAGAGTAACTCAAAATACCGGCTGCTTTACTGAGGCACTTTCTATTACCACATTTAGTTTTGCAGTGGCATCTTTTGTATTCTGGTCCTCCAATTGTAGATTGGGCATTAGCAATTTGGCGTAATGGTTTTTTTTCGGAAACAATGATCAACAAAAAAAGGAACAATATCAATATTTAAAAATTTCGGCTCGCATACAGTGAATTGATTCCTAGTAAATAATTCAGTAATAGTGCTATACTAGTTACCCAATTTATACAATCCATCATCATTACATTCAAGTACAATCATCAAAACATTAGGAAAATCGCCTCTACCTCTTTTTCGTCAGGAACTTTCACACAAACTGTGTCACCTATTTTGCATGGAAGAAACTTTCTGTTAGATAATGCTGTCATTTTATTTGCTTGTACTCTCAACAAATTTTTTGCGCCTTTTCTATTACTATCTATTGTCGGTCGTTTAATGCAGAGGTCACATTTTTTATTTTGATTACAAAGCTCACAATCTGTTCTGTTTTTTGCTGCTTCACCTTCAGTCTCTTCGTGTTTTAAATCTGTTATTGTCCCACTTTCAGCATTATTTCCGTCTTCTTCCAACATATTAAGATTTTTTTCCAAGTCTTCTTCGTTTTATATATTTTCGATTGTCTCAGTCGGAAGTGCTAAAATCATAGGCCCACTTTTACGTCACACCCAAACATAGCCTGGTAAGGTGATCTTTTCATTCCGTGATCATAGGCTCTATTTTTCATAAATTGGACAAATCTAAGTCCTTCTGACCACTTTTTACAGTTTTCGTCTTTCATCTAAGTCATCAGTATACTTTGAACGTCTTGATTGGCATGTTCGACACTGCCCTGTGACTGGCTGTGACGAGGTTTTCCGTGAACAATTTTCAGACCTGGCCACATTTGTGTCAAACTTTCCACAACTCGATTAGAGAATTCCCTGCCATTTTCAGACTGGAATATTGAGGGTGATCCAAATATACAAAATATGTCAACGAGTACCTTCGATACTTCCTCAGCAGTTTTACTTTGTAAAGGACGTAATTGTATGAATTTAGTGAGATGATCCTGATAAACTAAAATAATTGAATTTACATGTGTTTTCAGGCGATTGAATTTACACGTGTTTTCAGGCGATGGCCAAGTCTCAATATATTTATATAAAACATTAAAGAATTTAAATATTGATATGCGTCACTATAAGATGCTGTTAATTATTACGTAACAACTTAATGCTTCGAGTACGGAGATTCCAGACACAATGGATTTTCAATTGTTATGGACCACAATCGTGGTCTTAGAGACTGGACGTATTAAGACAGAAAGTCGCTTAAGTAGAGACTGAATAAATTAATAACCGACTGGGTCTTACATGGATCTCACAACTTTTTACCGCAGAACAACTGAGTTGCGAGACTTGGTTTTTTTGACAAGTATTGTTTTTGATGGGATATCATTTCTTTTTGTATTTTGTAGACAGTTCTACTTTTTTTCTTTTCGGTACCTTCCCGAACAACGTCCAAATTGTAAGCAAATAATATCAGTAAACCAATGAGAGTAGCCTTTAGTCGTCAAACTAATATAGCAATCGAAATTATCAATAAAAATAGCAAACTTATAGGTAAGAATTCTGGGCACATACGAACAGAATTGGGTCGCTCGCGCGTATGAGCGCAGTTGCTGCTTGCTCGGCGACATTTTCCTTTCCGCGCGCCCCGCCACTGTCCCCGCCTTGCGCCCTCGCGCTAGCACCGCGCAGCGCGTAGTAACGGCCCGCGCTCACTCGCTGCATCGCAGCGCGTGGTATAATAATTAATTTACAACCTTACGCACTCGTAATAAGTACGAATACGCACATAGGTACGTTTTTTTTGCATTAAATAATTTAATTTACACGTGTTTTCATGACGGGATTACCCTTTTTTTGCTCGATTTGACAGGGGCACTACCATACGCCTATATTTATATGGGACTAGCTTAAACCCGCGGCTTTTCACGCAATAATAATAACTGCCGTAAAACATCGTTACGAATAAAGCCAATATTGAAAATATTACTGAAGACTTGGCTGTATGGGATTAATTTTCTTTGCGGTTTTTTCTAAAATTTTTAGTTTTTCCTTGATTCATATACCAAATACTACTTATATTCCAAATTTGAAGCTTCTAGGTCTGCTAGAAGTGCCTTAGCATTTTGATGATCGGTGAGTCAGTGAATGACAAAATTAAGAAATTTGACCCGTTATAATTCTTAAAATACTGGTTCAAATCGAATGAAATTTGAAATATACCGTGTCTTTACAATGCCAAACCGTTACTGAAAATTTCAGTCTTCTAGTTTTATCCACAACGAAGTTACAGGGGGTCGAAAATGGCCTGAATTGCTTCGAGAAAAGGATGGTACGGCCGTGACGCTCGACTTGGTGGGGGCACGGCAGTGCCCCCAGATAAACTTGAAATTTCCATCAGGATTTGTTTGCATGCCTATCAAGTCTACCTGACAGCGACTATTAATCTCATTAGACAAAATGGGTTACGCGACGCTACGCTTTCTCACAGTACGGTAGGGTAGTGGCGTTGCGAGCGCGGTGGGGGTACAAAAACGCGTGGCGACTGCGCGCGGGCCGGTCGCGACGCCAACTCCTTCCCCGCGTCTATACCGCGCTACCAACTTGACGAACTCTTGAGTGCCTTCTTACTGTAGTTTTTACTACAGAGGGACTCTCCACATTAAAAGACGAAAATTCATTTCAGTTCGTAATATAATTCAACACAATTAAGAGTATAAATCTTGTTTGAACAAATGGGGCCAAATGGATGGAGCCCCTAGATGATTATGTATCTTACAAACGATAGAAATTGCATTCCGTTTATGATATGGTCACAATATACACACAGTTAAAAGTCTTCAGAGTCACTTTGACTAATGCTAATTGCTAAAATATATGAACTCCTAGGAAGTGTTTTAAGAATATCACGCTATCAGTAGAGCAGAGTCAGCGCGTTAACAGCTCAAATACTACACGTCGGCACTACAGATGCTCGTTTCAGAGTCTCGATGACTAACGCTGATCATTAACCCTTGTCGCACTACTCGCCATCTTGTACACGTATCCCAATCGCGTTTCTACAAAGCTGTTCGTGTCCCCTTAGCTCAACACTTTTTTATTTTATTCGAAATGGGTTTGCTCTTGCCTCTTGCCTAGACTTGATTGGGATAAGACGGAGTCGACGATGGAACGAGATCACCCAGAAGCAGCCTGTTTACTCTGACTTTAAAAGTTTTCAGGTCATCTTTTCGTGAGAAAACTGATGCGGAAAGAGACTTCCACTCTTTAGCAGTGCGCATTATAAAGGACGCCTAGAAGCGCTTAGATCGTATCAGTGGAAAATCAACACTGTATGGGTGGCAACGCGGTGCCAATAGACGAGCATTGGTAAAAGGTACTTCCCAAAATAAAGCCTGTAAAAGACCGACAGACGGCAACTTTGCGTCGATGAGCCATGTTTTTGAGTTTGGCGCATATATTTTTGTCACTGATGAGCCTTCTAGCTTTGCCCTCCACCGATTGAAGTGCAGCAAATTGGTGCTAAGCTGATCCATTCCAAAGGTTGTACCAATACTCCATGCAGGAATAGACTTGTGCTTTGTACAAGTGTGAGTGTCGAAAGCTGTCCAAGTGTGAAGTATAGCTTCACTCTTAAGGTTTTTTGTTGCAGTGCACCTTTGTGTTCGATGCTAGCACCAAATTTGAGACTAGGAGTCAGTTCCATGCCCAGTATCTCTAGGTGATCACTACACTAAATAACTTCAATGTTTCACTGATGACAGCACAGACTATCATACGTTTTCCAGCTGTCAGCACCGAGAGTCAGCTGGTATTTAAAAAAAGCGTTAACAAATTAAACGTTTGGACGCTTAAAATTTAACAGCGTGTTTTAAAATCTTCTTGTCTTGACGTCACGAGCAATTTCCACGCAATAGAGACCGAGTAACGAATCACCCTACCAGATGAAGGCGGGATTGGAGCAGTCGTATTAGCACACTTGAACGTAGAGAAAATTTATGCGAAGTTCCGCAGAGGTGATGTTAATATAAAAAAAACAGATGTTCGCCGCCGTGATAAACACTTTCGACTTAAACTTTTTTATTTCATTGTAATACACGTATCGTAAATTAAAAGTTAACAATGACAAATGAAACTCATTACGCATCCAAATATGCAATATCCTCTGTTTACTTTACACCGGTAAAATTTTGGACCGGTAGACCAAATCACAGAAACCTGTCAAAATTTAACTTGAATAATTGATTAATACTGTGTTTATTTAATACTTCAGGTTTTACCCTTGTTAACTCTCTTAAAGTAAACCCTCGTCTTTTCATCTTTGTGTAGAGTTTCTGTAAACTTTTTTATGTGTTTGCACTGTACGAAAATTAAAAATGAAAAACAAGATTGGTTTCGTTGTTTTAATATTGCTATTCGATGGGCATCAAAAGCAAAGAACCAATTCATATATATAGAAGTGTAGGTGTTTGCCCGTTGCCGACACTCGACCGTCAAAACAAGGTCATCGTTAAAGGTTTAGTAAAATTGAGGGTAGGATCAGGTAACCAAAACCACAGCTATTATTTTGATGCTGACCAAACAGAGGCAGTTGAATAGATGAAGTGATTTGATTTAAAACTCCTTGAATGGTGTTTTGAATTTCAAACAAGAGAAAAATAATGTATCGGTCAGTAAAGTGAATGTCTTAATTTTATTTGTATTTTTTTAGACAAATTAAAGTTAGGTATTAAGTTCAATATAAATATCTCTTGTAAAGTACCTGTGTACTTTAATGTTATGCCATTTCTATTCAGGTATAGTAGTTTTAAAGCAAATGTTAATAATTTTGTGTTTTGATTATAAGTAAAGTGGAATATCCCCAATTATCGAAATAGTTATTAAACTGAAGTTCTTAACACACATCTAATATAATTAATCTGCTCCAACTGACAATTAATCTGCAAAAACGTGGCGTTGGAGTTTGGTAATTAATGGCAAACATTTGATCAGGTCTCATCGGGGCGCCTCTTCAAATAAAATTTGAGTAATGGCGGCTCCAGATTCGAGTGTCATTTGTAGCAAAATTAAATTTCACGTTCGCTACGTTACAATCGTGCGAAAAAGAGTCCATATGTAACTGATGCGTTGAAAATCAATACAATAATGAGATGGAGGTACGATCAGATCTCTGTCGCCTTATCAAACGCAAATCATATGCACACACGACGCAAAAACGGATGTCCCGTCAAACAAACGACAACGCAACATGCAATTTGTTTTTAGCTTGAAGTGCATAGGCAGCGATAACTTCGATATTACCATTCCAGGCATGTGTAATTGAGAACTAACTTCCTCGTTCTTATTAACTACCTTGGTGGCGCAGCGGTTAGAGGGTCGCACTTTAACGGGCTCACACGGGCTTCGATCTCTGGGTCGGGGCAAAAATATGTACCTGGGTTTTTCTGTTCAGAAATTCTTTGAGTAGCCCGGAGTTGGAAGTGTTTCAACCCCGTGCCTCGGAAAAGTAGGAAAAGCCGTTGGTCCTGCGCCTAATCTCTCTCCAATCGTGTCAGATTGCTGTCCCATTCGGGCTATGAGAGGGAAAGAAAAAGAGAGTGCACCTGTGTTCGTGCGTCGAAATCGGCTAGGGGGACTATTATACCATACTATACTTGAGAACCAGAAGGTAGGTACATACTGTACCTTTGTAAGTATGACTAAGAACTCTCTTATAACTCCAAAACATAAGCGCATTATGAAACACAAAACTTTAGCCATCGTTTTTTTTTTGTAGAAAGGGAATAAATGCATTAAAATGTTTTCACCTCGTAATTATACGATAATGATGGTGTTTTTGTAACAAGTGACAATATAAAATCCTAATAAATCCACTTTCATTAACTCGTTCTCAAGAGAAGGTAAATTGCTGATTATGCTTTGAACTTAACAAATATATTTTTACAATTTAATCCTAAAATTCAACATTTGTAAAAGGCTTTCCAAGCGGTATCATTAATTATGAATAATTAACTAAATATTCACGCTTGTTCTGATGTATAAGACTTTGAATAAAATTTTACTTAATTATGCCACTAACAATCCCGACATAAAATAATTTAAGCCGTTTTTTATTTCAGTTCATTAAAATCTACAGAGAATATTTGGTTAAAATAATTAGACTAATTAGCCTATGGTGTAATTTACTGCAATTATTTTAATAGCTCCTAAAATAATTATCAAATTGAAACCGTTGGAAAAGGTGTGAATTCCCCAGGAGAAAGAAGTCCATTAAAAGTCGTTTGTGCAGGATCTGGCATGTTTTTAATATATTTAATCTAACTGAATGTTGCTTATATTTGTAAAACATTCATAGCCAATTTATGCACGTCGCGTCGTTAAATATTCTCTCCTATTTTAATTTTTATAATGTAGGTCTGTGACGTTTGCGTGTAACGCATCGGTCGATTCTTTATGACGTCACTATAATCCTGTAAAGGTTACTTGCAATGGCCGCCATGTGACGTCATGAAATCCCGAAATTGAGTGACAAAATATAACGGAAGTTTTTTAAACATGAATATCTAGGATTTGCGTACTAAATAAGATACTCAAAAAGTACCTTTAAGTTAAATTTCGTATACAATCGCTAGACATAGTTTAAACAATACGCAAATATAGGGATGTTGTATATATATATTTTTAATAACCCTTATATTTAACAACCGAACACTCATTCTAACACCCAAACCAAAGATAATAATCTAGTTTACAAACAATCACTGATAACCTAGTACTTAGTTTCAAAATTCGTGAAGCATTATCCAACGAAGACTTCATTTATTTTCATATTATCTAATTCTATTTCTAAACATTTATAAGTTATGAATAACATTCAACAGTTATAATAGCCGTGTAGTTTCAGGCTACACTTAAGGCGAAGTTCTAACCATGCATCAGAAACCTTTCGAAAGTGACATCTAATACTTACCCTTCAAGAAATAAAACAGGCACACCTACTGAAGGGAAGTTAGTCTTAACTTTCTATACACATCGACATGCTTTTCTAATTCAATGCTTACATATAGCACTCTGCCGTAAAAGGTTTAATACGAGTTGTTTTTGGCTCCTGAAGCACGGGCTAGGAGCGCGAGAACCGGCGTTGGACTGGCCGGGCGTGTGAAACCTGAAAGTCCTGTATTGCGCATGTCAAGTAGACATAAAGTTGGCGCAAAGCACGCTGATTGAAAACTTCGGCGTCATTAGAATCTTGGAAGCGCCGGCATTTTTAAAATTCCCGCCAGTATTCTTAACTATTCGGCGCGCAAATCTGAGTGAAATTTCGTAAATGAACTAATAGAGCTCGAGTCAACTATTAGTAACAAACATTAATGGCTTTTACGTCTATTTCAGACGGTTTATGGTACAAGAACCTACCTACGGCTGAAGTCAGAAGCAAAATTTTTGACATTTAGCGTAGAAAATTTCATTATTCTGATTTTCTGCTGCACCAAATATCCTTTCTGGGGGCACGGCAGTGCCCCCACCAAGTCGAGCAAAAAAGCGTCACGGCCGTACCATCCTTTTCTCGACGCAATTCAGACCATTTTCGACCCCCTGTAACTTCGTTGTGGATAAAACTAGAAGACTGAAATTTCAGTAACCATGCAGGCATTGTAAAGACACGGTATATTTCAATTTTCATTCAATTTGAACCAGTATTTTAGGAATTATAACGGGTCAAATTTCTTAATTTTGTCACTCACTGACTCACCGATCATCAAAATGCAAAGGCACTTCTAGCAGACCTAGAAGCTTCAAATTTGGAATATAAGTAGTGTTTGGTGTATGAATCAAGGAAAAACTAAAAAATTTAGAAAAGGCCGCAAAGAAAATTAAGCCCATACAGCCAAGTCTTCAGTTAAATTTTTCAATATTGGCTTTATTCGTAACGATGTTTTACGGCAGTTATTATTATTGCGTGCGAAGCCGCGGGTTTAAGCTAGTCCCATATAAATATAGGCGCATAGTAGTGCCCCTGCCAAATCGAGCAAAAAATGGGTATTTCCGTCATGAAAACACGTGTAAATTAAATTATTTAATGCAAAAAACGTACCTACATGCGTATTCGTACTTATTACGAGTAAGTAAGGTTGTAAATTAATTATTATACCACGCGCTGCGCGGTGCTAGCGCGAGGGCGCGAGGCGGAGACAGTGGCGGGGCGCGCGGAAAGGTGAATGTCGCCGAGCGAGCAGCAGCCGCGCTCATACGCGCGAGCGACCCAATGCTGTTCGGATGTGCCCAGAATTCTTACCTATAACTTTGTGATTTTCAATGATAATTTCGATTGCTATATTAGTTTGACGACTAAAGGCTACTCTCATTGGTCTACTGATATTATTGCTTACAATTGCTTACAATTTGGACGTTGTTCGGATAAATAATTTTAATTAAATATTGATACTTTAAGTACCTAAGTATTTATAAATTTCTTATTACCTATTCGTATTTCTGCATAAAAATAACTTTGCAATCTAACTTGTAGGTAGTCGCAATGGATTCAGTAAGGAAAAAAGTAGAACTGTCTAGAAAATTCAAAAAGAAATGAGATCCCATCAAAAACAATACTTGTCAAAAAAAACAAGTCTCGCAACTCAGTTGTTCTGCGGTAAAAAGTTGTAAGATCCATGTAATACCAAGTCGGTTATTAATTTATTCAGTCTCTACTGAAGCGACTTTCTGTCTTAATACGTCCAGTCTCTAAGACCACGATCGTGGTCCATAACAATTGAAAATCAATTGTGTCTGGAATCTCCGTACTCGAAGCATTAAGTTGTTACGTAATAATTAACAGCATCTTATAGTGACGCATATCAATATTAAAATTCTTTAATGTTTTATATAAATATATTGAGACTTGGTCATCGCCTGAAAACACGTGTAAATTCAATCGCCTGAAAACATAATATGTGAATTCAATTATTGAGTGCGATGGCCAAGTCTCAATATATTTATATAAAACATTAAAGAATTTTAATATTGATATGCGTCACTATAAGATGCTGTTAATTATTACGTAACAACTTAATGCTTCGAGTACGGAGATTCCAGACACAATTGATTTTCAATTGTTATGGACCACGATCGTGGTCTTAGAGACTGGACGTATTAAGACAGAAAGTCGCTTCAGTAGAGACTGAATAAATTAATAACCGACTTGGTATTACATGGATCTCACAACTTTTTACCGCAGAACAACTGAGTTGCGAGACTTGGTTTTTTTGACAAGTATTGTTTTTGATGGGATTAACTTATTATCTAACAAGTCCTTAAAAATATGTTTTTTTTAAATAGGTATATCCATTCAAATAAAAATCCTGATTAATAAAATACACGTAAACACCAATTTTATTTTAGCACTGTCTACGAGAAATGTGAAAAAATTTGCTTCTGACTACGTCCGCTGGTCTAGGTTTTCCACGCAGTCCTTAGAACTTACTAAACGGAAAAATAAAGGCAAAGAACTGATTCGCTTTTTAATCAGCAGCTTTGAAAAGGTGAGAATAGATTCAATTTAGATACAATAGCAGTGGCGTAGGACTGCATGATACATTTGCGATTTTAAATCCATTATCACTCTTGGGTTAAAATCGTGGTTTCAGGTGCAGATGAGATTTAGTCAATTATCTAATCGTTCTTTCATAGTTAAAATGACCTTACTGATGATAAAATGGCATTCCAATGTGAAATGTGTATACTTTTTAAAACACTGGACATTAAGACAAACACGTAACTAGTGTCTTTATAGCAATAGAAGGCGTATATTATACACAAATGTTGACACAAAAATGAATAGTTTTCATACAAACTTTTAATCTTACATAGCATGTTAATCCGTTAATGCAAACAAGCTAAGTGAAGTGACGTTCGTTCTTGTGTCGTCTGCGCAATCTTTTTTCGTTTGAAAGTGGTGAGTTGACAAAAACCTATATCGCCCTACTCATAAGATGATAAAGCGAGATAAGAAAAAAGTATCATCCCAAAATATTCGTCATAACTCACACATAATATTTTTCGTCTGGAAAATCCCTATGTATTACTCAAGGGACGCGCCACTCCATAGTGGTGGTGATAGATTGGCTCTATTTCACATATATTTTGCGTTTGATATTTTAATATTCTTGATATAAATCAAGCAAAGTAGCTTTAGGGTCTGTTTCACAATGTCCAAATAAGTCCCAGTAAGTGATATCTGCCACATACTTCGTCAGAATAGGCGTTCTTTATTTGAGTCACTCATTGGGTGCATTGTTTACTTTAATGGAACTTTTGAAGCGTGCGCTTAGGATTTCTTGATGTTCATGTAACAATGTAGGTAACTAAATATGAAAAACTGATTTTCGTTGTTACAGCCACAACGGGACTGACAGATTTTGCTGTGTACCTATGTTAGTGAATTTGATTTTACTACTAGCAGTTCCTCATATTCTAGGTGTATATTTACTAGAATAGAAATGTATTCGTATCTAAGAGACGTTCGCAAATACTCGGGAAAACGGGAGCGTTGAAAGAATCTATTTCTGAAGCCCAATACCATATTCAGGTAACATAAACGAGATTTTCGGTGCCCAAATAAAATACGTGCCTTTCTTCGTAGGTAGTTTACTTTCTTTTGATATTTATATGGAAAATTCTGCAAACATTCACAAAATCAAAGTCAACTTTTTAAAGTTTATACATACATTTAAAGCAATATGTATTATAAGGTCAAATTGTTTGAGGTGATAATATTTTAACTGAGTCTTTGTGTATGTTACGGCTAATGGCCGAAGTGCGGCTACACCTAGGTTTAGCCGGCTACAACTAGGTGCAGCCCGCCACATGCGGTTAAACTTAGGTGTATCCTACTTATCTTCGGTTACAACTAGGTTTAGCCTTCATTATAGCAGCTAGAACTAGGTACCTACAGCCGCACACTGGTGGTTAAACTTAAGTGTATCCTATTTATCATCGGCTAGAACAAGGTTTTAAGTTCAGAGATCCTAATTTTACGTTTCCCAATTGATTTGATTACATGGAATAAATTAAAGACAGGGATGTTTAAGTGACATTTGTTATTTATTATTTGACAGACAAATATCTTTTAACAAAGAAAGGCGTTATTATGAGTAATTAAAACAGAAAATATTTTAAATCTTCTCTACATAAACTAACAGAACTAAACATAATAAAATAAAAAATAAAGTTTTACTTTTTAACTATGAAAAAAATAACTAAGTCTTTGTTCTCTTTGCTCATATTTTTAAAACGAATAGGATAACAGTTTTAATTATACGAAAATCAACAAACTCTCATATGTGATAGTATGTTGCAAGAATGTCTATCACTTATTTGAACAAGATAAACTTGGCATTTAGAGTAATTCAAAATACCGGCTGCTTTACTGAGGCACTTTCTATTACCACATTTAGTTTTGCAGTGGCATCTTTTGTATCCTGGTCCTCCAATTGTAGATTGGGCATTAGCAATTTGGCGTAATGGTTTTGTTTCGGAAACAATGATCAACAAAAAAAGGAACAATATCAATTTTTAAAAATTTCGGCTCGCATACAGTGAATTGATTCCTAGTAAATAATTCAGTAATAGTGCTAAAGTAGTTACCCAATTTATACAATCCATCATCATTACATTCTAGTACAATCATCAAAACATTAGGAAAATCGCCTCTACCTCTGTCTACGTCAGGAACTTTCACACAAACTGTGTCACCTATTTTGCATGGAAGAAACTTTCTGTTAGATAATGCTGTCATTTTATTTGCTTGTACTCTCAACGAATCTTTTGCGCCTTTTCTATTAGTATCTATTGTCGGTCGTTTAATGCAGAGATCACATTTTTCATTTTGATTACAAAGCTCACAATCTGTTCTGTTTTCTGCTGCTTCACCTTCAGTCTCTTCGTGGTTTAAATCTGTTATTGTCCCACTTTCAGCATTATTTCCGTCTTCTTCCAACATATTAAGAATTTTTTCCAAGTCTTCTTCGTTTTATATATTTTCGATTGTCTCAGTCGGAAGTGCTAAAAATCATAGGCCCACATTTACGTTACACCCAAACATAGCCTGGTAAGGTGATCTTTTCATTCCGTGATCATAGGCTCTATTTTTCATAAGTTGGACAAATCTAAGTCCTTCTGACCACTTTTTACAGTTTTCGTCTTTCATCCAGGTCATCAGTATGGGTATCTATCATAACACAGATTTTTTTGATATCGAATTTCATTTCACAGAAAACTATTCAATGAATGTTAATATCTTTTTTTCTTGTTTAATCGAATAGTTATTCATCGTCGTTTCATAACATCGAATAACAGTTCACCAAAAAAATGTTTCGCAACTGTTTTGTTAAGCAGAATAACGATATACCATACTAATGTTTCATAGAATTATTAAGTTATCGATATAACCTTTCATAAAAACTTGTTTCAATGTGTAACGTTTCCCATATATTTTTGCATACGCATGCAAGTAAGAAGGCATACATGCATGCATTAATGCATGCAAGTAAGCAAGCAGGCATGCATAAATGCATGCATGCAAGCAAACAGGCATGCATGCAGCAAGCAAGCAGGCATGCAAACAAGCAGCATGCATTAGGATTTCCACATCTCCGGCGCTGCGGGAATAGCAGCCTCGTCGCCCTTGCGTAACAAGGCGCAGTCACCCACGCGCGCTCCGCGCCTCCGGCTTTTAAATTACACTCTAGTATCGGGCAGACTAGTACCACGGCGAGGAGACCACGGCGAGTCGGGATTAACGCAGTTTATTTATTAGATCAATATATATTACATATTTATATCAGTTATGCTTTAAATTGTCTATTAATAAAGTATGCAATATAAGATTAGTAACAAATTCGTTTGGAAATACGGCCTTTAGTAAAGTAAAATTCGATGTTTCAAGAATTCTGCATATTGAAACTTACGTGGAAATAAAATTATGGGTAACAAAATAGAAAGCTAACGTTACTTCGATAAAATACGTAATTTATGAAAAGAAGTAACGATGAAGTAAGTTTGTAGATAATAAGCTTTCGAGTAAATGAAATTGTGATGCAACAAGATTCTAGAATTTGTTGATTATTATTTTGAAACATCTGCAAATCGTTTTATGGGAAATGAAAATCGATGAAGAAAATTGCGATTACGTAATGGGTCACTTCAGTATACTTTGAACGTCTTGATTGGCATGTTCGACACTGCCCTGTGACTGGCTGTGACGAGGTTTTCCGTGAACAATTTTCAGACCTGGCCACATTTGTGTCAAACTTTCCACAACTCGATTAGAGAATTACCTGCCATTGTCAGACTGGAATATTGAGGGTGATCCAAATATACAAAATATGTCAACGAGTACCTTCGATACTTCCTCAGCAGTTTTACTTTGTAAGGGACGTAATTGTATCGTAACTGTATGATCCTGATAAACTAAAATAAACTTGAAATTTCCATCAGGATTTATTTGCATGCCTATCAAGTCTACCTGACAGCGACTATTAATCTCATTAGACAAAATGGGTTTAACGATAAGACCTTTTTGAAGTGATTTTTGCTTTATTTGACATGATAAGCATAATTTAAGGTATGAAAAAATAGCCTCTTGAGTTGAATATAACTCAAGAGGCTATTTTTTTTTGCTTCTGCAATCATTCTGTTTCTCCCACCGTGTCCAATAGATACATGTATTTCATTAAGAATATCGATCAATTCTTCGTTTTTGTCATAATACTTAAGATTTTCAGAACTACTGGTAGATAAATCACTAATTAACTTTTCGGTGTCCCCAATACTATACATATCAAAACGTTTCAAACGACGATATTGTAATGTTGTAAATTTTGTTGCTATTTTTGCAGCTTTTACCTCTTCTATAAACTTCAAATACTGTTTACTACTCACATAACTTTGGTTATCGCCAAGTTTCGAAGTTATAACACGGTCTAATTCTTTGTTAAAACTCGCCTTCATCGTTTCTAATGCTTTCTTTTCCGCCATTTTGTTACGGAGACAAACGTGCGTGGCAAAGAGCTGTGGTGATTAACACTGACTGACGGTTAGATGGTACGGTAGAGGTTTCAAGCTACGCGTCAAACCTCTACGTCTCGTTCGTTCGACTCTTCGTATTTCAAATGTAGAAAAACTTTCTTTACAAGTTATTTTTGATAGACGTTTGTCATATCGATTGTCATATTTATAAAATAGATATCTTCCTGCGATTGTTAGTCAAATCTTATAAGAATAATAATATTTAAAAGTGCATTGACTTCTTTTAACTAAAATAATCAATGCTTTAGAATGTTTTTAACACTCACAGTGTCATATTTATATTCATAAAGATGAAATAAGAAACCAAAAATTTGCGCACGGGCGGCATCTGTTTCATAAACAGACGGCCAGATGGCGCTGAGCGTCACGCAATTGACGTTTTCATAAGAGACCACAAATTTCGCAGGGTCGGACTAACAGCACGGTAGCTCAATTGGTAAGAGCGTTTGGCCCGGTTAGCCAAAAGGTTGCTGGTTCAAGTCCCGCCCGTGCGCAAAAAAATTTTTTGGTTTCTTATTTCATCTTTATAAAATAATCAATATAGAAATTGAAAACCCGAAAGTTAAGTGGTTATTCATTTATATAAGATAACACATAAACTCGCATTCATATCTCCGAGATACAGCGACGCTACGCTTTCTCACAGTACGGTAGGGTAGTGGCGTTGCGAGCGCGGTGGGGGTACAAAAACGCGTGGCGACTGCGCGCGGGCCGGTCGCGACGCCAACTCCTTCCCCGCGTCTATACCGCGCTACCAACTTGACGTACTCTTGAGTGCCTTCTTACTGTAGTTTTTACTACAGAGGGACTCTCCACATTAAAAGACGAAAATTCATTTCAGTTCGTAATATAATTCAACACAATTAAGAGTATAAATCTTGTTTCGGACTGGCATGGTTTATGGCTTGTCTAGGATAAGATATCTTATCTTCCCGGGGTGATGATACAAAATCGAATCAATCAGGAAATGCAAGATACGAATCTCAAAATAAAACTCAAATCCTTAACTGAACTGAAAACCTAGTTCAAGCCGATAATAAATAGGATGCACCTGAGTTTAACCACCTGTCTGCGGCTGTACCTAGTTCTAGCCGCTACAATGAAGGCTAAGCCCAGTTGTAACCGAAGATAAGTAGGATACACCTAAGATTAACCGCATGTGGCGGGCTGCAACTAGTTGTAGCCGGCTAAAACTAGGTAAAGCCGCATTTCGGCTATTAGCCGTAACATATATATCTCACAGAAACAGGGCACTATCAGTTTTGTTTGGAAAATCGAGCTTTAATTTTAGTTCAATTTTCTTTAATTAAGTTTTATTTTTATTTTTAAAACAGCATCCTGTAAAGTTTTAAAGCTATCTACGTCATCAGCTTCGCCTCTAAAATTTCAATGGTCAATTAATCTTTTTCTTTATTCTTAACCTTAACTAATAAAAAAATCCAAAGTGTTTTCTACAAAAATGATTGTTTTATTGTGCTGAATTGGCCCTTTATTTAAATATGATCTTAAAACAAGATGACCTAACGTATGCAACAAGTGGCCCCAGCGAACATAGTTTCGCCCCCAGCCCCGTCTCGCCTAGCCCCGTAATTTTAACAGTGAAGAGGTCCCAGCGAACACTGTTTCACCCCAGCCCCATTCCACCCCAGCCCCGGCTCCGGCCCCGTCAAACAGGATTAAAAGTATCCTACGTTTCCTGGTTCAAAGTTACGACCTTACCCACCAATTTTCAGCTAAAACGGGTCAGCCGTTCTTGAGTTATAATAGGTAGTGTTGATTATGATGGATAGTAAAGAAATCGTGTAACCTGTCAGACTCCTCTCTCTTTTTGTAGTAGTTGTGGCAGTAAAGAATTCATTTAACCTAACTTAATCTCTAAATTAAGTTGTAGGATTGGGTTGGTTTGGTAGGTTATGGTGTGATGTCGCAGTGTCGTGGTAAATATGCAGCATATTTTAAAACAAAGTGTGATATCATTCGACCTTGCATACCACTTGATGTCGTTTACCACGGCTAAATAATAACAGTAAGGACGTGACGTGGAGTATATAAGACGAACGAAATGAGGGAGGCATGGCTAAAGAGTTTATAAGGGCAGGCACATGGATTAAGCAGCGCATTGATTGCCAAACGCGCGCGGAGGAAGAGTAACCACAGCCCAGTGTAAGTCAAGGTATTGTAACACCGAGATATAAATATCTAATTCCAGGTAACCCATTGAACAGCGGAGTTCCGATTGACAGTTTGGAAGCGGCGTTAAAGAAGCGCGACGAGAAATATTCGCAATGAAAACCGCCTATGAAGTAGATAGCGCGCGGGAGGATCGAAACAAAACACATTTTAAAAAATACACGTAAATAATATATCCGAGAGTTACAAACCAAGACAAATCTGGCGAGATGGAAGTGCCAGGAAAGGTAATAGGCAGCGACAACACTGACAACAATGTGGACTTTGACAAAACGGAAGAATACAGATACGGAAACGTTGCTGGGAGCAAAGAACCCAAAGATAATAACAACAGAAATAATAACACCAAAAAACAAGTAGTACAGCGAGGGGAAAAAAGTGACGATCTGGGAGTAACCAGCGCTAATGGTAAGAGCGGAAAAATACCCGGGCAGAAGAAAATTACCAGCAAGATGACAAAGGAGGTAAAATGAAAACTGGTAGAAGACAACGAGGCGATCCAAAATCGGCGGTGAAACAAGAGATGGGGGAAAAGCTGCCGACATATTATCTTACGAGTATGGGAAAATTTTTAAGCCTAGGAAAACCGAGAGGACATACTACCTCAAAGAACTATATTTATCATCACACCATACCCTAGCAAAGTAACCCAGTAGGTTGGTTCCGTGCGACACGCACTCTAGTTCGATGCACGTTTCCACCATTTTATTCAAAATAGTGTCTTCAAGTGTGCCATCTTTGTCCGGCACAGTGCCTACGCCCACGCTACGCCCGATTTGTCATGCTTTGTAACTCTCGGATATATTAATCTCGTGTATTTTCTACAATGCATTTCGTTTTGATCGAAGCTAATACGAAACAATGCGGATGCAGCATTTTTAATAGCGAGTTCATTAGTTCTTTAACCAGATACGCTATTAACAAATATAAATATTTTTAACCTAACCAAATGCAGTTAAATGTTAAAGTTCACAGTTGAATTTGCACTAACGAACGAATGCTACCGAAACTTGTGGTAAAATGTTCATTTCCTGAGTGCTTACATAGAATAATAAACGAAACATGCATGGTACTTAGCTTTTGAGAATCTTATTCACCCGCACAGTATGTCACAAACTACGCTTTTTAACGGTGGAAGTCTCGACATGATTGTAGAATTCCAGATGGCGCCTCGTAGAACAAACGAAACCACGCATTCTGTCCCTATTATTATGGATGGAGAAGATTTTTAAAAAAGGACAATAAAATAACGAATTTTATCTCATTTTTTTAGCGCCATCTAGTGTTCGACAGGTAAATGATATCGAGACTTCCACCGCAGGACGCTACAATTTAAGTATATTTTCACACCGCAGTATGTGTCAAAAGCACTGAAGTAACCAGATAGAAAATGCCGCTCTGACATTTTAGATTGAGGTAGGAGTTAGAATGTAGAAACTCTAGATAGTTCCAGGTATTTTACGCCCACTCATTTACCACTGAGGATTCTTTGTATTCTCTTATATTGTGATAACACTGTCTAATAAAAGGACAATGTTGTTTTCATAATTGCTTTTAATGTTATTTTACCTAACAACTAAGTAGTTAAAGCAGTCAGTTTCTAAACTGATAGACTAACAAATTCTCTAGTCAACACATCCCGCTAAAAATTGACCCCTGAGATAAGTTGTCCAAGTTAAGTTGCTGTTGTTGTTATAGTTTTCACAATATTTTGGTCGACTCATCCTTCTTGAAAAAAAAGATAAAATTTGTATTATTTCAAATAATACGACACATTCGTGAACAAAAGTGTTTGGGGAATAATTGTTGACCAAAGCTTCGAATAACAATGCTATGTTTCCGATAAAGGAGATGATAAAGAAAGCTTCGTGACCACAAAATTCATCATAGATATTTTTTATCATCCGTATCTATTTATTTGTATAAATACAAAAAGTCCTGGCATAAGCGACGAAATTATAAATAAAAGATGTAACAAAAGTTAGGTCAAGTAACGTAATTTTCTTTAGCGACAATGTCTCGCTAGCTTCGGATTTATTAGGGGACCTTTAACCTTTGCAAAATGTTATCACAAATAAGAAAAACGTCACCCGCAAATTGCACGTCTAGCATTATTTGTAAGTAGGTTGCCCAATCCAGCAGATTTATCTCGCCAGATGTTTTATGAGATGTAACATACCTAAGCTTTTTCTTTTAACCAACTTTTAAAATGAAGACGTTATCAATTCGATTGTATGTTTTTTTGTGGCTACGCTACCTCATATCTCAGTCATTTGTGGACTGATTTGAAAAAAAAAACCTACTTGGAGTGTTGGCGACTGGCTGCGATCCGACCTTTTTGATACACTTATGTCATTATTTTCTATTTTAAAAAGGCAGTTGTCATTATGTCAGGTTCGCAGTAATGTCTTGCCGGGTCTTATTGTATTAATTTCAATATATTATTGTACCAAAAACATACACGTTGTTTCCATCATCTTTTCCATTCATACAGTCCACATTTACCACTCGCTATCATGGAGAATTTACCTTCTAGTTGGTCCCGTTATTGCCAAATCGGAATCTAAAGATGGGATCTTGGTGTTATCGAGGCAAATCCCCAACATTTTAAAGTCAGTTAAAATAAAATTAACTCTTACAAAAAAGACTTCAAAAACAAAATACACATAAAAGTTCTGAATAATCTCCTGAAAGGACTCTATTTAAGTTAGCAAACCATTCCTTTATGGAGTCGGTGTCCCTAAAGATGATGCTTGAGATGGCCAATTAGAGATTAATGCGATAGCACCAATGGCAAGGTTTCCTTGCATTAAAATAAAAATGGTCAAAAATACTTTTAGACATTCGTAAACTCTTAAATGTTTGAATTATCATTTGAGAGTGAATCCTATGGTAGTACCCACATTACTTTATTTAGATTCGTTTTAAATTTAAACCTAATAAATTTAGGGCTATTTAATACTCTCCGGTCTTAATCTAACTTTGTCGCAGTGTAGGATGTGCTTAATTGCTTTTTAATATTTGCGAGTGGCAATCAAGTAATTACTACGCAGAGTTACGGGCTGTAATTAACCCAGTAACATAACGACACAATCAGTACTTATTTATTTTACAATCGTTTACATTTCCGATTGCTTTTACTATGACTTATTTAAGTATCACACCTTCGGACTACGCCTTTGAAGAAAATCACTTCAAAAGTTTTAACGAGTATCTGCTGCAAAGAAAACGTAGCAATACGATTCGATTCAATCAATCATACATAGTCCAATACATCAATGCTTAGTTTTTGAAGTACTTCATAGTCTATCATTATTTATTCGATAGGGCTTTGAAATACACAAACCTCTGTTGAAGTGCAATACGTATCATAAATCTATATATGTAATTATAATCTATAAATAAAATTAAAATCTAGATATGCTAGAAATTCATAGCTAGGTTACCATGCACTAAAAATAAAACACAGCAACCAGCTAAGTTATTTTTATATGATATGTTGTTGCGCACAGCTTTATTTAATAAACTTCTTTACCGATAAATATTGTGCAGTGACACTTTTCGTTCCAATAAATTTTAGGTTTTTGAATTGTTTGGAGCAGACAGTTTTTATTATACGAGTACGTGTGAATAAAAAAATAAACCTACACAGGTGAAAAAAAGAAGTTGTTGTTTGAAAGGCTCTCTCAATCATTCGAAATAAAACTATTGGCTCGAAAGTAAGCTCTTAAATCGTACCTACATTTATTGATTGATGTTATTTTAACACAGTACATGGTTGTATTTCAATAAGGAATTGAATTAATTGTCACTAAAAACAGGGGCTTTATCATTTTGGGTAATTCGTGTAGTTTACGACCTGTTAAGGACTTTGACTAATCCAAAAATATCTCTAGTCTGCATTACTTGCTCATAATATTATGTGATAAGTAATTATTAGTCATGAATCTGTTTTCTCTTGATTTAAAAACTCAATTTTGTTTTATGAATAACACAGAATTGAAATAAAATTATGTTATATAACGCGTTCATTTCGGCAGACCCTGACCACTTTTTCTTAGTTTTTCTAGCCCGCCTAATGTCAACCTAATTATGCACTAGGTATAAATATTTTTTCACATAAATAAATGTATCCTTACAAACAATGGGGACTTCAGACGATTACACCGCGAATGTACGACAACCAACTACAATTATGTAAATTGTGTTTGTTTTTTTTTGCATTTGTTTAGATTTTTTACTATGCACCTATAATACCCAATATAGCACAAAACACTGAGTTATTTTTTTTTCCTGACAAAAAGTGTGTTTTTATTTCAATAATTGCAACTAGGTATGGTTATTACATAGAAAAAATACTTGTATGTTTCCGATCCTTTTTAAGATTTGCATTGGTGGAATAATCAACATAAACTTTAATGATGGGTTTTCCAATGAATAAGTTAGTGTATTCAAGACGCTGGAGAATCTTGATACTACGTTATTGACCAAGTCTCTAAACTCAAAAGAAGAAAATTTTGACATATTTTCGTATATTCTATATAACGCACTTAACCCTGCGAAACAGTAAGCTCAAGTGCACAGGGCTTATAACGCAAATGATGTTGGCCGTCGGGGCAGAAATTAAAAGTCCAGCAAAGATGTCTGTCTACAATCGTACAAATTTATGTGGAGGTTGTTATGTAAAACCATACAGGAAGTGTATGTACAGTGTCTTCCCTGAAGCTCATGATGATGATGATAATACTAAAAGCTTGTGTGCTTGTAAGCTGCTAGCTTAGTACACGCCAGTAGAGTAATAATCTCGAACTATTATTGGCGGCTAGAAACATCTGGAGTAAAATGGGTCATTTTCTCCCTTCGTATAACAATCTTCTATTTTTAACCCTAAGTATTTATTGAAAAGCCTTACTTTTCTATGTCCGAGTAGCCATAGAAAGTATCTTAAATGGACATAATCTTTGCTTCACCTCGATATCAATTAATCAATTTGTAGGCTGTAGGTACGAGAGCTCTCATCAATTCATGTCGGTACGACAGCCAAATGTAACAGATGTCGATGACAAGACAGATTATTTGGTTTGGAAAGCTCCATTATCGACAAAGTTTCTAGTAGATAATTACATGCCATTTATATTCACAAACAATATTAAAAAATAATAAATAAAAAAAAACAGATTATAATACTAAGCATACCTGGGGGCGTCTTGTGGTGTAAACAAATATTATCAATATAATAACAATACTACAATGTTATAAATATAAATAATAATCATATAACAATCGTTTGTTTCTTTCCATAAACCAAAACATACAGTAATACTAAAGTACAATGCCATAACTTAAAATTAGAGTATAATGGTTGTGGAACGCTGGTGCCCGTGGTAGGTAAAAAACTTGTGTTACTGGTCACTAGTCACCTATTAATAATTATGTATTAATTATTTTTTCAATGAAAATGTTATAAATTTGATGTGAAATCGCAATTTTGACTTGCTAGTCTGTTCAAAAACAGAAAACAACATCGCAATACGCATTATGAATTTATGTTATGTCTGATATTAGTAAAATTTTATTGGACCGAACTGATGCATAACGCAAATAGGCACAACAAGGTTATCTTAAAGCAATTATTTTATATCAGAAAAGTAATGAAGACTCATGAGATATATACAATTACTGCAATGTTCTTATGTACCTACATAAAAATACAGTTTTGTTGTTATATACCACTACAAATCTCATTACCTACCTTTTACCCTTTCAAAATCTAGGACAAGACTAGTAAGTAGTGTCTAAAAAATAATTAAAAAATCAAAGTGTTGTATTAGAATCAGTGATAACAAAACTAAGATTTCTAGATACCTAAGTAATTGCTCTCCTTAAAACGTGAGTTTATCTTGACTTTAGATTTGAGGAAATCATAAGAACATATAAAAATATCCACCTAAATATCCCAATCCGATAAATATTTCCCCGATATTTGTATACCACGCCCTAATCTATAGACAAATATCACAACCAATTCGTAAACCAAACTTCGATAAATTGACTTGGGATTGAAAAAACATATTTGGGAAAGTCGCAAAGGAGTTCTGGGTCTGTCTCTGAGTGAAGTTTGAACCAACTGTTGCTTTCATGTGGTAAAAGTCTTTTCATACTTAGAAGTTCTACCATTCATCAACTTATGTTTTGATTGATAAATTAATACAATAATAGTTAGTTCTAAATACGTTAATATAATAAAACAGCAAAATATTATAAAATGAGCACACTTTAGTTGGTTTCTATTTCAACCGGGTACATGGGTTGCACATTTGGATTTGCTATTCCTTTCTATTTTGAAACACACAGAGTGGTTAACATTGTCCGATAATTTTTTCAGCATTTGTCAAGGACACAGAATTGTAATTTTCCGCGATTCAAGATGTCTCCAATGCAAATTCGTCCCCACTGTCACGAGCGGGATCAATCATTCAGGCTTTGTTCGATCTCTGTGGGCGTTTGTTTCTATTATTCAACGGTTTGCCGATACAAAGAAATGCTGAATTGGATTACGTAATTTGGTGCCTGATATTGGGGAGGTACCCATATGTGCAGAATGACTGGAATTTTCGATTGATAAGGTTTTAGGATTCAGTTAATTCTTTTTTTTAGTCTTTTGGTTTTACTATATTTTTAACCTCATATGAAAATTGTTGGACCATTTAAGCGTCATATGCCGTACAGCATATAGGTAGTAAAAACATGATTATAAAGGTGTTATGTTTAAAAAAAAGAGTTAATAAATTTAATGTATAATTTATCGGATTGTGACAGATGATAATAATATATATAATGAATCTATTCACAGAAAAAATACGTATGTTATTGTGTTTTATGGATAAATATATAAAACATGAATGAATAATGTACTCATTTAGGAACAAAGCAAAAATAAATCTGTGTAAAGTTTTTCAAACTGACGTGAATTGTGGAGGTTGGAGGGAAAAATTACTGGCAAACCACGCGATTACAATTAGTTGATAAGTTGCAACAAGCTATTAAGGAGTATTTAAGTAACACAACAACAGTATAAACAACATTGCGAACTTACATAGTTAGCTACAATTAAGTATTTTTATTCGGTTCGTATTATGTTGTAATCAGCATCATCAGACAATAGAAGTCCAATGCTGATCATATGGTTTACAATGACCGGTTGCAAGCGTAGCGCTTTGAAAATATAGCTAGTGATTTTTCATATGTACAGCTTTAAAATCTATTTTTTACATTAAATGGATTTCTGTGCTCAAATATTATTATATATAAAAACAAAATTAAACAAAAAAAACGAATTATCAATAAATCGACCAAGAATAAATCATAATCAAAAAGCTAGGCCGTGAATTTAGCTATCAACCACTATAATATCCCAGATAATGGATGTGGGTTAATAAACAATGGGATAAACCGTAGAGGCAAGGGCCTAAGGCAATTAGCTTAATAGAGGTACTTACAATAGGGCAGTATATAAATGGGCCACGTATAAACTAAGAGCAAATAAGAATTAAGACTCATGTTAAAAATAAGCCTTTGTATAGCATGTTGAAAAGCTCTATCACCAAAGAAAAAGATGCTTTTTTATATCGGCGAAGATCATCGTCTTTCTTCTGCCACCTAGCCTGAACCCCTTTTCACGGTAGAAGTAGCAACCTAAAATGCACTACAATGAGATTATATTATATTGTACAAATACTTGACCTATGAAATGTTAACTTGTGAAATCATTTCTATAAAATAAATAATAATATTGGTTTCTTCGTCCTTATTTAAAACTAGTCTGTGTTAGTCGATAAGTAAACTGTAAATTGTGAAATAAAAATAGGGCCGTGAGTGATCCATTTGGTACGCGCTGTCACGGTCACCGATCTCAAGAAGTGTTTTATTAGGATTCTACTGTCTGTCTACACATCGAAGGAAAAGATCGTCGGATCATTGATTCAGCTAGTAGTCAATAACCTCCACCGATCTGATAACTCGATCAAATATATTTTTGCGGAATATAATTTATAAACAAATGTTCATATAATAACTTGCCTCTAGAAAAAATTTCATAGCTATGTTGCATAAATTATTTTCTCTTTATTTTTTTATCACCTTTAGTCTTGTTTACTACCGAATGTGCTTTATCTCAATTTATAATCTTTTACACACAAAATATACCTGGAAGGTAACAAATCGATATAGTTGACTTACCTGATCATATCTACTTGCCAGGTAGCCATGTACATAAATAACACACATAATATGCCTAGATAGGCTTGCCTAAAGCCTTATCTAGGCATATTATGTGTGTTAAAAACTGTCATTTTGAGATTTAACTCATTCGGTAAGTAAGTAAATATGAAATAAAATTAATTAAAATTAATAAAATAAAAAATAGCTATGAACACTTGGCGATAGGCAAATTATCATAGGCATATTTGTTTATAATTTATATTTGATAAAGTATGTGTTTCATCGAATTATCAGATCGGTGGAGTTCGATTTTCCGTCTCCTTTACTATAACAGAGTGATGATAATGGTTAAGTTTAACGATCTAAATAATGAAAGCAGTAAATATGTACTTCATTATTTTCTCGGTCTATAAAAAATCTTACATGGGAGTTATAATAAATGACTATAATGACTATCATCAACTCATCGCATCTTTATGACGTCATAATCCGACGGATCCCTTGAGATGGCTTAGACCGTTATAGTTAGCGAGTGTCTGGAGTACTTCCATTCTTTTTACAAGAAAAATGATAGCCTGCAAATAACACCACATAGCTGAAGTTAATGAGTGGTACCTACACATAGAAGATGTGATACAACAACACAGGCTAATCAGTAAGATAGAAGTCGTAGTTTGGAATGAAAAGTCGAAGGTTGATTGATGTTTTGCTAAATATTCTAGATTTCAGTCGTGGGCTGCGCCAGAATCGTTTCATGTTTGATTATAGATATACGCTAAGAGACTTGACATCAGCATTTAGCAAAAAAATATTGAATTATTGTTATATAATATGTTTGTTTCCATCTAGCGGGATTTGAAATACAAAAAATAAGTGATGTAACAATTTAATATAACTTTCTTCATCTGACAATTGCTGTGCTTGGAAGAAAATAGCGCTTATAATTAAGGATTTTTTGCTGTGTTTTGCTTCTTTGCTCTGTTTTGCAATCTTGGTTGTGTTGCTCACCAAAATGCTGGATTGTGTTATTGAATTAATAGAACGTATCTCTTGTAAGTAAGCGCTAGCATTCGGTTTTTTGAGAGAAAAGGCAAGGTGACGGTTTGCTCTGTTTTCCATTTGATTGCCTAGATGGCGCTAGGTATTGGGTGATCGATTCTGCTAACAATTTTTGATAGTTCTAGTATGTTAAGCGCTGCTAAGCTCTGGCTAAGCGTCAAAAAATTACTCTGTTGTAATTTTGTTACAATTAATCAGTGGAATTGCGGCCCTAGACAGTGTGGAAGAGATTGGCTCTATTGTTAAATATCGTTAAATGTGAAAATCCTGCTATTTAAGAATACATTATGATTTATTCTTAAACACGATTTAAAAATATTTATATAAATTTTATTATCATAAAGATGAAATAAGAAACCAAAAATTTGCGCACAGGCGGGACTTGAACCAGCAACCTTTTGGCTTACTGGGCCAAACGCTCTTACCAATTGAGCTACCGTGCTGTCAGTCCGACCCTGCGAAATATTTTGTGGTCTCTTATGGATACGTCATTGCGTGACGCTTAGCGCCATCTAGCCGTCTGTTTATGAAACAGAGGGCCCAAGCAGTTATTCCTTACAGAATAAATTCAACTTGGAAATTGATGACACTTCGCTATCTCTATCTATCCGTCCGTGCGCAAATTTTTGGTTTCTTATTTCATCTTTATGAATATTAAATATGACACTGTGAGTGTTTAAAACATTCTAAATTTTTTCTACATTTCTAAAAAATTTTGTTTTGGGCTGACGCAAAGAATTTCACAATTGGAGCAAACAATGACGACCTCCGTGGTGTAGTGGCTAAGCACGCTGGTTTCAAGGCGTCACCGCTCCGAGGTCCCGGGTTCGATTCTCGGTCGGATCAATATAGAAATCAAAATTTTCTATATTGTCTCGGGTCTGGGTGTTGTGGTACCACCGTTGTGTCTGATTTCCATAACACAAGTGCATTAGCATTATATTATTTGGAATCAGAATGTATGTGATCGGTGTCCAATATTGCTTTGCATACTTCTGTTATGACCTTTAAACGTGTAAGATACCTATAACAACTCTAAAAGCCCAAATAAGATAAAGGTACATTTAATTCTGTAACACTTTTAGAACACGTAACTACAAAACTTAATTTACCGTCTTTCTGCTAATTTGTCTAGAGATTATTCGGCTAAGAACGAAAAACTACAGACAAATTGGCTGGGTGGGACTGCCATTATGAAGGGCAGAACCTTTAATGTTTCTTGACACCGAGAAAAGATTGCTTTGATAGAAATTTACTGGTTAGTTATAAGAACCTTCAGAGCCATTGAAGATTGAGTTAATAAGATTATGCGACAGTTTAAGGGTCTTAAGAAAACGTGCTTTGAAATCTTAGTATAACCGTGGCGTTGATTTTTAGTAACGACTAAAGGGCTATTTAGCATTAGTTAGATATTTTCTATGTTTATATGTAATAGTACCTACATTATGATACAAGTGTGCTAAGTTGACCATTATATACAAGGCGATATTGTGTGCGCACGAGCGAAAGCGAGTGCGCCATAAGAAAGCCGCGTATATAATGGTCACAGGCACACGTGTTTCATACGACGTTTTTCAACACACTTGCGAGGAAGAAACAATACTCCAATTATTTACGAAAAATGCGCGCCATTTTTGTTCGGGCTTTTTTTTCCTTGTCGTGATACCGATGCGCGCGAAACCGGCCCGGAACTAAATCAGCCAACAGCCAGGGTTAAAAATGTAATAATTCGTGTTTAAAACACAAATTACAGAAAATTTTAAATGAATTTGAGTTATTTTTAGTTATAAAGCTGAATAACCCATTTATTGAAATAAATATGTACATACTGTTATTTTTCGCATAAATACTGTTTCTAATAAAAGTTATAACCCGACTAAATTATATCACTTCTTCTTCCTACGTACTATTTGGTACTAGGGTACAAATGTAAATTGGTCGGGTAATAAACTAAAGTGTGTTGAAAATAAATTTTCAACACACTTGCTCATAACGACGTCTTTATTCCACCGATTTTTGGCACATAATCATAGATATTAAACACGCGTGCTTTTTCTGTATAATATTGCACTAGTGCCTTTTGTTTATTAACCCGACCAATTTACATTTGTACCCTAGTACCAAGTAGTAAGTAAGAAAATGAAGCCATATGATTTAGTCGGATTATAACTTACACAACAAACAGTATTTATGCGAAAAACAACAGTATGTACATATTTATTTCAAAAATGGTAAATCCAGCTTTATTACTAAAAATAACTCAAATTCATTTAAAATTTTCTGTAATTTGTGTTTTAAATAATGAATTATTACATTTTTAATCTTGGCTGTTGGCCGATCTAGTTCGCGCCTTAACCTTGCGCGCGCATCAGTCTCGCGGCAAGAAAAAAAACAACGCGCCATTTTTTGTAAATAGTTGGCGGCTGTGGTGTGACGAAGTTTGGATTAATGGCAAGTGTGTTGAAAAACGTCGTATGAAACACGTGTGCCTGTGACCATAATATACGCGGCTTTCTTATGGCGCACTCGCTTTCGCTCGTGCGCACACAATATCACCATGTATATAATGGTCAACTTAGCACACTTGTATCATAATGTACTATTATGTGTGTTCAACATTTGCGACTAAACAACTGAGCCGACTCCAAAGTCAGCTCAGTTGTTAAGCGTTTAATAAGGAATTGATTGATACAAATATCAATATAATCTTTATTAAACGCTACGACGTGCCGGGCCGGACCGTGCCGTAACCGGTAGAAATTCCCACAGACATTCTAACAACGTGCTCTGTCCAGGCCCGGGCAGAGCACGGTCAGGTATGAATCATTTCATACAATAATGTTTGACCGTGCACCGGCCGGATCCCGGCCCGGCGCCGGCACGGTGTCACGTGAATCAACCTTTACAGTCCGGGTAACATGCGATACCTATTTTTTTTAAGTAACATGACGAATGCTATAAAAATAAATCGAAGTAGTTTAAATAAAATGCATTCATACAGACTGGGGTATCAAATGAATGACACACGACAAAATCCTAAAAAAAGTAAAGTTAACCTGTAACATCCCACTGCTGGGCAAAGGCCTTACCTCAACTATAAGGTAGTTTGAGCCATACTCCACCACGCGGGCTCAGTGCGGGTTGGTGGAGGGGTGTTTGCAAGGCAAGCGACTAACCTTGCTGTCAGATGTTATCAAGCCGCCCACTGCCTAGGCTTTACGACTAATATCAACCGATATTAGCTGGGACCAACGGCTTATCACGTGCCTTCCGAAGCACGGATATGATCGTGATGTACTTCACTTATAAGGTCGGAATGGTCACCAATCCAAACACGACCGCGCTGTAGGTTGCTTCACTTCGTAATCACTACCAAAGCGCTGTTACCACTGCGCTAAGAGCACAAAATTCTGAATTTCATAATATTTATTTGTAGTCGGTGTTCACACCCGAGTGAGGTGACATGTAAATTAAAGAAGCTTTTCACAGTCAGCTTACAGATTTTAACACTATGTATCAATTTGTTTTCGATAGTTCACTTGAGATCGTCTTTTTTAATACAAAAACAAATACTAAGTATAGTTAATGGACCTTGTTGCGTGCGCCTCGTACTTTAAAAACACGGTTTTCCTAAATTTAATTCAGGAAAATCTGCAAGTTAATTCTTCATGCGGCATTGACCTACTTACCTGAAGGAGAATTAAAGAACGCTGAAAAACAATCAACTTTGCGGAAGTTAATTTGGTATGTTAGGTAGGTAATTAATTGTATTCATACCGGAAAATACCATAATATTTCTTTTAATTTACTTATCAAACCTTTTATTTTTGGCTAGGGATGTGAAGCTAACACGATTTATATTCATAATAATTATTACCTATGTTTTTTGGCCCGAACAAATAAAATATACTCATTCAAAAGAATTTAACGAGCTGTCAATATTTGAATATAACGAAAGAGCATAAAAATTAAAATAAAATTAAAATATTTTTCCGGTTCCACAGTATTTATCGTAACAAATTATTACTTAAAAACGAAATTAGGTAGTTGATAAGTTTGCTTTAGTCATAAACAGTTTGCTATTTGCATTATTTTTTTGTCGGAAATTGAATGTATTAAGTCCTGACAACAAATCCTGATTTGTTTAGTTAGCATCTCAATATTTTTTAAGGAACATTAATAAAATATCTTAAAGGAATCATGAAAATTATGTACTTTCTGTATATAGCTAACATTTATCTGTTTTTGCACCAGAACAGAAAAAAAATATATTATATAATCCAAATGAAAATACTAAATACAATAACTAATTCGTTGATTCCCTTTGAACCACATAGACACCAGATAGACATTATTATAAGACAGTTTTTACTTTTTTTTTAAATATTAGCTACTTACTTTGTATAAGCTACTTACTTTGGGATCAGAGATTAATGTCAGTGATTGGTGTCCAGTATTTATTTATGTACATATTTAAAGCATTCAAGCATTACGACGAAGTCAAGAAAATTTGGATCGAACTTCACTTAAGGTTTTTCCAATCCAATCCCATCATCCAAGTTTTCATTAAACTGGCGAATTTTACTCACATTTTATGTACTTAGCATTTATCCATCATATTGTCTATATGTGTATACTACTACCAGTCCCGGCGAACTTCTTCGCTTCTGGCCCTGTCAAGTCACGGCCCCGTTTTATAATTATTATCCTATTCCAGACCAAAACGAACACAATTAAGTAAAAATAATAAGATTTGTCCACCCGTCTTCGAGTCATAAATGGGCTAACATGACTTTCTTTTATGTATAAAATATGTCGCTACCCGACTGAGATTAGCTGACATCTCGAACTAGAATTAGGGAAACAAACGAACCAACATTAGGTAAAAATGTCTCACACAGTTGGACCTCGAATGTTTCGTTGTCGTCAAAGCATAGCGAAGTGAACCATCGCAGCTGATGCTATATTGGAGGCAGACATTGGGTTTTTGCTTCAGCGCATACATACATACATAGATACAACCCAAGTAAAAGAACCCTAATAAAAGCGTGGTAAAAATATAGATTGTAATGGAGTTTTCTCAGGAGTATCTTAACGATGTTTCTTTGCCACTTTACGGTTACACAAACGGTTTAATAAATTTGGCTTACAATCATTACTGCTTATATTAGAATAGCAAATATTCATCTATACACCACTTTTTGTTCATCAGTTATACAAACCCTTGAACTGCACACTACAAGATCCAAAGCGTCGTTCAATCTGTTTGCCCTAATTTTTATTACTGCTCAAACTAGAAAATAGCATCCCTTTCCATAATAGATAAACCGTGGTTAGGTTACAGTTGAAATACTAACAAATCAAATCAAATTAAATTTATGCATGATGACTCCAAAATTATTTGTTGCGTTATAGTAAACTTTTTAGTCTGTTTTTTGAAAGCGGTATTGTTTTTTTACAATTTTTTATTTCATTATTTTCAGATATCTCGTATCTTTAAAACAACTGGGCCGATTTTGATAAAACTTACACTGCGCACTTATTTGAACTATACCTAATTGAACTTAAGAATAAACATCTCGCTATGACTTCTTGTTTGCGAGAGATCATGAGACGAACATACAAATATACTAACATGCAATTATACATACACTTACGAAACACACGTGTTAAAAAGCCTTAACTTTCATGCGACGGTCGTTAGATGTTATCAAAATTTTAGTCAAAATTCAAAATATTAGTCTAAAGGTTATCCAATTCTGTAGATATCATATACACACAGGTCGAATTACCTACCTTTATTTGAAATTGGTAACAAAATTTTCATAGTGTATACATACTCAAATCAAGTAATTCTTTATTCAACCACCTTACCTCAATTTAACTTCTAAAATGTAAAGGTGCCGGGTAGCTGGGTGCTTAGGTCTTGAGCTTTCATAATGTTTTTCTATTCATAGACTACTAAAAAGAAAATGTCCTGAACAAACCTGTGAATGTACAATGTTTTCCCAAGGGAACGAAAATAGATCGCTCAGAGGGTTGCGATAGAAAGAAACGGTTCTCTGAGTTCCACCAGAACGTTTAGTTGAGGGGATAAAGAAGATCGCACCATTTTTGTTGCAAGAAAATATAACATTCTACATATGCTTAGACGTAAGAATTTACATTAGGACTTAGGGCCGGTTGTGTGATCGACAGTTCAAGCAATGTAAGAATGGCTTTATAAGGCATTGGTTAAGTTTTTTTTTGAAACACGAATAATTAGAAATATTACAGTTAGCTATCGATCACGCAACCGGATCTCACTCGTTTGATGTGAAGTCATCTAAATAATATTATTTAATATTTTCTGAAGAGTTTTTGTAAACGCGCTAATCTCAGATATTATCTACAGGAGCCGTATTTTTTAATCACTCACTTAAATTTTTTAATCACTTAGATATGGCGTGTGATTTTCGTTTAAAAACTCATACATAATCACCGAAAATCACGTAAAATAATGTAGACTTGATTACCTACTCAAAATATTGAGCAATACTTTTCAAAATTCCCGTTTTTAGGGTTCCTTAGCCGAATGGCAAAAAACAGAACCCTTATAGTTTCTTCAAGTCTGTCTGTCTGTCCGTCCGTATGTCACAGTCATTTTATTCTGTAGCATCACACTGTTTTAATTTGTAAGGAAGATGTATCCTGTTAACCGCTTTACGATTCTCATACAAAAAATAAAAATAATGACATTTCAGGGGGGACACCCATACCTGAAACTAAAATCAAAAAATTTTTTTTTAGTCTAACCTACGCGTGTGGGGTGTCTATGGATAGGTCTTTCAAAATAACATCGAGGTATCTAAAGTCATTTTCTTCTAAAGTCTAACGTTTCGTCGCTAGACGCTCCCAAAGTGGTAAAATGGGCGCCCCCCCCCCCCCCATCGTAAATTATGAAAAAAATAAATGATGTAGATTTCAACAAATACTTTTAACGAAAATTGGTTCGGACGGGATCGAACGAGAAGTTTTTGAGATATAGCACATTTTCAATAACCGCAAACATAACTTTGTTCTTCATACAAACATTATGAAAAACAAAGTTATATTTGCTGTCAACAAAATATTGTGTTCAGTTAAAGTTGGCACGGAACCCTCAGTGCGCAAGTCCGATTCGCACTTGGCCGTTTTTTCATTACAGAATTGGACTTTGACCAACGTTCGCCTAAAATAAATTCCTTTCCTTCAAATGGCCTAAAGTTTATCAAAGACTTTTTATAGCATTTTGGTTTTAAAGTCAGTTTTTACTTTTTTTGTAAAAGTATTTTTTTTAGTGATTGTTGGAGGGGGAGGGGAGAGAGGGTTGCACCTTATGACTCTGTTTTTAAAGAAGCTACAAATTACCTATCATAAGTTCTGTCATTAAAATCACTGAACCCCTTAGCGTTGAGAAGTTCCACCATCAGCTCAGCTCCACACGATGACTTTCAGACGTAACAACATGTCATTATTAAGATGTAGGTGTAGTACAGAAACACGATACGTGTCTGTAAAATTTGAGGGTTTCCCTCGATTGCACCAAGATTCCATTACCAGATCCTGACTTGGCAACAATGGGACTAACTAGAAGGTTCGAATTGAAGTTCTTTTTTTTCACCTACCTAGAGGTTACAAGATCTAGGTAATTAATGGAATCAGGCGTTACTTTGCGGATTATTAAGTTGAAATTCATAAAATTATTTTGCTTTAAATTTCCGCGAAGCGACGCCGGTGCAGGCAACTAACTACACGAACCGTCACCGCGTTTAGTATTAGTTCAGGCAAATGCAGGATGCACCACCCGCCCTCCCTCAATACGCATGCGGCACAGCTGATGCAATTAATAGTACCCAACACCAACGTGCAAAAAACCTCGACGCGTTTCGCCACTACACGTGGCATCCTCAGGAGATGTTGTCGCCTCGGCGGAGCACGGACGACTCAGTCGTCCGTGCATTTCAACTTAAGATCTAGGTAGACGCAAAAAAAATCTTCAAGTTGGTTTATAAATGACAGTCAAACCTGGATAAGCGAGAGTTCAAGGGAGCACAATCTTATTCTCGCTGATAGAGGTTTCTCACTAACACGAGTTTCTCGCTAATGCAGGTACATGGGTAGCGTTTCTCTCTTATAGAGGTACACAGCAATAACAAGTCACAGCAAGTACGAATGTAGTAAATATATATGTATATATTTTTAAATGCTTACGAAAACAAAACAAAAATTCATGCACTATGTAATTTTATTTTATTTAGAACTTATTTGCACTCAAAAGAATTTCGTCAATTTTGTTTGGGTTTCTGTTTTTGTATTTTGAATGTTTTTTTCTAACTCATAAATTTTGTCGAATATTGCTTGATCAACAATCGCCGCGTATTCAAAGTACTGATCGACGTCTCCAACGCATTGAAAGCTAGCTTCATTGGAATGATCTTTATTTCTGTTTCCGGAATCTGTGCCTCGTCTTCACTGTCATTTCCAGCAATACAGGTGTTCACACAATTCTTAATGATATCGTCGTCGGTTTGTTCTCCAGCGGTAGTTACGTCGTCATCAATTTAAACGAAATCTTCGTATTAACATATTGGATTCGTGAGACACAAGCTTAGTCCATTCCTCTTCTTCTTCTTCTTTTATTTATGGCTGACAGATCTGGGGTCATCGGCTGGGCGCCTCGCCATAGAATTCCGCCAATAACACGTCAGTTGTTTAGGCACGTTATTTACAATATAATGTTCGGTGAGATTTGAATAAAAGTTGTAATTATAAGCTTTATCTGAGGAACAAACAAAATACGTAGGACTACACAATTACTAATCTGTGACACAAACAAAAAAAAAAAAAAAAAGCAAAAAACTAACGATTCTATATTATTACTACTGTACAAAGACAACTATTTCTATTGTTCAAGGAGTCCATTCCTCGTTGCTAGGTCTAACTTCAACATCATTTTCCTCTGGCAGGTACTTTTCCGAAACCCAGCTTTCTTAAAGCAGCTTTTGACAGTAACGTCACTGACTAAGTACCATCCTTTTTTAGCAAATTTCATAGCTAGAGGTACGTTAATGTCAGGGCTATTGTTTTCTTTCAGACTCGTAAGAATATGTTTAACGATTTCTTTGCGATAAAAGCGTTTAAAAGTGTAAATGATGCCTTGATCTAATGGTTGAAGTTTACTAGTGGTGTTAGCAGGTAAAAACATTACTTTTACGTTTGCAAGTGTTGGCAAGTCCGTATGGGCAGCACAGTTGTCAATGAATAGCAGTTTTTTTTGGTTTATCTTCATTTGTTTGTCAACTTTTTTCAACCAATCTTTAAATAATATATTGGTCATCCAAGCCTTTGTATTATTGGCATAATCAACGGGTAGAGTCTCGACACCTTTAAAACATCTAGGTCGCTTTGATTTCCCGATGATGAGAAGTGGGAGTTTGTCCGTACCACTCATGTTTACACACTGGAGAAGTGTAAGGCGTTCCTTGCTTTGTTTTCCTCCATGCCATTTTTCGCCTTTAAACGTAAATGTTTTATCCGGAAGGCACTTAAAAAACAAAGCAGTTGCATCCGCGTTGTAAATATCGCCTGGTTTATACCCTTCTAAAAGATTTGGCAGATCTTCAGTCCAGTGGTTGCACACACCTTGGTCCATAGATAAATTTACTTTCTCCAGCTGATTTTTTGAAAGCTATGTCATGACGCCTTTTAAAACCCTCTAACCAGCCGTTGCTAGCAGAAAAGTTCTGGATTCCCAGCTTTGTAGCAAACTCTTTTGATTTTTCTTTCAACAAAGGTCCATCTATGGGAATATTCTTATCGAGACTTTTTTTTATCCATACCAAAAGGCACTTTTCGATATTGGGAAATTCAGAAACTCTTGTCCTCTTAATATTTCTATGTCCATCAGAGCACTCAGACTTTATAGAGTCTTTTGATTCTAATTTTATAATAGGTGAATTCTGGTAAATTAAACTCCCTCTGAATTTCATTTCGCGATTTTCCGGATTCAAACGCATTCACTATTTTAAGTTTATCACTTAATGACAGTACTTTAATTTTCCGTTTTGACATCATGCAAAACAGAACTCTTCGCAATTGATAAATATAAACTGAGTAAGTCCGACAAACAGAACGGTACACAGTGTGCCTGTGACCATTTGAAAAGAATGCGATAAAATAACAACATTATTAAGTTCCACGAAATAGAATAGGTACAATATTGACGAGAATACAAACACAATGGTAGGAAGTTCCACGAAAGTTAAGAATAAGTTATAAAATAGCACATGTAAAATTTGTAAATAAAGCTCGACTGTCGCTTATAGAGGTATAGATAAGTAGTAGTCTCACTTACAGAGGTCTATGAGAGAAAAACGACTCTCTCTTACAGTGGTTTCTGTTTCTCGCTAATAGAGGTTTTGGGAGCTTAAAATGATGGGTCCTGGCTATTACTCGCACTTATAGAGTTTTTTCACTTATCCAGTTCTCACTTATCCAGGTTTGTTTGTACTGCGATATGAAATAACATAGACACAGTAAAACACACAGTGAAATTGATAAGCTCCTCCTTTTCTGAAGTCGGTGAAAAATGTGTAACATGACGCTATCGATGGTGGAAGTATCAATTAATGTAAGGGACATGTTGCGCAAAATGAGTTATACATACCACCGTATTCAGAATTTTAGGCTCTATCGATTGGTATACTTGAAATTTTGAAATCTTTGAAAAAGTGTCCCTTACCTTACATATTTTAAGTTATCTTAATACCCGAACGAATGTACTTAGCGTCCGCGACCTCGGGCGGGCGTGACCTCTACGTTTTTTTTTCTTTTTTTTACGTTTTTAGAGCGCGGTGCGCAAAAAAAGTTTAACCACTGCTTATAAGTTTATTGCGCCCCGTAATAAGTAAATACTGCCAGAAAGCTGAATTAATGCAGAATCTGGTAAAGTATTTAATAAACATAAATATTTAACAAGTGCGAAGATCGAAAGAAATCAACTGCAAACTTACAGCAAGTGTCCATTTTACGATGTTTTTTCACTCAACACGAATAAAACTGCACTAAACTGAATATCACAACCTTTAACACTTTTATTTAGCTTTCTTTTGATACCTTTATCAATGTAATACTGATAATAAAACTAAATAAATAAGAAAACATGTACTAAACAACAAGCACTCAGCTGAGTTCCTCAAGTGGCACTTGACTTTGGCACTTTTATTTTTAAACTTGTGACAACTAAGCTTGGGTCACTAGTATCGATGGGTTCATTTGATTAATACTAGGTTAAACAACACGTTATTTATCATTTGAAACAGCCTATGTGCGGAAAAACAGCGAAAACCGAACGGTGGGATCGCTGGGCGCCATATTCGAATTTATTTGACCTTGCTGGCAACAAGAGTGACCACGGACGTTTGAGGGGTATATGAGCTTGGCAACAATAGTGACATTGGACGTTTCAGGGGATACGACTTTTGGCGATACAAATAATTTAAAGGACTCTTTAAATGTCAATTTATTTAACTTCTTACAAAATAAAGTAAGTCTTCTTAATAATACAATTTGGCCCTTACCTTAAACTGTTGGAAAGAGGACTACGAGTAGAGGCAAACAGAAAAAGATGTTAGACAATACAAACCGAAATCCAGAAAAAAGTACAATGATGATATACCATATCTTTATAAAGAAAGGTTACCGATTTCCATTCCAAAATATAAGAATCTTAAAAAGTTATGCGATTTTGGAATAATTCAGATTTCATGCTGAATATCTAAACCTTCCTTATAAAGCACCTGTAAAGGAATACTGAATGAAACTGATAAAGATGGTATCAACGATAGGCCTGATGAATATTCAATATAATAAAGAAATTATAATAATTAGAAGTAAAGAGTTGATTGTTTGCTGGACATGTGTTAAAATATAAAACAAGAATGTTTTGTTTGAATACGTCTTAAATGTATAACTTGATAAAATCACAAATGCTAACCCCGGCAATTCTAAAATAATATTTTTTTAGAAAACGTTTCGTTAACTAATTGAATTATAAGAAATGAATATGGTTTATATAAAACAAAAGAATAAGGGCCACTTGCACAGTTCAGAGTAAAATTTTAGCTCAAAGATAGTCCATAACGCTGGATTAAATCAATAATTTAATATGTTATACAAATTTATTGATTGTACCCAGGGTTAAAGACTAACTCTGGATTTAAATTCAACTCGACTGTGCAAGTGGCTCTAAATGGTTAAAATTTTAAAGTTTTAGTACTTACAGAAACCGAAAATGATTAAATATTAAGAGAAAAATAACAGATTTTGATTAAAAATAGGCTTGAATTTTCATATTCATAATTGTTAATTATAAAAAATACAGCATTCATTAATTTTAAAATAATTTGTGACATAAGTTTGTATGGCAGCAGATAGCCTATAATTTGTAAGAATGTATTACACGATGATTCCCGATCTTAGTATGCCCCACATACTTACTTAGTTCTGTAATAGTAGACTTATGCACTAAACCACATACTCACTGTGTGTGACTTATGTAACCCTACTGTATTCATTAAATTACACATTCTCTTCGTCATATTATGTTCAATACATCATAATTTATACACCTATCTAGGTGTCAACCTATTGTTACACGATGATTCCCGATCCTAGTCTGCCCCACATATTTACTTAGTTCTGTAATAGTAGACTTATGCACTAAACCACATACTCACTGTGTGTGCCTTATGTAACCCCACTGTATTCACTAAATTACACATTCTCTTTGTCATATTATGTTCAATATATCATAATTTATACACCTATCTAGGTGTCAAACCTATTCAACGTTTGTTATGGTAATGCCGGAAGTGTCCACCATGTTGAATGTTACTCGTCTATGATATAAGAATATTTTGGATTAATCTTTAGATTATCTTATTATTATAATAATATTTTATTAATTGTAAATTGATTATTTAAAAATTACTGGGACTCTTATTAGATTTATGTTTGCCGTATAACAAATGTTCATTTTGCCGCTAAAAGGAAGTTGACTCTGATTGGTTGGTGGAGGTTAGATTTATTTTAAATATTGTAACTATTGAAATAATAACTTATAACTGCGGGTCTATACGCGACGTATATAATGTAGTAGTATTGTTACTACTTACACCCTCGACGTTTCGACGGTGTTGAAACCGTCGTGGTCACGAGGAGACTGGCGCTCGGCGTCTGCATCGGGCGGCCGGTTCTTTTGCTACCCTCCAAGTATCCGATATTTGTTGTGCACGTGAACTAGAGTCAGTAGGTTCAGTGCGACACACAACACTCATAGTATCCGGGTTAATGTTTATTGATAAAGGCGACACACACGGTTTGCACTTATTAATCACTGGATTCCAGGCCGATGACAACTTAAACCCGTCTTCCCGATTGAAATTATTATACTTCTTGATTTCAATCGCTTCACGTATTACCCTAGTATGGTAATGGCGATCCGTGGAAAGGATTTTCGGGTCATGTAACTCCATCCAGTGATTAGTCCCCATATTAAGCAGATGTTCTGCCACCGCGGATTTATTGGTCTGCCGATTTTTCACTGCAGCGATGTGTTCCTTGACTCTTTCGGCAATAGTCCGTTTTGTCTGGCCAATGTACGAACTACCACAGCTGCAGTCTATTTTGTAAACCCCCGGAGTTTGAAAAGGCAATACGTCCTTAGGCGATCGTAGTTTTTGTGCTATTTTACGTAACAGAGTATATACAGTCTTAATGGAGTATTTACTGAGTACTGATCCAATTTTGTTTGTCCGTTACGCCTTTTACATACGGTAAAAATGCTGCTTGACGACTAGCCTCAGAAGCTTTCCCCCTCTCCCTGCGCCCTCTTCTTTCCTTCGGCATCTTGTATCCATTTCGTCGTAGTACCTCCTGAACATGTGCAAGCTCCTTATGTAAATGCTCAGGTTCACATAGGTTGTGAGCTCTATTCGTTAATGAGGTTATAACCAATTGAAGATGCCGAGGATGATGATGAGAAGAGGCGTGTAAGTATCGGTCTGTGTGTGTGGGCTTCCTGTACACAGTGTGTGCCAATGTTCCATCCACCTTCACCTTGATCTCCATGTCAAGGAACGCGAGGCATCTGTTCTTCTCCATCTCATAAGTGAATTTTATTTTCGGATGGATGGAGTTCAGGTGGTCAATATATTGATCTATTTCCTGTTGGCCTCCATGGATAACGCAAAAAAACGTCATCATCGTACCTTTTCCAGAGTTTTACAGTACTCGGCCCAGTAGCTAGAGCTAGGTCTTCAAAATGCTTCATCAAGATATTTGCAATAACCGGTGCGAGTGGGCTACCCATTGCAACGCCGTCGATCTGGAGGTAGTACTGATCTCTGAAAAGTAGGTAGTTCCCGTCCAAACAATTTTCAATAAGAACGATATATTCCTTGGGTAACTCATGATCAAACAGTTTATCCTTGATGACCTTAATGCAATCCTTTAATGGTACATTAGTGAAAAGTGACTCCACGTCGAAACTCACCATTAAATCTCCGGGTTCCAACCTTATGCTCTTCACTATGTCCCTGAAGTGTAAAGAATCCTACACAAAAGACGGTGTTTTCCCAAATAATGGTTGCAGCACTTCAGCAACGTGTTTGGCCAAGTCATATGTCGGAGAGTCAATTTGGCTCACAATAGGTCTTAGTGGAATGTTGCGTTTGTGTATTTTAGGCAGACAAAGTTTAGAAGGTTGCACTGGTTTTAGTTTATAAAGCTCGTTGTACTCGTCTTCAGTGAATACATCTTGGTTCTCGTGGATCAAGGCTCGAATAGGACGTGTTACCCTGGCTGTAGGGTTGTAGGACACCGGTTTGTAAACATTCATGTCTGACAACAAACTCCTTAATTAATTTACATATTCATCAGTGTTCATTACAACAGTTGCGTTTCCCTTATCGGCATTTAACACTTAAATTTTCTCGTTATCACGTAGCTGTTTCAGTGCTAGACGCTCTTCTGTTGTAATGTTACTTTTAGGTAGCTTCGACTTTTGTAAAATAACCGCTATGCCTTGCCTCAGAACTTCTGCGTCAGCGGTTGGAATTTTATTACGGATAATTGTCAGACCGGCTATGCTTTATGGATCCGAGTGCTTGGGGATGAGGAAAAGCGAAGAACAAAATATGCATGTCGCGGAAATGAAAATGCTACGATGGGCAGGCGACGTTACAAGACTCGATAAAGTCCCGAACAGGTACATCCGTGGGACCTTCAAAGTAGCCGAAGTTCACGAAAAAATGCGGGAAAGCCGGCTGCGCTGGTTCGGGCATGTAATGCGCAGAGCCGAAGAACACATGACCCGGCAAGTTCTGGCCATAGAGGAGGGCAAGAGAGGCAGAGGACGCCCACCGACTACCTGGGCGCGAACCGTCCAAAAGGACATGTTGACGTGGAATTTGACGCCAGAAATGACACAAAATCGCCAAGAGTGGCGTAAAAGTATCAGGAGGGCTGACCCCAAATAGGGAAAGAGCCAGGGGATTGATTGATTGATTGATTGAATAGTCTGCTCCACATTACACACTATGTCTTCATAAGGAAGCCGCTGCGGTGTCAAGGCGAAATTCATTCCCTTAGCCAACACAATCTCTGACGGGTCATCTAAAACTTCAACCGACAAGTTGATCACTACGCGTTCGTTATCCGTATGAGTTGTGTCAGTCGCGGGTAGTTGTGACCCCGGCTCACGACGCTGGCGGGTACATGATTTTCTAAATTTGCGGTCGTGAGATTCTTCACACAAATCGTACGTCCGCGAAACTTGTAGAAAAATAAGCCGATCACACTTGTCGAAATCCTCACAAGACAATACCCTACTGCATTCTTGGTGCACTGTGTACAATTCACTCGAAACACTACTCAGGTCACTGTGATTGTTACGGATTAGTTGTTTTAACAAACGAAAACTCGCGGCCGTTAGAATTTTCTTCGAATGCGTTATGTCCAAACGTGGTTTAATCCGCACACAAGTTGGTAACACTGCACTATCCCGACACTTGGATAGAAACCGAATTGACATTTCCAAACGCGCACGTCTTTTTCGAAGGAATTCTAGATGTTTTATTAGTGATACAATCTCCGGCCCGTAACGGTTTGTAAGATATATTTTTTGAAAAAAAAATATATTAAAATAATAATCAAAAAGGCTAACTAAAATCAGTACGATTAATAACTTAATAATTAATGAATTTACATACTTAATTAGCAGATTGTTTATCCCTACAAATAAATATTTTAGTAAATGTTCAGATATGGAAACGGATGTCGTTCCAACTGTTTTCTACCGATCTTCAGGGTTTTGATTTGTATAAAAGCGAGCTTCATGCCAGAATATGCTCTCTATTTGTACTTTCGTCGTTTAGTCGTTGCTCCTAAGCCGTGTGTGATACTTGTGTGCTGTGTACGTCGCTATTTGTGCGTGAACTACCCCCAAAATGGCTAGCAAGTGCGATCATTGTAATAAAAACATTACTAAGTCTAGACCTGGTCTTGAATGCAATCGTTGTGAACGGCTTGTGCATTTGTCCAACCAATGTACTGGACTTACCAACAAACAGCTTACAGCGCTTCGGGCCTCGGAAAGCCTTGAATGGACTTGCCAAGATTGCCAAGAACATTCTCCAAGACGCCGATCAATCGTTATACCTAATGATGATGATTGTGACGAAGAAAACTCCGAGTCACCAGCAATGCAGATCGATGTGAAAAAAATATTGGGTGACATTTCTAAAGAGATAGAACGGTCTATAAAAAATGAGCTGAAAGATGTCACTCACGCGCTAAAATTCCAATCTGACAAGATGGACGAGCTTCTTCAAAAAGTAGACACCATGCAGGAGAATATCTCAGCTCTTCAGAAGAAAAATATTGAACTTTCCAATACAAACAACAACTTGACAACTAGGGTAGGTGCCCTCGAACAGCGCATCCATGATTTTGAACAGCAAAAACTATCATCTACTATTGAAATACATAACATTCCACAAAATGAAAATGAAAACCTGCGAAAGATTGTCGAGAATGTGGCTAAAAGGCTAAACCAAAACACTGACGACATCAAGCAAACTAAAAGATCCCCAGGTAGAAACGACCGACCTGGCCCCGTACTAGTTGAACTAAATTCAGAACATGCTCAGTCTTCGTGGATTACGGCATCTAAATCACTAATCCCCAGAATCACTGTAACAGACATCTGCTCCGGCAGTCCGTCTTCCAAAGCTAGTGATGTTATATTCATAGGCGAAGCACTAACACCATTCAATAAAAAGCTGTTGTACCAAGCTAAGCTGGACCTAAAAGAAGCTTTCCGCTACATATGGACCAAAAAAGGTATACTGCGGGTCCGCAAGGACGGTGAAAACCAGAAGTCTTTAATCATTCGTACAGAAGAAGACATGAATCAAACCTAAGTCTACCGCTAAGTAAACTATCACGACAGTTTTCTATAATAACTTTTTGTAACGTCTTTCTATAATGGATACTTACTCACTAGAAGATATTTATGAAATCAGTGACTGTTTAAATATAAATAAATTCTTAGACTGCATTCCAAAAAATCTCAAACTTCTATGTATACACATGAACATCAGATCTCTTATTAAGAATTTTGTCTCGCTCGAGCAATGCGTGTTAACTTCTTCACAAGCTATTGATGTTATAATGCTAACCGAAGTTAATTTATCAGAATCTCTAAGCTGTCTTTACCAACTAAAAGGCTATAGAATGTACACGCAGCTGCGTAAAAACCGAAGAGGCGGTGGTATAATAATTTATGTAAATAGTAAACATAAGTTTAACATCACAAACATTAAAACACAACACTGTGAAAGTCTATTAGGAACAATACACACGCCCACTGGTTACTCCGCCGCTCTGTGCTGCATCTACCGCCCACCAAATAGTAGTAAACACCTGTTTGTTAAGGAACTAGACTACCTGCTCAAAAATGCTAAGCATCATTGCGAATTTTATATCCTAGGTGATATTAATATTGATCTGCGCCTAAACAGGCCCATAAAACATATATACAACACCACTATGTACACTTATGGCTTAGTTTGTGGGATCAGTGAATACACGCGCATAGAACTACAAAAGAATAGATTAAGTAAGTCTTGTATCGATCACATCTACGCACGATCCCGCTCACTAGACCTGTACACTGCGGCGTTGGGGACTGCACTGGCCGACCATCGCGTTATCGCGCTTGCAGCTATTGATACAAGGAGCGGTGGTACCACACGGGCGGATTCCATATACATCACTCGCTATGACACGTTTAAACTAACTGAATATCTAAAAAATATTGACTGGGAACCATCAAGGAAAATAATATGCCCTCATAAACCATACGAAATTATAGTAAACAACATACATGAATGCTACAATAAATCGCTAATTAGAATAAAAATAACCAATAATAAAAAACGCGAAAATAATACATGGATTACTAATAAAATCATACGGGCCTGTGAGCATAGGGACAAATTATTCAAAGAATGGATTGCTGATCCATCAAACAAAATTTTAAAATTAAATTACAACGCATCTAGGAACTACGTAAATAAAATGATAAATACTAATAAAAATATTAAATTAAGACAGGGCATAACAAATCAAATAAAAAACCCTAAGAAGTTATGGGAAATATTAAATGAAATTACTGGTAGGGCTAAAGCGCTAGCTGTCACAATTATTACGAATGCACTAATAGACAATAATACTACAACCCTCGATATCGCGAACAACTTTGCTACAACTTTTGCCAATAGTGTTACTAATATAGTACCAAAATGTACCACAAAACTCCTTGATAAACAAAACTATGCGTTTTGTCCGAAAGTTACGTGTCGATATCAAAAAATTTCTAACAATGATGCACTCAAGGAAATAAGATGTGCAAGTAGTAATAAGGCACCGGGGATTGACAAAATTAGAGCTCGAGATTTAAAAATTATTGGTACCAAGATTGCTCCTGTTATCGCCCAATTTATCAATGAGTCTGTTAATCAAGGTAAATACCCAAAAGATCTAAAAATGGGCATAGTCAGACCTATTCATAAAAAGGGAAGTCACACCTCGTATGACAACTATCGTCCAATTACTATTCTCTCTGCTATAGATAAAATTGTTGAAAAAGCAATAGCTAAGCAAATTCATGCATTTTTCAAAGTTAACAATATAATAACAGAGAAGCAGTTCGGGTTTCAACCCAAAAAGAGTACAACACAACTTCTATCAATATTTACAGATAAAATCTATAAACACCTTAATGATAAAAAACACGTTTTGATATTATTTATCGATTACAGTAAAGCTTTCGACACGCTAAGACATAATACACTTCTTGAAAAACTTAACGACTGTGGCATACAAGGCCCCCTAAACAAGTGGTGTCAAAACTATCTTGAGGATCGATCTTTTGTTGTTAAGGTAGGAGAGCACCTAAGCACTAAAATAAACGTTTCAGATGGCACAGCACAAGGCTCCGTCCTTGGGCCGTTGCACTACATTACCTACGTTAACGACGCTGTTAACACAGTGACTGAATGCGAAATGTATCAGTTTGCTGATGACACCTGCCTAATAGCAGTTAGCACTGATCCTGCTCTGGCTTTAGCTCAACTGCAAAGGGACTTCACACAGTTAGCAAAATGGTCGCATGACGCAGGTCTGGTCCTAAATGCTGATAAAACTAAACTTATGTATATAAGCTCAAGCAAAAATAGAAAAATACAAAATCTCACCTTAATTGCGCACACCCATAAATGTTTGCATGACAATGTTTCTGGCTGTTTATGTCCCCCTGTGGAACTTGTAAGTAGGCATAAATATTTAGGCCTAATAATCGACGATAGACTTAAATGGACGGAACATATCAACCATGTATGTGACAAGCTTCGGGCTATGCTGGCTAAATTCGCCTTGGTTAAAAATAAAATACCCTACAAGACACTTTTAAAACTATACAAGGCATTAGCTGAAACTACAATATATTATGGACTCGGCAGCTATGGCAGAACTAGCAAATCCCACTTAGATCCTATTTACAATCTCCAAATCAGAATACTTAAAACTATTGTACCTCAAAAAATTAAAATTGCATTCCAACATAACTACCATGAGCTCTTCTACCTTTGTAACGTAATACCTATACATGACCAAGTTAAATTCATAATACTTAATGAAAACTTTTTCAATAATCCACTTAAAACCTATGTCTACCGTAGTGGCAAAACTAGAAGTGCCCTAAAAGAGAAACTTGAAGTCCCAAAATTTAATAACCTATACGGCAAGCAGCTTCTGAAGTATGTGGTACCGAAATTCATTAATGAATTACCTGCAACACTAAAAGCACAAATTACAAAAAATAATATTAAATATAAACTTAAACGTTACTTTTTGGATCAGCAAACAACACGATCTGATTAAGTGCACATAAATCACCCCGTGTGGACCCGCCTAGTTAAAACCGGTACTGTTTGCGAGTGCTATGGCGCGCGGGTCGGGTGGATCGGTAACTCAATGTGCCTATTCTGGCTGACTATGGCGTAAATGTTATCGAATTTGCATGCAATTTATTAATAGTCATTTTCTGTTTTTCTTTTTTTTTGTATAGAGTATATATTGTAAGCACGAGTACGATGACGACTCAACAAGCGCAGCGTTCGGTAAAACCACAGATGGTTTATGTAACGCTGTGAATAGCATAGTTTCCTAATTAAGTTTTTATTGTAAATTCATTATAAATATAAAATATATTCTCTCACTTGCTGCTCTATCTTTGTGCTATTTTGTTGGAATAAAACTATTGGAGAAGAACCTGGGGATTTATACTACGTGTTTATTATTCAAGCACCCCACACGCCGTCCCACCTCAGAAGTGAGATGTGCGAGAATAACGGGCCTTACGCTGCCGGCTCTGACCAAGGAAGATTAATGGACCAAGAAGACTGCTAAGATATAGAAGACCAGAGAGAAAGGCATATTCGAGATATTCGTGCTGACGCGGGAGTCATCCCCAAATTTCATCGAGAAGAAAGTACGTGCAACATCACCAATTGACTGCTTAAAATCAACCAGCTGCGTGAACTCTGTGGATACTGTTATATTTGTCATTGCTCGAAAACTGGAAGTAGGAGCCACGATGGCATTGCGAAAATCAACTTGGAGAAGAGGAAAGTCTGAAGAAAGAACCAGTGCAACAAGACCTCCGGCAACGATACTGCACCGACCAGGAGTGAGGCGATGCTACATCTGTCGACGGGTCAGCCACGAGATGCAAGTCTGCCGTACTCAACGACGTGACACCAACCAGCGCAGCACTCCAGCAACCACGTATGCATCGCTTGATGGTTCGCAGCATCCAGTTCAACGCATCAGCCGCTCCAGCTACCTCAAGGTGAGTCGCATTATGTTTACTCCTAAGTGACGTATTTAGACTAAATAGGTCAAACCATTAAATACTAAAATTTGCCATCGACCAGTGCAATGCGGAGCTTTCGAGTTGCTCACACGCAATCGCTAGGTGGATCACACATAGTTTTACACATAGACAACGTTTGCTCGAAAATAACGCATACATTACGATCGCACTGATATGTGCGCAACCAATGACCAAATTATTTTGGTGATAGCTTAGTGACGGGGAGATAGACAGAGATAATCCAATCAATCTAGACGAAAGTTAATTCAGCAACTTAGTACGGTTATTATTTCAAACGGTGATTATACTTTTGTTAGTACGTGTAAAAGGGGGTAGTTAGTGATGAATCGTTAAACCTAATACCTTCGTTCTGGGTGAAACGATAATTATGTGTACTATATATTATGAGTACTGTTTACAACAGGTTTGATTTACATGTAAGTAAAACCACGCATACAATATATTTTTTTATTGCAGTATGAAAAATATACAACATTATGAAAAATATACAACATTATGCAATAAATAAATAGTTGTTTAATGAGGAATCGACGCGACGGTTCGGGTTTCTTTTTTCCACCGTTGAGAAGTTTTTCTTTCTTCAAACTTGAACAAAAGAACATTGATATTAAGGTATAAACATTTATATCGGAGCAGTAGTAATAGTAGTTAAATTTTTCGGAGTGTATTAGTATTAGCTACAGTATTTAAAAAATTCGGAATAAATCGTTGGCTATGTTTTCTACGTAAACTCTGTGTGATCTAAGTAAACTGATATCTATGTCACATACTAAAAATTATTCTGTGTGACCTACATAAAATATGTCTGTGTGAGCAGCAGTGTCTATGTGACCTATGCAGCTACGTGAAGTAATGTCTGTGTGAATGACGTAAGGCAATGCTGTGTGACCTACATAAATTATGTCTATGTGAGTAGCAGTATCTGTGTGGCCTACGTGAAGTACTGTGTGAACTACGAACAGCAATGATGTGTGAGCTACGTAAATTGTCTGTGTGAGAAGCAGTGTCTGTGTGGCCTACATGAAGTAATATCTATGTGAACTACGTAGAGCAATTCTGTGTGAGCAACATAAAGTATTGCCTGTGTGACCCACGTAAAGAATTGCTGTGTGAGCTACATAAAGAAAAGCTGTGTGACGATCATAAATTATGGTCTGTGTGATCTAGGTCGAGTAGTGTGTAAAGTAAAGTAAAGTTATGTCTGTGTAACTGGTATCGGCTAAAATTAGAATTTATTACACATGCTGAAATTTCCTTACTAAATTTTTTTCTTTGTAATGCAAAGTAACAGAATATTACTATGTCCATCAAAACAAATTATTACCGTGTCCATCAAAACAAATTTCTTGCAAGTTTCCAGTGTATTTGTTGATTCTGTTTCTTCTCATTTTCAGCACACCTACAACGCAGACTTCAATACACCACCAGAGCACCGTGGGACACGGTAGTTGCAGGATGGCCGAGTGTTACACGATGATTCCCGATCCTAGTCTGCCCCACATATTAACTTAGTTCTGTAATAGTAGACTTATGCACTAAACCACACACTCACTGTGTGTGACTTATGTAACCCCACTGTATTCACTAAATTACACATTCTCTTTGTCATATTATGTTCAATACATCATAATTTATACACCTATCTAGGTGTCAAACCTATTCAACGTTTGTTATGGTAATGCCGGAAGTGTCCACCATGTTGAATGTTACTCGTCTATGATATAAGAATATTTTGGATTAATCTTTAGATTATCTTATTATTATAATAATATTTTATTAATTGTAAATTTATTATTTAAAGATTATTGGGACACTTAGGTATTAGATTTATGTTTGCCGTATAACAAATGTTCATTTTGCCGCTAAAAAGAAGTTGACTCTGATTGGTTGATTTATTTTAAATATTGAAACTATTAAAATAAAAGAAAAGAATGTTGATTATTCCACCGACAATAGCGAAGCTCTTAAATTTAAGAAGGAGAACTATTAAAATAATAATCAAAAAGGCTAACTAAATTCAGTACGATTAATAACTTAAGAATGAATTAATGAATTTACATACTTAATTAGCAGATTGTTTATCCCTACAAATAAATATTTTAGTAAATGTTCAGATATGGAAACGGATGTCGTCCCAACTGTTTTCTACCGTTCTTCAGGGTTTTGATTTGTATAAAAGCGAGCTTCATGCCAGAATATGCTCTCTATTTGTACTTTCTCTCACTTTGTGCCCTATCTTTGTGCTATTTTGTTGGAATAAAACTATTGGAGAAGAACCTGGAGATTGTTTATTATTCAAGCACCCCATACGCCGTCACACTATTTAACGTTTGTTATGGAAATGTCGGAAGTGTCCACCATGTTGAATGTAACTCGGCTATGATATAAGAATATTTTGGATTAATCTTTAGATTATCTTATTACTAGACGAAAACCCGGCTCCGCTCGGGTGAAATGTGAGTGTGACTTATAATACACATCTAGTTACACAATGTAGGTAAATATTTTTGTAGTCATCGGTTCTAAAGGAATATTAAAGGCAAGCCATAGATTCGTGTAGCTTCGTTCATTGTGTTTAATAAATATATTAAATAAAAATTGCAATAGTTTTTACACAAATATTTTTGATTTTAAATCAACATTCTAACTTCTTCTTCTTCTTCTTCTTAGCCTTCCTCTACCATTTTCTTGGTGTAGGCCTCCTTTCTTTTATGCCACTCTCTTCTATCTTGAGCCACCTGTATCCACATCGATCCGGCTTCTCTCTTGATGTCGTCACATTCTAACTTAACTAATATAAATTAACAAAACATAACTTTTAAGGTTTATTCTCTGTTAACCGCTTTGTTTTAAGCGCTCAGTCTCTTTTTCTACTTTGGCGGGTAGATGAGTACTTACTAATTTTAAAAATAAAAAGTCATCTAATCAGCGCTGACAGCGGTGCATTAAGCGCTAGATTCGAATATATCCACGAACCATTAAAGCGCTAAATCGGCTCCGCTTTTTACAAAAATAAACACTTCTGGTTTTTTGATTATTCTCTGTGACTACATGATGAAAAATTAAAAAACGTATTTATTTAACTTTATTGCATAACATGAGGTGGAATTAATGCCGAATGGCATTCTCTACCAGTTATAAATACCTAAATGCAAATTAATATCTAAGCCGGTTGTAAATGAGAATTAAAATATTATAACTTAATTAATGTGAGATGGTTTTATTTATACCTTTTTCTGTATATCATCCGTATAAAAGAAAAATAAAACGACGCTAGCGACACCACAAGTTGCTTCCCCAAACTTTATAAGGGTCCTAAACGCTCCAAGAGCTTTCCAATCTATATGTCATATCTATGCACTATACGCCTTGTCAACAACTTGTCAATGGCGACTGCGGGTTGTTTGTCAGTGCTATTAGAATTTAACAAAATTCTCCATAATCCGAATTTTGCGGATATATGTTGTCGACTCGAAATCAATATATTTTTATGTTTTGTTTTTCATATAAGGTTTCGATCGAGTCTACCGTACCCCTTGACAAAATTATTAATATTGATTGATTAGTGGGACACTTATTAGATTTTTATTTTTGCCGTATAACAAATGTTCATTTTGCCGCCAAAAGGAAGTTCACTTTGATTGGTTGGTGGAGGTTAGATTTATTCTAAATATTGTAACTATTAAAATAATAATCTAAAAGGCTAACCTAATTCAGTACGATAAATAACTAAATAATTAAGGAATTTACGTATTTAATTAGCAGATTGTTTATCCCTACAAATAAATATAATAGTAAATGTTCATATATGGAAACGGATGTCGTCCCAACTGTTTTCCTACCGTTGTTCAGGGTTGTTTGACCGTTTCCTACCGTTCTTTTGATTTGTATAAAAGCGAGCTGCATGCCAGAATATAGCCTCTGTTTTGTACTTACTCTCACTTTGTGCCCTATCTTTGTGCTATTTTGTTGGAATAAAACTATTGGAGAAGAACCTGGAGATTTGTACTCCGTGTTTATTATTCAAGTACCCCACACTAGGGCACAAATGTTTTAAGTTAATAAAACTAATAGTAAATAAATACGAGGCTCATTAGATAAGTTCTTTTTTTGTTACTGTTTTTAGGCTGTGTTACCAAAATGTTAATATTACTTATACATTTTGGTAACACATTGGGATCAAAAAGAATATTTAAATTAAAAATAAGATAATTAACAAATATTTTCTAAAGATGAAATAAGAAACCAAAAATTTGCGCACGGGCGGGACTTGAACCAGCAACCTTTTGGCAAACCGGGCCAAACGCTCTTACCAATTGAGCTACCGTGCTGTTAGTCCGACCTTGCGAAATTTGTGGTTTCTTATGAAAACGTCAATTGCGTGACGCTTAGCGCCATCTAGCCGTCTGTTTATGAAACAGATGGCCCAAGCAGTTATTCTTTACAGAATAAGTTCAACTTGGAAATTGATGTCGCTTCGCTACCTAATGCTTTAGAATATTTTTAACACTCACAGTGTCATATTTTATATTCATAAAGATGAAATAAGAAAGATGTATCATAAACAGACGGCTAGATGGCGCTAAGCGTCACGCAATTGACGTTTTCATAAGAAACCACAAATTTCGCAGGGTCGGACTAACAGCACGCTAGCTCAATTGGTAAGAGCGTTTGGCCCGGTTTGCCAAAAGGTTGCTGGTTCAAGTCCCGCCCGTGCGCAAATTTTTGGTTTCTTATTTCATCTTTATGAATATAAAATATGACACTGTGAGTGTTAAAAATATTCTAAAGCATTAGGTAGCGAAGCGACATCAATTTCCAAGTTGAATTTATTCTGTAAAGAATAACTGCTTGGGCCATCTGTTTCATAAACAGACGGCTAGATGGCGCTAAGCGTCACGCAATTGACGTTTTCATAAGAAACCACAAATTTCGCAGGGTCGGACTAACAGCACGGTAGCTCAATGGTAAGAGCGTTTGGCCCGGTTTGCCAAAAGGTTGCTGGTTCAAGTCCCGCCCGTGCGCAAATTTTTGGTTTTTTGGTTTCTTATTTCATCTTTATGAATATAAAATATGACACTGTGAGTGTTAAAAATATTCTAAAGCATTAAATATTTTCTATATATTTAATGACTTACATCATTATTCACTGTTAAAATTGTTAGTTACAATAATATTACCATCGTTTATTTATTCTTAAATGTTCCTATCAACATACAGGATGTTCCATATTGTGAAATTCCAACATTGTAAGGTACAATCAAGGTCGGATCTTTAATGTAAGGGACATGCTATCTTTTAAACTACCGAGTTTTCTCAGATTTTGCGTTTATATTATGAAAGAAGAGAAAAATCTAAACAACTTTGCCATAGAAACCATTTAAATCCTAATTTCCGATGAAAATATATTGAGGTGTAAAGGAAAAAAAAAAACTTATTTGGGTCATCCTGAAAAGTCGTATTTTGTCCCTTACATTAACTGATACTTCCACCAATCTACGCTGCGGGAACAGAGGGAAATCAAAACGCGCGGACGCTGTCTCATGACACCGCAAGTTATAAGTAATAAACATGTTAATCTACATGAAGTCGTTATGATTAAGTATTTTTATGATATTTTTAGCAGTGACTCTTTCGAAAATTAAACCTGAACTCAATGAACGCAGTGTGATGACAAATGTGCATTTAATCTCTTTCATCCCGGAGCAATAGGTTATATAAAGAATGCACCAAAATTACAAACATTGATTAAAAGTACAAGATTAGCATATTAAACATTGCAACAATGTTAATGATAGGTGCGCTTTTCACCTCTTGATACCAACCGATAGAGATGACGAAGTATTCTGGAATACAAACTCATGCTTTACTTCGGTGACGCCTAAAAGGATGTATATGTGTAATGTGTAAAAATAAACAAAAGGGTTTCTTAAACCCTAAAAAGATGGGAAGAAAAGATGGGGTTCTTAACCCCAACTTTTATGTGTTAAATAACATTAAATCAAAAAACGGCAAAGTGCGAGTCGGACTCGCACACTGAGGGTTCCGTGCTAACTTTAAATGAATTAGGGAATCCACTTACTTCCACTTAGTAAATACCACAATATTTTGTTGACACCAAATATAACTTTGTTTTTCATAGTGTTTGTATGAAGAACAAAGTTATGTTTGCGGTTGTTGAAAATGTGCTATAATTCAAAAACTTCTTGTTCGATCCCGTCCAAACCAATTTTCATTAGAATTATTTGTTAAGATGTACAATATATTATTATTTTCAAAATTTACGCGCGCTTAGTTTAGACGTTAGATAGGGGGACGCCCATTTTACCACTTTGGAAGCGTCTAGCTGTGAAACGTTAGACTTTAAAAGAAAATGGTTTTAAAAACCTTTATATCATTTTAAAAGACCTATCCATAGACACCCCATACGCATAGGTTTGACTAAAAAACTTTTTTCGGTTTTAGTTTGTATGGGAGCCCCCCCTTAAATATAATTAATTTTATTTTTGTAAAAGAATCGTAAAGCGGTTAACTGAATACATCTTCCTACCAAATTTCGACAGTGTGATGCTTATAGTTACAGAATAAAGTGGCTGTGACATACGGATGGACAGACAGACAGACTTGACGAAAGTATAAGGGTTCTGTTTTTGCCATTCGGCTACGGAACCCTTAAAAGATCTATCAATGTTATTAAACTTTTAACGAGTGCACATAGAGTCCATAATATTAGCATACATTACTTTAATGTTTAATAATAAGAATAATATATAATCTTATACAAATATGTAATCATACTTTGTTATTATGAATATCCCTCATTTCGTTAATAATATTTGTTGACAAGAACCGCTTTCAAATATTTTATGAAACGAGTCCACTCTGCTTATGTCATTAATACAAATATGTATACTTTAACGCTCAAAATAAAAACAAAACTAAAACATATATAATAACATGTGGTTATCATAAAACCTCTAGACGTCTTGAACAAGGCTAGAGACTGAATACAAAAATTATTACAAAAGAAATGAGTCCACTTAGGCCCGGTTGCATGTTTGATAGTAATAGACGACCTCCGTGGTCGAGTGGCTAGCACGCTGGTTTCAAGCGTCGCCATCGCGGGAGGTTCCGGGTTCGATTCCCGGTCGGATCAATGTAGAAAACACCAAGTGCATTGGCTACTTACTTTGGGATCAGAGCAATGTATGTGATTGGTGTCCAATAGTTAAATGTCAGTGGTTGAATATTATCGATTGTGTGTTTTTAAGAAAAAATACCTTACCCATTGATTATTAAAATAGGTAGGTATTTCTTCTACAAAACACACACAATCGTAAATATTCAACGCCTGGTAACGACATTTTACCATTACTATCGATCACGCAACTGCGCCTTAGTAGGCACAATGCTTGAACTGGGTAGGCACTCAAAAACTTTGCATATTTTTTGTACACGTTAAGTCTTCAAGCCTGGAGGCCGATTCTCGCGGCAATCGAACTTTTCTCGTGTGGATTGTGATTTTAACCGTTTTACCTAAAAACTCAAGTAAAATATCTTACACGTAAAAAAACTATCGCTAGAACAAAATCTAAATACATAGAAATCTTGACCCTGAGAAATCCAAAACTATTTTTCTTCGACAAAGAAAATTTGATCGGTGAACTTTTTTCCTATACAAATTGCACGAGAGTTGCCCCCCTGGCCACATGTAGGTAAGGCATTTTTTTAGGTTATGCAATAAACCTATTTAAATCTGTTGTGTGCGAAACTCGGACAACAACATAAATTTCCTATAAGGGCTATATTATTACCTGGTAAGTTTTGTGGAGGTGCATCTGCAATTGTGTTTCCTGTAAAAATAAAGCAAAAATCTTTGTTATAAATTGACGCTCCTACAGTGATTCAAGTAATGAAGTCAATCCAAACAATCAAGGCCAATGAAAAGATTCATTGAATAGTTCCTCGAACTGTATAGTTCAAACGTGAAACTGACCTATTTATTCAAACAACATTGCATTGTGTGTACGAAACGCTTTTATTCAAGTTTTGTTTAATTATTATTACATGTTATTACTTAATCTTATTTATTCTATGCACTCGTACCTAGTACCTGATATTGTACTGAACTAGTCTGTAAGCACTGTATAAACAGTGTTAGCTTGAACACAAGGACGTTATTCAGATCGCTCTATTTATAATTCTATGATGTCATAACTGTGGTTTAGTGCAGACATAGATGGGTTATCAGATATCCTTAAATCCCTCAAGCGTATGTGAACGAGACACAATAGGTATTCTATTGTTATGCGGTCGCATGCGACCGCTCGGGTGTTGAGGTATTAACATACGTGTTATAAAAAAAATGGTTCTATATTTGCAAAGGCACTCTACTTCGCATACAACTTTGTAACTAAAGACAGATCTCGTTCCATTCATCAAAAGGTTTTGTGTGTAGTTGAGCACTTTTAAAATAAAAAAAGGTTTCCACAAAACGATGGAGTTACTTTTATAGATATTCAGTATTAAATAAACAATTCAACGTGACCCACTCGATCACGTTGAGATGGCATTGTCATCTGCAGTGCTCTCGCAATAGGCTTTAACCGTACGTCAGTAACCTTCGTCATTTCCATAATTTGTAGTATCAACCCTACGGGCTTTTTATATCCCAATTTTATGTCAAATATTGGCACAGGCTTGGAATAAGATTGGTATTTAAGAGGAGGGTTAACAAGTTCAACATGATTCTTAGCATGAAAAATAGTTTCAAATTTGAACTGACTGCAAATTAACATATTAGCAATTAGACATTTGTCTTCTTTCATTGAGTACCCCATTCTTATTATTATTTATTATTATTATTATGAGCCCATAGTGTCCCACTGCAGGGCAAAGGCCTCCCTACCCCTTTTCCATTCTCCACGATTTAGGGCAACTGCCTTCCAGTCCCTGTCAAATGAGTCCAGCTCGTCACGCCATCTTTTTCTGGGTCTACCACGTGGCCGCCTTCCATTTAAGGGGATCCACTCGGTGCATATTTTGGCCCAGAGGTCATCCGACATTCGGCTTACGTGACCAGCCCCGTCCCACTTTAGTTGAGCAGCGTTTCGGGAGGCGTCGGTGATAAGCGTCTTAGAGCGTAATGTGGTGTTCCGGATTCGGTCAGTTAGTTTTACCCCCAGTATACTGCGCTCCATTGCTCTCTGACAAACCTTCAGGCTGGACCTCTGACGATCGGTCAAAGACCATGTTTGAGCGCCATACGTGAGGACAGGGAGAATGCACATGTCCATGATTTTACGTTTCAGGCATAGTGGTGAATTACCCTTTAAAAAGTTTTTAAAAGACCAATAGCTTTTCCAGGCATTTTCGATGCGTCGAGCAATCTCTTTCTCCTGTCTTGCCTGGAATGAGACTATTTGGCCTAAATAAACGTAATCATCGACATATTCCATCTCGGCATCACTCACACATATTCTGCGCTTGATGCTGTTTGTCATCACCTTGGTCTTTTCCCGATTCATCTGAAGCCCAACGCTGAGGCTAGCCGTACTCAGGTCTTCCAGCATACTACTCAGTTCCGACGGAGTGGTGGCAAATAGTACGATGTCGTCAGCGAACCGGAGGTTGGTCAATCTTTTTTCGCCGATAGCAATTCCCTTCCCCTCCCACTTATCCGTCAGTATCCTGAATACTTCCTCTAAAGTAGCTGTAAAGAGTTTAGGTGATAGTGACCCCATTCTTAATTATTGATTTATTTTTTAAACCCAATATCGTTATTGCGACCTTTGAACCTATGTGTAATATAAAACTTTTCGAGAAAACCTATAAAAATATTCTAAGGTACATTTTTCTTTGCTAGTCAAATATTGTAAACAATCTTGACATTCCTTTTTTACGTGAAGAATCATTTTAAAATAAGATAATCATAAAACTTACAAGCTACATCGAGAAGTCACAGTTAAACACTGAGAACTTCTCAAATCAAATAGTTAACCACTTTATTCACTGATATTATATTAAAAGTTGTTAAAAGATTGTTTACATTGTTCGACCAGCCAAGAGCAACGGACTTTACTGAAAAATTTATGAAAACGGACTAATTTTTTAAAAAAACTGGAATAATCTTTATCATTTTAGTATTTCCCTGTTCATGTTGTTCAAATGAAAAGTCGTGTTTATGTAAAAATAAACAAAAACACTTTACTAAATCACATAAGAAATTTTGGTTGTGATTTACAAGTAAGTGTCACATAGATATTTCAACTACAAAATCTATGAGAATTAGAATAAAAATTATTACTTTTAAATGAAAGATACATTGATTACAGTTTTTTTCAATGCCTTATTATCACACCCATACTCGTAAAATCATAACATCACATAAATTCTATCATACTAAGGGCCGATTTTTCAATGGTCAGATAAAACTTATCAGACTGATAAATTATGAAGCGACAGATTTCAAAAAATGACAGGTACCTATGATTGTTGACAATTAGGTGACATTTTCAAATTAGCCATGTTGTATTTTGTTCGACGAATATTTCTTATCTGACTTTTGAAAAATCAGCCCTAAATGATATTAGTATCTATCTTACTAAATGTCACCACTATGACGCCTTTTGTGTAAGTAGTGTTTAAATATTATTTTAATTAACTAGTCCTAGATATAGTTGAATCTACTAGCTTTAGCCCAACTTAAAGTATATTAAAAAAGTCATCTCTTCAGCGCAATCTGGGGCATCAGGCGTCGGAAATTTAAGCAAATCTTCATTGTTTAAATGTTTGTCACATAAGATATTTTACCATAGACTTGTCCAAAAACTGCCAACTTTTCATGAGCTTATACCAACCAACACATAAAAGATGTAACTTTGTAAATAACTTGCACTCTTATCTTCCAAAGCATTTTTGTATTTGATAAAGCTTGAAATTGGTATCGAACTGCCAGCCCGAACAGCATCCTGTGCGCTTTTCCTGAGCGTTTTGACTGCCAGTTCATGTATCACTGTAACATGGTACAATCACGGGCTGATGTTGCCATTCTATTTTGACTTGTATTAAATTTGTTTTCGAATTGAAATTTGTACTTGAGAGGCAAACTACTACAGAGGCGAACAATCGCTAAGCGAAGAACATAGGGAAGACTTGGAGCGAAGCTTATGTCCGAACAGGACAGCGGCGCACTGAGCCAAAAGGCTTTGCTCCATTACGGGCTACAGGACTTTAAGTCAATCATAACGATTTCAGGGAAACACACAGGAATCTATACTAATACTAGCGGACCCAGCGAATTTTGTTTCGCCCCATTCTCATCTCGCCCCGGCCCCGTCCCGCCCAGTCCCGTAATTTAAAATTTTAAGCGGTCTCAGAGTAACATAAAATAAAAATAATATGGGTATGAAAAATAGATGTTGGCCGATTCTCAGACCTACTCAATATGCTCACAAAATTTCATGAGAATCGGTCAAGCCGTTTTGGAGGAGTACGGGAACGAACATTGTGACACGAGAATTTTATATATAAGATTATAAAGCTGAAGAGTTTGTTTGTTTGAACGCGCTAATCTCAGAAACTACTAGACTTATTTGTAAAATTTATTTTACGTTAGATAGTTCATTTACCGTGGAAGGCTTTAAGCTATACATCATCAAGATACAACTCATAAGTCCAGTGCCGCAACGAAAAATGTTGCGAAAACGGGGAGAAAATATTCGTTTGTGAACTTCCGCTGCGTAAACCGTTTAAGTTACTCAAAAAACATGTGTGACGAGAATACTCTGCATTAACAATTCTACAATAAAAAATCTTACATGTTCAACTCACTACAACCTTATTTATGTAAATAAATTTGTTACAAAATAATGCACTATTTTGCAAGTTGTTATATGTACACGGGTATTGATATCTATTAAAATAAATACATTCTAATATCACGAGCATTTCATTTTGAACAAAGTTGCCCTTTACATCATTTGATTTGAATTAATATAGAATCTTAGAAGCTATCACAGTTTTGATTTAACTCCGCATCAAAACAATACTTGCAGCTTAAGTACCTACAACGCGAGTTAGCGCTAACTATGGTTGCTGGCCTCTCACTTTTACACCTATACTAATATTATAAAGCTGAAGAGTTTGTTTGTTTGAACGCGCTTATCTCAGGAACTACTGCACCAATTTGAAAAAATATTTTTGTGTTGGATAGCTTAGTTATCGAGGAAGGCTGCGTCGGGAGAGGAGACAGCAAACTCAAAACGCGCGGACGATTTCGCGGGGGATCGTTAGTACCCAAATATATACATAGACTGCTAAAAAATGAAGTTAAGCTTTCGTAAACCAGCAGTCTATGCACATCATTCACCGACTCCATAAAAAAAAATCTCCTAATTGTAAGACAAATGCGTTATTTTAAGCTTTTAAGACAGTTTTTTTAAAGGCATTTAATTTTTAACATTGTTATATTATACTGGACCGATTTTGATAAAACTTACACTTTTCCCTAAGTTAGAATATGCCTAATTGAACTAAAAAAGAATCAACAGGAATCCGTGGACAAACATACAAATATTCAAACACACACTTACGAAATGTTGCATACGTGTTAAGAAGTCTTACTGTATCAACATACTCAATTTTTATAAAATTGTATACATTCAATTGATTAACTCCTTTTTTTGAGTCGGTAAAACCCTTCTGTAGTCAGGTTCAATACTCCTGTATCTTACTTGTTTAACATGAAAAGGTGCCTACACTATTTTCTTGCTTAAGATATCATCGGTATACGTATTTAAATAGTAAAATAAGTAATAAGCTGCTTCGCTTTAATATCTTAATAATTCAAAAATGTTTCATATTTAACAAGTAGATAGCTGCGGACATAACTACTCTGCTTTTAACCCTCGGGAGCCACCTTAAGTTAAAAGCAGCAGATTTTACTGCAGTATTCGTGAAATTATTAAACACTTTCCATCTCAAATCTTCAAAGAGAAAGAACGAGATAGTAAAAGCACATCATTTTTCGTTAGTTTTACAGTTATTAGCCACTTCGTCTCTTCAGTGCTGCTTTATGTAATTTTATCCATTAACCATAAAAAGGCGTCATAAACTACATAGTTTATGTACAAGGAATTTATTAGCTTACTTTAGCATATTTTTTTCCCAACCTCCCTGTCTGCTATTGTGATATTAAACTATGGGCAAGTTTCACCCCCGACAAATACGTACGAACGAATAAACATAGAACGTAATTTCGTATGAAATATTGGACAGACAACGCTTACCAGAACTTATAAGGAAATTGTGAAACAGGCCGTAACTCTATGTAACTTAGCTGCTCTAATAAAAGGGTATATTCACAAACAGGTGGAGAAACGCCACAAAAAATAACTAGTCTTAAGGCCATTAAAATATCTGTGGGTGGCACTTAGTAACTCCTAATTACTTTCTTGATAAGGTATAATAATAAGGTAAATAACACAGTTTGTTTTAATATTTTTCATTTGTTTATAAGTTGATATGATACAATGTTGAAGAGTTCAATACTCTATCGTTCTAGGGTAGCTATAGGACGTTTTTAGGGTACCGTAGCCAAACGGCAAAAAACGGAAACGATATAGTTTGGTCAAATCTGTCTGTCTGTCTGTCTATCTGTCCGTCCGTATGTCACAGCCACTTTATTCTATAACTATAAGCAACATCTGTTGAAATTTGGTAGGAATATTTCTCCTGTTAACCGCTTTACGATTCTTATACAAAAAATAATGATATTTAACCCCTTAACTCCGCCCATACATAAAACTTAAACCTAAAAATATTTTTTTTGTCAAACCTTTGCGTGATGGTGTCTATGGCTAGGTCTTTTTGAATGACAGAGAGGTTTCTAAAATCATTTTCTTTTAAAGTTTTTTGTACTAACTAGGTAGTAAGATCATTTCCTAGATTTTGTTATAGTAGGTATGTGACTGAGTTGTTTCGGCTGGGCCCAAGTTGCTAATGACGTGTGTGGCTGACTATTTATTCTATCCCACTCTATTATGTAATGTAGGTACCTCGATTTGACGTATTAATATTTAGGAAAAAATCCTTACAGTAATGTAAAAAATAAATACAGCTATTACATACTTGTAAAATATAATCAGTCACTAGTTTTCTTAATGACCCTACGCCCATATCTCTTTTACAGTAGCAACGACACTGGTATATACTTTAACTATCTTTATACTGCACATTCGATAACCTATGACAAATCGCATAACCTGCCACAATAATTAGTATATAAGGTAATAGAGGCGAGGGAGAAATCACAGTTGAGTTGGAGCGGGTCGACTGCAACATGAGGGCAGTAGTGCTATTGGTTTTGGCCATTGCGGCTTTGGCTGCTGGCCGCGAGGTGGACGACACCATGCTTGGTAAGGACATCGGTAAGGATACCATTTTTTTTATTTCAAATACTTCTCTACTACCACGTCTGGTATTTTAAAAAGTCAGCACGTCTTATGCTATCTTTTAACAATATCAAACCCCAGTAGCAAATATAACACATCCAAAAATTTTATCTCCAAAAAGGGTTGCATTTTTTAATCAAGTGTTTTCAAATCCAATATATATAAATTGATGGTTTTTATTAACAGTTACCATGGACATCAAGCAGAGGCAAATGTTTATTCTGAAATTACTTAACCACGTCTTGGAGCCCGTCATGTACAAGGAAATCGAAGACATTGGCAAGAACTTCAACATTGAGGAGAACATCCAACTGTTCACCGTTAGTATATTAGTGTCTTCATAATTTTGTCTCATGATAATACTTTAAATATTATTCAAAGACCCAATTAACTTTCCTTTGTCTTTATAGAGAACCGATGTCGTGAAGACGTTCGTGAAAAACATGAAACTTGGTATGCTTCCCCGTGGCGAGGTCTTCACCATCCACGTCGACCGCCAGCTAAAGGAAGTCGTAACCATGTTCCACATGCTTTTTTACGCCAAAGACTTCGTCACCTTTATCAAGACTGCTTGCTGGATGCGCCTATACCTCAACGAAGGCATGTTCGTCTATGCTCTCACTGTTGCTGTCAGACACCGTGAAGACTGCAAGGGAATCATCCTCCCCCCTCCTTACGAAATTTATCCATTCTACTTCGTGCGCGCTGATGTCATCCAAAAAGCTTACCTGCTCAAAATGAGAAGAGGACTCCTTGACCAGAGGCTGTGCGATTTCTACGGAATCAAGAAGACCGACAAGGATGTTTTTATAATTGATGAGAATGTATATGACAAACGGACCATCCTTAACGACGAAGATAAACTTCGCTACTTCACGGAGGACATTGATCTAAACACCTACTATTACTACTTCCACGTCGACTATCCGTTCTGGATGAAAGATGAGTGCTTCGACAAAGTCAAAGTTAGGCGATTCGAGCTCACTTTGTACATGTATCAGCAAATCCTTGCCAGATACTACTTGGAACGTTTGTCTAACGGTCTCGGCAAAATCAAGACTCTGACATGGAACAAGACAATTAGGAAGGGATACTGGCCCTGGATGACGCTGCACAACGGTGTCCAACTTCCAATGAGAGACAACAACTACGTCATCGTTCGTGATGACAATGTACGCAATCTTCGTCTAGTGGAGACATACGAAATGATTATTAAGGAAGCTATTCTCAAAGGATACGTTGAGGTATGTACAAGTACAATAAGTAATTTTTATCGTTTAAAAATATATATTTTATATTTTTAATATTGTTAACAGATAAACGGCTTAAGACTGGAATTGACCAAGCCTGATGATGTGGAGACTCTTGGCAGACTCATCTACGGAAAGATTGACAAGACTGAAATGGAGAAGGACCAAGTTGATGCTTACAGATATTTACTTATCATCATGAAATCGGTTCTGGGACTCAACACAATGACCTCTGACAAGTAAGTTTTAGTTTCTATTTATTAGTACCCACGTGAGTATTTATTTCACATCACCAAAAAAAGAGATGAAACTGATAGTGATGAATAAAATATAAAAGCACAAAATATGACATATGACACAATTTACAGGTTTTAATGGAATATCTGGCTTAAATTGAGAAGTTGTTTCTAAACATATGATATGTTAGTAATATAACATGTAATACCTGTGAAAAATACGACTCTGTGTCAAAAAAATTTCCTGATTAATATTATTTTTTACAGATACTTCGTTGTGCCATCTGTTTTGGACAGCTATCAAACCGCTCTCCGTGACCCCGTCTTCTACAAGCTTCAGAAACGCATCCTTGACTTGGTGCTGCTCTTCAAACTTCGTCTGCCAAGCTACAACAAGGAGGACCTCTACTTCCCCGGCGTGAAGATCGACAACGTTGTTGTTGACAAACTGGTCACCTACTTTGATGACTATCTCATGGACATGACTAACGCCGTCATGCTGACTGAGGATGAGCTTAAGAAGACCACCTCAGACATGAAATTCTTTGTCCGCAAACGCCGCCTGAATCACCAGCCCTTTAAGGTGACCATTGATGTTCTCTCTGACAAGGCGGCCGACTGTGTTGTCAGGATCTTCTTGGGACCAAAATATGACGAAGCTGGTCGTCTTATTGACATCAATCAGAACCGCATGAACTTCGTCGAACTTGACACCTTCCTTTACAAACTGACTACTGGTAAGAACGTCATCACGAGGAACTCCTACGACATGCACAACTTGGTCCGTGACCGCATCATGACCCGTGACCTGTGGAAGAAGGTTGACACCATCACTGACTTTAGAGATCTCCTCGTTAAGGATTTGAGGAACTACCACACTGGATTCCCCACCAGGCTCCTTTTGCCCAAGGGTAGGGTTGGAGGTATGAAGATGATGCTGTACGTCATCTGCACTCCTCTGAAGCTGGTAGACAACGTTGACCTGAACATCCTGGACACCAACCGCAAGGACTTTATGGTTGACTTCAGGTCTACTGTTCTTCTGGACAAGAGGCCTCTTGGATTCCCATTCGACCGTCGCATTGACGCTGTAAAATTCTTCACTCCTAACATGAGGTTTGTCGATGTCATGATCTTCCACAAGAAGCAGATGTGTGATATGAAGACGCGCTGGAACAGGTGGGTCCTAAAGGACTACAACATGGTTGAAAAAACACTGATGGATGACGCGTTTTTTGTGGATACCGACATCCGCACCAAGACCATGATTGATCGCGACGATCGTGACATGAACGTGTTCGACACATACTAATCAATTTGCGCTCGATTTAGTTGGAATTATGACAATAGTAGCTAGGAATGAAGCAATTTCAAAATTAAAAAATAAATCTCAATTATTTTATAAGCTGTATTTTATTTTTTCCGCTCCTTAAATAAATCCGTCTTATAGAGATTAAATTTTACCCAGAATCTTGAAAAATAGGTTCATATCACCAGCAATTCTGCGAACACTTGGACAGTCACATCACACAAAACTTACTTTTATCCCAAAAAGTAGAGCGTGAATTCGTTTTTCAAACAAGTTACGCCGATAACAAACTCTTAACAAGCATAACTTCATAAACTAAAAGTCAACTAGACATAAAAATCGCAACCATATACGTACTCGACTTCTATTTTTCTCCTCACAAAAGTACCTGCTACTCTTTTGATATGGTTCAATTTATGATGAAAAGAAAAACAAAGTGGGCCGACCATTTTGGATGTCTATATCCGTTTTACATTATACACATAGAATTTGTTGCTTTCTCCACTGTCACATAGGCCATCAAACGATTTTTTTTCATTTACTTACTTCATCGGATTAGAAGCTGTGATTATGTTTAATAAATGACACAAACATTAACTGACGGAATCTCATTACCCTTCCTTCAGGATATTGCGTAGTCGGGTAAATATTTACACATTACGTTTTTGTAACATCTTGACACAAGGCGGGAAACAGTAGAGGTTGACTAAAGCAATTCATATTTACTCACTTGAACACTCACGCTGAATACTGAATTAAGTAAACCTAAAAAAAGATTTGGGACATTTCCTTGGATAGGAATGCTAAAATCAAGAAAAAAGTTTCAGTAGACATTGGAAGCTGGATGGAATAATAAAAGAAAACCCGAAATAAAGAGCTGGCAATAGAATTAAAGACCCAATGGTGTGCACAAACAGTTAATATATTAGGGAGTTTTCGAGCAAAATTTCGATATGATCAGCAAAGTTATAAATACGATAATTATACCGAAACATCAAGGAACTGGTCTGCCACCATAGTGGCGTTGCATTATCAATGTACAGCATACATGTCTGCATCTGGGGCTGATCATCACAGTTACCTTGTAAACACAAAAAATCGAAGAGGCAGACATCCAGCCGTTGAAGTCTGAAGCAAAATTTTTGACATTTCGCGTCGACAATTTAAATTTTCTATTAAATTTAAATTAAATCAGCGTTATCTCCGCGAAATGCCAAACATATTGCTAGATTAAAAAAAACTTGAAGTACACACTTGTCAAATTGGAATTATTTGATCTAAAAAAAAATAGAAAGACCACGAAAAAAATCCGCCGGCTGGTTTTCTTTGCGATCGCTATTGACAAAATGTAAAAAAATATATATAGTACTTTACTATGCGCACATGTCTGCCTATCGGAGTGATGTTTGAATTTCTTATGAAAACCAAGAATTTCTATGGGGCAGACTTTCAGGCCTCTGATATTCCAAAGACAAACCTTTTTAACTGACTTCAAAAAAGGAGGAGGTTATCAATTCGACTGTATGTTTTTTTCGCCAACCTAGAGGGTATACCTTCTAGTTGGTCCCATTGTTGCCAATTTGGGATCTGATGATGGGATCTTCGTGTAATCGAATGAAACCCTCAAATTTTAAAGGCACGTATTGTGTTTTTTACTTGTATGAATTAACCTAAACTGTAACCTACCTTGATGTGAAAGTTGTGCATATGCTCGCCAGCTCCCTAACTTTATTATCAATAGTCATCTCATCTACTAAACTAATGAATACATGCCAAATCACTCGAAAACTCCTATCTTCAGACACTTCTTTCCACAATGTGTCACTTGGATAAAGCCTGCGATACGAGTACAAGTGTTAAATTGATACATTGCTTATCTCAAAAAACTAGATGTGATAAGGATAATAAATGATTTATTTCAGGTAAATTACACCCATAAAGTAACATAACACCTATTAAAAGAAATATGTAATAATAATCACTATTGAATTTAATGTTTCGATATTAATTACATTTAAGTACAAATTTCACAGAAATAATGAATATTATTACGTAGCAATAAATCTGTACTAATATTATAAAGAGGAAAGATTTGATTGTTTGTTTGTGCTTTGATTTAGCTCCGAAATTACTAATCTAATTTAAAAAATATCTTTGTACATAAGAACCCTGCATTATCTGTGATGAACTAAGGCTATACATATAACATTTTCAAAAAGTAAGAGATCCGTAAGAAAATATCAAAAATTAAACCGAAGGTATGTAAGGAAAATCTTCATATCGCGAACACTGCCTTAACTATAGACAAAAGAGCAAAGTGATATACTACAATTTTATAAAGGATATCAATATCTGCAATTAAGTCCGAAATACCATATGTCTAACTTGAAGGCCGTGGTCACATCTCTACGGTGGCGTAGAGCGTGCCACGGCGTAGCACCGTAGACCGTGCTACGGCGAGACGCCGTACCGTGCTAACAGTTTTGTCACAATAACCCTTTTTTAGGGTTCCGTAGCCGAATGGCAAAAACGGAACCCTTATAGTTTCATCAAGTCTGTCTGTCTGTCTGTCTGTCTGTCCGTCTGTCTGTTTGTCTGTCCGTCCGTATGTCACAGCCATTTCATTCTGTAACTATAAGCATTACACTGTTGAAATTAGGTAGTAAGATGTATCCTGTTAACCGCTTACCGATTCTCATAGAATAAATAAAAAATAATGTCATTTAAGAGGGGGCTCCCATACATGAAACGAAAACCAAAAAAAAGTTTTTTAGTCAAACCTATGCGTGTGTGGTGTCTATGGATAGGTCTGATTAAAATGAAATTTTTCTTGAACCATTTTCTTTTTAAGTCTAACGTTGCTTAGCTAGACGTTTCCAAAGTGGTAAAATGCCCCCCCCCCCCCCCCATCTTACTTCTAAACCAAGCAAGTGAAAATTTTGAAAAAAAAAATATAATATAGATCGTAACAAATACTTTCAAGGAAAATTGGTTTGGACAAGATCGAACGAGTAATTTTTGAGACATAGCATGTTTTCAACAACCGCAAACATAACTTTGTACTTCATACAAACACTATGAAAAACAAAGTTATGTTTGCAGTCAACAAAATTTTGTGGTATTTTACTGAGTAGAAGTAAGTGGATTCCCTAATTCAGTTAAAGTTAGCACGGAACCCTCAGTGCGCGAGTCCGACTCGCACTCGGCCGGTTTTTTTAAGTTAAAATATGCAAAATTAGCGCGGTATGAAGTAAAGCACAGATTTCCTACCTCGGTATGAATCTTTATAAATTATTCAAGTAAATTTCTTTTTATTATATATCCTTTGGACATTCCCACACATCGCCATCTAGTCCCAAAGTAAGCTACTCAAAGCTTGTGTTATGGTGTTATGGGTGCCAGACAACGGATATAATACTTATTAAATACTTTTTGTTTGTAAATACATACATGATATACATAGAAAACACCCAGACCAATACAAACAGACATGTTCATGCACACAAATGTTTGTATTGTGCGGGGATCGAACCCGAGGCATCCAAATGTACGCGGGCAACGCCACGGGGAACGCTATATGGAATATCTCTATACAGTATGTCCAATTACCAGGGATCTTACTTTTGAATCTCTCGCGTCAAGATGAAGAGTGATATTCATTGTTTAATGTCCGATTTTCCTATGAAAATTTTTATAATAACACATGGAAGTGATTTGAAAAAAGATAAATGAATTTTGTGAGTACCAACGCTAATATTTTTCGTAATTTGCATTGATTTTTGATTTGTTTTCGAACGATACTAGCACGCCATATTCAAGCGAGTGATTCGAAAATAGAGCTCCAGTTATGTAGTAATTAAACTTGGACAATATCTACATTGAATTCAGCGAGAAAAATACTGCATATTTGGGGGTCAATTCCAAACCCCTACTATACTGAAGAGACTTGTTTTTACTTTTATTTCAACAAAAGAATACTAAACTCGCAACGGCGCTTTGAGTCTCACGTCGTGTGGGACTCGTTTTTTGAAGAAAAAAGTGTGGTGTACTAATATATTTCAGAGACGCTTTCATTTTTAATTGCTGAAAGAAGAAAGTATTTTTGAAATAATGTACTTAGCAATCGCTGCTTTTGCTCTATGACTTCAAGAGTTATTAACGGTTAAAAAGACCCCTTTACTCATATTAACGTAAAATAGCCTTAATAATGTTTTTAAGTTTATTTTTGAAAATACATATTTAAATGCACAGCTTGGCAGAATTATGCAAATTCATTTTGTTTTTCAAAGTGTTTGTATGAAGGACAAAGTTTATGTTCGCGGTTAAAAATTATTTCGTTCTAGTTCAAACTTATATTCGTTGATAGAAGATTGGTTAAAATCTACCAACATTGCATTTTTTTTAAATTTACATTCTTACTTTAAAAGTTGGAGGTTAGAAAAGTGGAGACACGCCCATTGTACCACTTTAGAAGAGAATTCAATTTTGAATTACTCGATTAGTGCAGGTTACTACAGTTTGTTTCGGACTACAATGTTTATTACAACGCATGTCATGGCAGCCTTAAATTTGGCAACACTATAACTATGTCTTCATTTCTTGTCTTGTATGATTCACAGGTGTATGCTTTGTTGGTTGTCCTCAAAAATACCTCTTTATCATTTTAAAAGGCATATCCCACACTTTTTTTTAGTTTTAGTTAAATCATGTATGGGAAGCCTCCATTGAAATTTAACATTTTTTTACCACAATTGTAAAGCGGTCAGCAGGATGCACCTACCTATATTCCATGTATCTGTTACTAAGGTTCAACTGTGTAATGCCAATAGTTTCAGAATTAAGTGGCTGTAACATACGGACGGCCAGAAAGACAGACAGACTTGACGGAACAATAAGGGTTCCGATTTTGCCATTCAGCTAAGGTGCCTAAAACGAAATCCAACGAATCGATTGTCGTTTTTCGTACCCGAAACGTTTTTCCTAAGATGGAATCCTTAGTAATTACTAAATGTTTAGAATTCTCAAAACGATTATCATTTTGATAGATTTCGTTTTTCGTAGTTTTTTCAAGTTATTCTGAGAAGCAGTTCTTATCTTAAAGATGAAATAAGAAACCAAAAATTTGCGCACGGGCGGGACTTGAACCAGCAACCTTTTGGCAAACCGGGCCAAAAGGTTGCTGGTTCAAGTCCCGCCCGTGCGCAAATTTTTGGTTTCTTATTTCATCTTTATGAATATAAAATATGACACTGTGAGTGTTAAAAACATTCTAAAGCATCAGTTCTTATCTTTTTAGTTCAATGTCAAATTTGCTACATTTGTACTTATAGTTGTTATCAGTGGCGTAGCTATCATAGGGCCAGGTGGTGCAGTGCACCAGGGCCCCGGAGCTCAGGGGGCCCTCTAGCCTCAGCTTTGAAAAAAAAATGAAAAATTTAAAAAAATCCAAAAATTGAAAAAAAAAATTGTGAGTCTCGAGCCTGCTCACAAGACTTTCGTTTTTTTTCTATTTTTTTTTTCATTCAAATCTACATCACCAATGATAAAACTCCTTATTTAACATTTTCAACACATGCGCCAAGCGTCCTCGATAAGTATGTGCTCTTTGTTTGTTTGTTATCGTTATTTCAGTTATATGGTAGTTTGGATGAGTACGCCCGTAACACATTGGACCAGCTCACGACGCTCACGTACTTGACGGTCGTGAGATCAATTCACCAATTCCACCCATTAACTTTTTAATGAAGTTTTCATTCGCTCTTGCCTTGCATCAGTTCTTATTTATGATATTTGTTGCGATGTTTTCAACTTTCTGGGGTCTGGGACGTACTACAGTAGTTGATGCTAGGTGTGTCGCTGACTGTTGTACTTCGTAATTCCCTACTACCAGCCTTATTTCATTAAGGATCACCACTAATGCTTTGATTTCTATTCCGCACATCCATCCATCTGGCACCAAATTCTGGTAAACCTCATTTTCGCAGTAAAAATTTCCGATGACAAGATATGTATGTTACAGGTTGCAACACAACGCTAACCGTATAATCTATGATAGCGCTCAACCTGATCGGCAATAAAAAATAACCAACGTTTTTCTAAGCTCAAGTTCAAATTGACAAACGAGCTACTATAGCAACTATAATATCTGCTTACGAGTTAATATTGATTTTACCGCATCATTACCAAACAAACTGTTTTTTATAGTGGTTCTTTTTTGTTGAGCTTCCTGTAATCTATACTAAACATTGACAAGCAATATAGGAAAATCCTCAGATCAGAGAAAGGACTAGATTTGTAACGGAGGCGTGGCGCGTGTCCCGCGACATGCCCAGAAACGAATATCGCTCGCGAAACAAGCCGGGTCACTCTGTAGTCACAGTTCAGACGTTTAATTGGAATGTTGTCCGAGATTTTTGCAAAATGCCAAATTGCTGTGTGGTCACGTGCAAAAAAAGGAGCGAAACGAAAAACTACAAGAATAATGGAGTCACTTACCATATGTAAGTATTAGATTTTCATTGTTATTTTGCTTAAAAGTCAAAAAAAGTAACAATATTAAGGAATAAATTCAGTGCCGAATGAGTTACCATGATACCGAACTTGATTGTGATGTATATTTAGACATGTTATACATTGATGACTTAATATAGCAGCCACTTAGTGATACATTTCTTAATGACCCCGCAATGTATCCTGTTGCTACCGATATCCACTGCTGCGTAAAAATACATGGTACGGCCGCATGTGCCGGTCGCGAAACAGTGCAGTGCTAGTGATTATTGCCATTGAGATAATTTATCGATAAACAGGCTTATATGCTCAAGTAAGAGGTCTCTATTTTTATTATTCAAGCAATTTTGTATAAATGAATTATTTGTTTTTATATAACTGACTAATATTTAATTATTATTGTACAGAGTAAATTTGTATTGGTTGGTATACAGCAACCGATTTTACTACTTAAATATCTAGACAAATAAACGTTGTTTATGTGTCTCTGTTCTTGTACCTAATTAATTAAGTACGGTCTCTACACCTGTTTTTTTTTACATTTAGAGAGTAAAAAATACGTTTGCCTCATTCCAGTTTTCCGAAGGTCCCAACTTTCAGATAGTAAGAAGCTGACAGTAACCACTAAAAATATTAAAGAACAGATGATATCTAAAGCTTTACCCCATTTTATTGGTTTGGACTTATTTGAAGACATACAATTTCACCAGTATGAGCAATCACCACAAAATCGTTTATTCTTTTAATTAATAAATATTCTATATTGTCATCTGCGTCGTTGTTTATTTACTCCCTTTTTCTTCCATTGATTTAGCCTACTAGGGATGATTCAACCCACTGTTTCCTATTCTTATTCCCTATCAATAATTTTGAAGGCATAATAAAATAAGTTCAAACTACGCGGAAAGAGGGGAGGAGGGCCCAATTCTCTCCCTATGCACCAGGGCCCTTGCCCCCCTAGCTACGCCACTGGTTGTTATATGAAACCTTATAATTGACCTTACTCATACATAAGTTATATATCATAGACATTAAAGTTTTGTTGCGCTGTATGATTTCTTAATAATAATAATAATAATAAAAAGTAGTAGGCCTCGATGTCCGATGAGCACTAGTAGTTGTACCTATAGTCATGGATCAATGATGAATGCTTCTAAACTAAACTCTACCTGGATGCTACCGTTATCCTAGTCACCATAGGATAAATTTTCGCATAAATTTCTATGCGATGTGATTGTAGGTGTAATTTAAATTTAGATGAATAGTATGAGGATATGATGAATAATGCATGGAAGACGGTACTCTAAGTTAAAAAAAGTCGCTTTTATTAACTATTTAATTTACCATAGCTTAGAAATGAAACTGTATTATTGTCTGGTTATCTTAACTATACTTTCTTATTAATATATGTAATATATTATTTGACAACGACCACATACATTGCTTCAGAACAGTACTTACTCTGAGATCAGTCTCAAAGTAAGTAGCTATTACACTTGTGTTATGGAAATCAGAAACAACAGTGGTAACACAACACCTAGACCCAAGATAATGTAGAAAGTTCTAAAGAAAAAAGCAACGAAAATATTTCAAGCTACTAATGTACTTACATACATAATTAAAAATGACCTAAACATAACTACTTGAATACATAAAAATATCTATAAGTTAACAGTGATTATAATAGGGGAAATAGAGAAGGACAAACCTTGACTAGACTTCTTGAAATAATACTTTGACAATGAAGTCTTGATGGTATCAGGTAGGGAGTTCCAGAGTCTTATAGCACTGAGGGTAAACAGAAGCGGTCTTGTGAAAAGGTGTGTATAGCTGGAGGGCATTGTTGGGATGGAGGGCTCGAGAACCTATGTCTCTCATAAATTTGAAATGGCATTTGAGATAGTTGGGAAAATTCGGGTTGGGTACAAAGGACTCAAAGATTTCTGCGCTGACGAATAGTGAACCAATTTAGTTGAGAACGGAATAGAGATATATGGTCATACTTTTGGATGCCAAAAACAAAACCGAATGCAGTTATTTAGGAGACGCTCAAGCTGGTTTAAATGTTTTTGGGACAGCTTGGTGCAGCACACATCTGTGTAATCGAATACAGGCAGTACCAGTGCCTGAACCAGCATTTTGATACTCTTCGGCAGAAAGTTCGGAAATCGGTAGAGTGTTCAAAGCGAGTAAGTTACTTTTCTGAGTCTCAGCGATCTGGTTAGCCCAACCTGTCCGCCCGTTTGAGGTTATTAACTGTTGTTAATAACCTCAAACGTCGAACTAAAATTACCGGCATCAGTCTGGGAATAAATCTGCAGATCGTCAGCATTAAGATGATAAGGGCAACCAAAAAGATCATGGGTAGTGTAATTAATAAAAAGCGAAAACAATAAAGGCGATATGGATACAGCATTATAAGTATGTCCGGAACTGTCTGATAAAATGACTTTGTTCAGTCAATGCAGGATTATTTGTGATAGTACTACACAAATATGGATAGTAGACCTATTTTTATGAGTTAATGGCAAAAGTCTAGATAATTTAATACTACTTTACCTTATAGAAAATATTTTAAAAGCTCTCAAAGCTTTAAAACTGGTGGCGACATCTAGCAGAATGTTGTGTAAGTCAATGATAGTTGTAAACACGTGCTACAAACTGATACGATGCTCAGCACTCGGAATTATACTAATAGCCGCTAGATGGCAGTGCATATTTCGCTTTCAGTCACTAGATGGTATTACCATTATAAAATGTATTTATATTAAAACATTAATCCTTATAAAGATTTCAAAAAGCTCTGTTCTGCCTTATTTGCATCCTGCTGTATCTCACGTGATACATATAAATATATTGTTAGTATTAACATGGATGTATGTTTTGAAAAGTGACGTCACTTTTCGATACATCTTCGATATCTTCTTATTCTTATTTATTCTCTGTTTTATCTGTTTATGTATATGATAAATCAAAGTTACACCACTTATAAGGCGCGAACGAATATACTGTTTTTGAAACTTGGGGAAAGAGAAACTTTCAGGCATTGCGACAAAGCTCCTTAGTATAACGACCGACATCCTTGGTTTCAAGATAAAAAAACTCCTTATTATGGAATGCTCATCCTTTACCTAGTTTAGTTACAAATTTGTTTGAAGGCTTAGGGTATGGAGTTCTAATGACGTTTTAATATTAAAATATATATTTATAGGTCGACCGAAAATTTAAGACGTTTCTGACGTCATTTTTATCGCCATCGTTTTTATTGCCCTCCCAATGCGTGTAATGCGTATCATCCTTATGTAATAAACAATCTTTCTTTCACCTCAAATGAGAACATTTAATTCATAATAATAATATGTAGTACATAAATTGGTAGGACGATAAAAGTGACGTCAGAAAAGTCTCAGTTACTCTGTTTAACTATAGTATTTCTAGTTTTAGGAAAAGGCAAAAAACGGAACCCTTATAGTTCCGTCAAGTCTTTCTGTCTTTCTGTCTGTCTGAAAAATATATAATGTAGATCTTAACAAACATATTCAAAGAAAATTAGTTTGGACGTGATCAAACAAGTAGTTTTTGAGATAAAGCACATTTTCAACAACCGCAAACATAATATCTTGCAAACACTATGACAAACAAAGTTATATTTCTTGTCAACAAACATTGCGGTATTTTAGCTGAGTGGAATCAAGTGGATTCCCTAATCCAGTTAATTTCCATAGAGTCGTTTTTTTTAGTTAGTGGAGGCGAAGTCGTAAAACTTTTTAGGGTTCCGTAGCCGAATGGCAAAAAACGGAACCCTTATAGCTTCGTCAAGTCTGTCTGTCTGTCCGTCCGTATGTCACAGCCATTTTATTCTGTAACTATAAGGATTACACAATTGAAATTTGGTAAGAAGATGTATCTTGTTAACCGCTTACCGATTCTCATACAAAAAATAAAAAATAATGACAGTTAAGGGGGGGCTCCCATACATGAAACTAAAACCAAAATTTTTTTTAGTGAAACCTATGCGTGTGGGATGTCTATGGATAGGTCTTCTAAAATGACGTAGATGTTTCTAAAACCATTTTCTTTTAAAATCTAAGGTATCATAGTCAGTGGTTAAATGGGCGTCCCCCCCCCCCCCATTTATCTTCTAAACCAAGCAAGAGTAAATTTTGAAAAAAAAATATTATGTAGATCTTAACAAATACTTTCAAAGAAAATTAGATTTGACGGGATCGAACAAGTAGTTTTTGAGATATAACACATTTTCTACAACCGCAAACATAACTTTGTACTTCATACAAACACTATGAAAAACAAAGTTATATTTGCAGTCAACAAAATATTGTGGTAACAATAAGCATCGAACTGCTGAAATTTGGTAGGGAGATGTATCCAAAATGATGTATAGTACTTTTTGAGATATAGCACATTTTCAACAACCCCAAACATAACTTTGTTCTTAATACAAGCACTATGAAAAACTAAGTTATATTTGATGTCAACAAAATATTATGGTATTTTGGCTAAGTGGAAGTAAGTGGCCCGTAATTTAGTTAAAGATGGCACGGAACCCTTAGTGCGCGAGTCTGACTCGCACTTAGCCGGTTTTTTATTTATGGTAACGTGTGTACTCGATCCGTAATTCGTTATCCAGGTTCTCATCATTTAGTTATTTTTACGAACCACGGTTTTGGTTCGTAAATTATCTTATTTGACTATAATTGGTATGCACAATCAATCAGACCCGGCTTAGCACGGGTGTAATAGAGCCTTTGAAACTTAGGAATAATATTGTGGTCCTACTTTACAGAAAATAAAAAATCTCCTATCAACCTACGGAATCGTTGTTTTAACAAAGAAACTTATCTAAACTTTTCCATATTTAGTGTAAAATTAGTTAGTATAAATACGGCTTAAATCATAAGTTTCCTTTTTGACCGTCGAGTAAAACTGACGCTTATTTTGTAAACAGTTAAATAATCTTATTTATTATTTTGACCAGACTTTCGGGTCACTTAAGATAATTTTTATCAAAAAACAGCCGATGTTTATTTACTTGAAAAATTATCTTTCTTTACTTTGACCTTCAATTTAGAGATTATTGTTGGAATGTCGTGAGATTTTTAATATTACTACTAGTTCACGCGACTTCGTCCGTGAATAGTTCGGTATTTCGCCAAACATGGTTTAGTTTAATATGATATAGCACAATTTCTGTTCGCATTTTCGAAATAACCGTTCTTATAGGTATGTAGCTAATTATTAAAACAATGAACCCCTATTTTTAAGTCAAGCCATAGAGACGACTTCCTATATCAATTTGACTCCGTAGTTACATTCGAAAAACTATTTTAATCTTCTAATATACAAAATTCTCGTGTCACAGTTTTCGTTGCCATACTCCTCCGAAGCGGCTTGACCGATTTTGATGAATTTTTTTGTGCTTATCCGGTATCTATGAGAATCGGACAACATCTATTTTTCATCCCCCTAAATGTTAGGGGTAGTCCACCCCTATTTTTTTTTATTAATATTTTAGACAATTTTTAATTTCTATTTTTTTATGATACAACATACATACAATCCTAAATTTTCACCCTTCTACGATCAACCCTTATTTTTTAATAGCCATTTTAGTAATTTAAGGGCGAAACAAAATTCGCTGGGAATGCTTGACGGGGCTGGGGGCGAAACAAAGTTCGCTGGGTCCGCTAGTCTACTATATAATAATAAGTCGGGTTTTCCTTCCTGACGCTATAAATCCAGAACGCACGAACCGATTTCCACGGTTTTGCATCCGTTGGAAAGGTCTCGGGCTCCGTGAGGTTTATAGAAAATAAAATTCAAATATAAAATAATAAAAAAACTTCTTCTTTTAATCACCAAACTAAAGGTTACATAAAACGAAGCCATCTGGTGGCGAAACGGAGTTCGCGGGGATTGCTAGTATTTTGATAAAAACGCTAACTCAATGTTTCTAGTCAACGAACAATTAAGTTAAAAACCGGCCAATGGAAGTTGGACTCCGTACTGAGGGTTCCGTGCCAACTTTAACTAAATTACGGGCCACTTACTTCCACTTAGCCAAAATACCATAATATTTTGTTGACATCAAATATAACTTTGTTTTTCATAGTGTTTGTATGAAGAACAAAGTTATGTTTGCAGTTGTTGAAAATGTGCTATATCTCAAAAAGTACTATACATCATTTTGGATACATCTCCCTACCAAATTTCAACAGTTCGATGCTTATAGTTACAGAATAAACTGGATGTAACATACGGACGGACAGACAGACAGACAGACTTGACGAAACTATAAGGGTTCCGTTTGCCATTCGGATACGGAACCCTAAAAACCGGCTAAGTGCGAGTCGGATGCGAGCACTGAGGGTTCCATGCCAACTTTAACTAAATTAGGGGTCCATTTACTTGTACTTAGCCAAAATACCACAATATTTGGTTGACAGCAAAAATAACTTTATTTTTCATAGTATTTGCAGGACGGACAAAGTTATATTTGCGGTTGTTGAAAATGTGCTATATCTAAAAAAGTACTAGTTCAAACTCATATAAACCAATGTTTGTTGAAAGTATTTGTTAATTACTACATTATGTACGTTTTACAAAATGTTTACTTACTTAGTTCAAAAGTAAGAGGGGCTCACGCCCATTTTACCACTTTAGAACCTATTCATAGACTTACATGCATAGTTTTTTTTGTTTGATATCTATGTTTGGGAGCCCCCCTCAAATGTATTTTTTTTTGTAAAGCGAAATCATAAAGCGGCTGACAGGATACACCTATGATGCTGATAGTTTCAGAATAAAGTGGCTATTACATTAGGACGGACTGACAGACAGATTTGACGAAACTACGGGTTTAGATTTTTGCCTTTCGGCTGCGGAACCCTAATAAGAGCCCTCTAAATACATAATGTTTCTAGCCCTAAATACCTTTGCACTCATCAGCGATGAGCCCGCGCAGTGGAGAACGGCTCAATCAAACCATTGATGTGAGGTCTTTCCTCAATTTTACTTGTAAAATATGAACGAGTATGTAAACTTATAAGCATATATATACTAGGTATAGCACAGGATAGGAACACAAAGCTCATATTGAAACGGCTTGCCAATTACCTTATTCAGGCAAGTATAGATAGAAAGTAAATCTTAACCCTCAGACCCTTTAAACACTGCAACTTTAAGCAGCGATGCAGTTGCGATGTTAAAGCGCGTTGGCATCGATGCAGTCGCAAAATGACAACCTTTTCACACTGCGCTACTTTTAGCATCGATACAGTCGCGATAATGACGCGCGTTTCCATCGATACAGTCGCTATGCAGAACCTGGAATTGGACAAATTATGTACTGATTTTTTGAGACTCCATCGATACTAATACGCGAATGCATCAATGTTAAATTTAATCTGTTCATTGCGTGAGTCGCGATGCTGAAGCGCGTTTTCAAAACGCGCGATTGCATCGATGCTAAAAGTCGCAGTGTGTAAGATGTTTAAGCACAAGAAGGCATTTAGAATTGTTATCAAATGATTCTTAATCTTTCTTAATTGCAATGCAATGTTGGGATAAAAAGTCTCTTATTTTTTTTAAGTAAAGAGGTAGGTTTCTTTATATTTTCCTTTGATTCTATGATATCGAAATTGCACTTAAAAATTCTGACGGTGGTTAATCTATATCGTATAAATCATATCTATTTCTTGAGAACCATACCTTTAATGACTCCATAAAATGTTATTATGGAATGGAAATAAAGAAAATAACGAAGAAAATTTGCGTAACGTAGAAAACATCCGAAATTTTCACGAACGTAGTCGCGATATCTTACTAACTTCAGATAATAAGCGTAGTTACAAGTTATTACAAGTACTAACAGATTATGATGTTGTTTACTCACTAACTAACCGTTATGACTGTGTAATGGATTAATAACCCAATAAACTTTATGTCATTCGTCAGTGTAACATGGCGCAATGGTGCATTCAACTATTTATCATATATTCGCAGACAAAGAGATGTCTATGAACTTTAGAAATAAACCCTTATAAATACGAATTGCAGGCAAAATTAAACAGTGTTAGAGACAAGATGAAAGCGTTAACATTAGTGCTGTTAATAATAACAGTAGGCTGGAGTTCAGCCTATTTGATAAAAGTCCCCACTGTACCTACGAAAACAAGGATAGGTAAGTAAAGTTTTGAAATTTTTTAGGGTTCCGTAGTCGAATGGCAAAATATGGACCCGTAATAGTTTCGTCAAGTCTTTCTGTCTGTCTGTCCGTCCATATGTCACAAACTAAGCGAGTGTCTTCTAAACTAAGCGAGTGTAAATTTTGAAAAAAATATATGATGTATATCTTAACAAACCTTCAACGAAAATTAGTTTGGACGGAATCGAACCAGTAGTTTTTGAGATACGAGTATAGCACATTTTCACCAAACGCGAACATAACTCTGTTCTTCATACAAACACTACAAAAACAAAGTTATATTTGCTGTCAACAAAATATTGTGGTATTTTAGCTAAGTTGAAGTAAGTGGATTCCCTAATTCAGTTAAAATTGGCACGGAACCCTCAGTGCGCGAGTCCAACTCGCACTTGGCCGGTTTTTTTTTACTCAACTGAGACAGTCAGATCTTCGGTCCCTAGGGCCCTGAGGCAAAAAACGGTTCGCCCTTGTGTATGTGGTGTTAATTCATATAACTGGTGACATAAGGGCTAGCAGCTTCTACTTGGTCAACGCCATTCAACGGGGTAATATCGCCAGCCTTCTTGGTACCAGTTTCACTGACGTGATTCGGGGTTAGATTAGTTTCTTTTTAGTTTTATTTTCTTTTTACATGTTCGTTATAATCGGGCCATAAATATGCGGCTGTCGTTACTGAGTTAGAAAAATAAATGTCCCACTTTAACACTATTTTACATTTTTACTAGTGGAATAGTGTACCTTACAAAACATTTACAGAACAGTTCTTCAATAGCAACATTCGCACTAAAATTGAACACCCCGTATGTACAAGAGGCAGAGCTCGCGAGCGCTTACTCACGGCATCGGCTCGTAATGTGTACGGCGCAAGAACCGCGCAGTACTTGATTCCCCGGTTCATAAACGATCTACCTCTAACCGTTAAGAATATTTTGAATCCGCGGAATAAAAAGACCAAATTAAAAAAATATTTTCTAACTTTAATAGAAAAGTATATCCACCCAGTTTCTGACTTGTGATGAGGTTTATCTTAAAAACTTATTCAGAGAAAGTTACATTTATATTTATTATTATTTCTTATATAAGTGTTTTAATGAGTCGCTGTGGAAAGCCGTGGGGGAAGCCTATGTTCAGCAGTGGACGTCCTTTGACTGATAATGATGATCATGATGATTAAGTCAATTAATAAGATATAGTCTATAATATAATAATAAGTCATTGATATTATAAAATAGTGTATACATTTTGGCTGTCTCACGCACTGTAGGCAAACCTCAGTGGTTTTTATCAGTGCAAAAAAGAACATTTATTTTTGTATTGTTTTCCTTATATGCTAATAAATGAAAATAAGAAAAAACTTTAAAACACTAGTTGAAAACATATGAAAATCGAACTATACTTAATTTAATAGCACGATCCGTCTGTGAGTTTCGATTTTACGGCCAATGACTGTACCGATAGTGAAATAATTATGTTCCAAAACGCTAATAACAAACTGCATGATGTGCGTACGTAGACTGCTGCTGCTGTCCGTTAAGGTTGACATTATACACCAACATCAAATGAATTTGTTACTCTTATTAGGGTTATTTTAGTCCTTTTAGAGTTCGTATTTCAAGGCGGTAAAATTTTTAAGAAAAGAAAATCTGCTTTTAGTTATTGTTTACTAAAACCTTCTCCTCAGATTTACTAATACTTAAGTGATTTACTAATACAGGTCGAACTCAGAACCCCTTCTTTTTTTAAGTCGGTTAAAAATGTACCTCGTCACACTTTATTATCACCGTACCTACATAGAGTTGGAGATAAATCCATACGTATATCCTTAGCCAACACTTATTTTATAGTTTTTATATACTTTTCAGCTCCTGTAGGATGGGTACACATACAAAAAATGATGCTGCCGCTCTTCGACAATGTCTGTGAGGATAGCACCAACACGCTGATAATGCAATATGCTAAAGAGTTCACCCTGGAAACATCGGATGGAGATTACACAGTAAGTCCAACTAAATATATGCAATTTCATCCAAATAATCAGTATGCAGCATGTGATCTGTAATAAGCGCAATAAATTTAATCAATGAATCCACAAAATATACGTAGTTACCTTAACATAGTCATAGTGTTCTAAAATGTTTTAACTCAGAGGTAAAGAAATCCAAAGCACGGTAATATTAACATTACCGTTTCTTAAGTTATAATCCCTCATCAATGTTTATTAAAATCGCTAATTCGTTGTAGTAAAAGACAATATCAAGTTGTACAACTGGACACATTTGTTTGCAATATATTGCTGGTTCGATTTATTTTATTAGAAAATTAAAATAAATTTATTTTTCATTATGATTAATAAAAACCCTGTAGACTCCTTAGACACTGCGACTTTTAGCATCGATGCAGTCGCACGTTTTGAAAACGGGCTCCAGCATCGCGACTCACGCAATTCTAACGCGCGTCATCGCGACTTACGCAATTCTACACGATACTAACGCGCGTTAGCATCGAGGCAGTCGGTAAAATTCAGTACATAATTTAACAATGTACAGCTTCTGCATCGCGACTATATCGATGCTAAAAGTCGCAGTGAGTAAGAGGTCCTACATTTAATTACTATACGAATCAAAATATTTTAAATATACATATTTCAATTGTTTGCTGATTTGATGAACTAACTATTACTAAACTCTTAACAAAGGCATCTTATATTGTAATGATAATTTTGTAATAGATATAATATTGTTTTATTTATTTTAGAAAACTGGTGTAGTTGAATATCTACGAAACCTTAAAACCACCAAAGGCTTTTTGCCAAAAGGCGAAATATTCACTGAATACAACAAAGACCACGTCAACGAACTGAAAGCTGTGTTTGACCTATTCTATTACGCCAAAGACTTTGATACTTTCTATAGGACAGCCGCATGGGCTCGTCAGAATATCAATTGTGGACTTTTCATTGATGCTATTTACTTAGCCATAGTGAATAGAAGAGATATGGAAAAAATATCAGTTCCAGCGCCTTACGAACTTTTGCCAAACTACTTTATCAATCGTGACGTAGTAGTTAAAGCATCGTTTCTATTAACCGGTGACGACGTAGCACCTGCTGAAGACGTTCGTATAGAAGGGAACTCTTATATTCTTGATGCTAAATATACAACAGATGTTGATGACGGCGACGAAGATGCAAAACTGGCATACTTTAGAGAAGACATTGGCTTAAACGCTTATTACTTTATAAGAAAACTAAGAAACTCGTTTTGGTTAAGCCCACTAACAGACACTACCTTTTACGGAGAAAGAATGTACCTAATGATGAAGCAATTTGCCGCAAGATATGATCTGGAGAGGTATTCAAATGATCTGCCAGAATTGGAAGGATTTTCTTGGGACTCAGCAGTCGATGCTTATGATCCTATGCTTATCTACTCCAATGGCAATGAGTTTGACCATAGAACCTATTCAGGAGTCTTCAGTGATAATGAAGATATCGCGTTTCTGAAGACGATCGAAAATAACTTGGCATCTGTTGTGGCACATTTGGTAAGTTTAATACCCATCAACCACTTTTTTAAACTGTATAATGTTACTTAGTAGTCATCACTAATGTAAAATAGCTGAACGTTTTGCTTCATCTGAATGTTTTACGTAAAGCTGGTGCCAAAATTTGGTTTTATTTATGCAACAATGTTCTCTAATTGTTTGCAGAGACAAGCTGGCCACAATAAATCTCAAATATTAAATCACATCATTGAGATACTTGTGGCATCGGAAAAGAGCTACGAAACAGTATCTTGGAAATTACTTGGATATGCCACAAATGAAAGTGAGAGGTAAGAAAATATTTCAATATTTATTTTTGGACTTTATTGCACAAATCAAAGTATATAAAGGTGGAACAAATGCTAATAGTATTATCGGCCAGTCAAACCTTGACTAGAACCAGCAACCAGAGAGGAGGCAATGGGTACAACAATAATAAGTAAAAATTAAAAGAAATAAAAAAGCTTAAATAACTAATATCAATAGAAACAAATAAAACTACTTAAATATCTGCAATAAATATATTTAAAAAAAACTTAAACCTGCACAAAATAAATACAATATATAATATGCACATACTTTATATAATCAAATTGATTATAATTTTCTTTTCTGTTTTAGACAACGATCTGTCCTTGAACACTACATGACAGCGATGCGAGACCCGGTTTTCTGGCAAATAAACAAGAAAATAGTGCAACTGATAGACAATGCCATAAAAGTTCTTCCAACATACACAAGGAATGAATTGTATTTCCCAGGAGTTGAGGTGCTCAACGTAGAAATTAAGAAGATGATGACTAGTTTTGATAACTTTATGTTTGACGTAACAGATTCGTTGAAGACGACAGATGCTAATACTACATTCCAAGTCAAAATTGCACAACCTCGGCTCAATCACAAACCGTTTACAATCAAACTCAACGTATCATCACTAGTAACCAAAAAATCACTAGTAAAGATATATTTGGGACCAAAAATGATGCCAGGTGAATTAGCTCTGAAGAAACATCTCTTTGTACTATTAGATATGTTTGAACTAAATCTTAAGCGTGGCTCTAATGTTGTTTCAAGAACTTCAGATCAAATGACTAGTTTTTCTGATGATTTTATGTCATTAAGAACTTTGAAAAAGAAAGTAGAAGATGCTGAATTTGGACTGGATGCCCTGCCACTACATACAGTTGAGTCTCAAATTGGATACCCATCAAGGTTAATACTCCCGAAAGGTCTATCTGGAGGACTTCCATTACAGTTATTTGTTTTTGTGGCTCCATTTACTAAAAGTACAATTGGTGCGTCAACATCAATGACTAACATGGAACTTAACACGGCACTTCTGTCACCGGGATATCCTTTGGATATGAGTATTGAAACAAAGCAATTGTTTGGTCTTCCAAATGCATATGTTAAGGATATAGTAGTAACTCACAAATCTGAATCAAAACCTAATGGTGGATACGGAGGACGACCAAATCCTAACTCTGGAGGAAGACCATTTGATAATTCACGTTCTGATTTTGGTGTTAGCAAAGACGAATTCAGTGAAGTTTTCCAAGATGGAAGCTTAGATGAATACAACTATGATGATTCAACATTACTAGTACACGGACTTTTAGGTGATAGACCAGACTTTACGTTTAGAAAAACTAATGATAACCACATCTCAAATAAGAACCAATACAGGAAAACGAACGATTATGCCAGCAAAAGAACAAACTACAGAAAAACAGACAACATCAATAAACAAACTGATAAATTACCAGACTCAACAGTCAGTGTAGATACTTTAGACAAAAGCAGAGTAGAATACACAAAAAAAAATGAAGAACCTACCTACATAATTTTAACAAATGATGAAAGCGTCGTCCGACAATTCACCGAAACACCAGACCCATATTTACCAACACATAATCTTTTGGGTGAGAGGCCTGCTTTTACTTTCAAAAACAAAGATTCTAGCAGTTACACAGCTAATAAAAATCAGTACAGAAATAATGAAGACTTTACTGACAGACAAGTAGAATTCAAAAGAGAAGATGGCCAAGATGGATCAAGTAATGTGAAGATGGACGATACATTTAAGTCTTTAAATATAAACAACGATAAAATATCAGCTTCAAAACGTGATTATGGTAGACTGATAAGTGAAGCAAAAGTTCATAAAGATGGTAATGATCGGAAAGGTGGGCATATGTACGAGACCGATCTGCCGGTGCATGGGTTATTAGGAAAAACAGAAGAAGATACAGAAGACTATACTGTAAAGAAAAATAAATATGAAATAAAAAAGGATGACTATGTTCAAAAAGCAGAAACTAAAAGGATAGAATTCCGTAAAAAGGCATTCGATAAAAAAGCTAAGGTGGGTGTGCTTGATTATTCACTACTTGAAAAACCAGAAGAATTACAATATGTTGATGAAATTTACCCTGTTGATGATGCTGACAAACTTATTAGACAAACGACTGAGAAAATTGATGCAAAAAACATCCTTGACAAAAATCTAAATAAAGACATTAAAGATGACAAAGCGTTAAAAGATATCAAAAACAAGTTAAAAATCAAAGATGTTACTAAAAACCCTGATGGAGCTACGATGCCATATTCAACTAAAGATAAATACAATTATAAAATTATTAAGGACAATCTTGCAGAAATCGACGTTTACGATAAAGATGGTTTAGTTAAGACTATAAACAGAAATATTATCAAAAATAAAGATACAACTTTTAAATCTGATGTGATGTCAGATAAAAACGAAAGTACTGAAAAAACGGAGTGGAACAGCATAAACAGCTTCAATAAAACAATAAATAAAGACATAATAAAAGATAAAAATCGCTTTATGAAAAAAGAAGACAATCGCAACAAAGCTGAAGAAAAAGACACAGATGAAGACGACTCTAATGGAACCTATTTTAATAGTTATTTACCTACTACAGAAAGAACGGTAAAGCGAGTTAGTGTCTACGACTATATATTTAACCCCCATACTTACTTTGATGAGGAAGTAAAAGTTTATGAATAAGTATTGGTTTTTACTAATTCTATAGCTATTTTTAATTTGTTAAAATAATAGGTATCTTATATGTTCTTTTTTTTGTTTATAAATAAATGACACTGATCAAGTAATCCGTATTTTTATATGTATGTCATAGATGTTATTGCCACGAAAAATACTCTTATTTTGGTTGACTCAAGTTCTCACACACTTATTTTTTCTAAAGAATCAATTACATAAGTAGAAACGGAAATGATCTCCATTCACTGCCTAAAGTTTTCGGATTGCCATATGATATTTTATTATGCCAAACACTACCAATGACTACGATTATAAACCGGTCAAGTGCGAGTAGGACTCGCACACTACGGGTTCCGTGCCAACTGTAACTGAATTGCAGATCTAATTTGGCAAAATACCACAATATTTTGTTGACACCAAATATAACTTTGTTTTCCATAGTATTTGTATCAATAACAAAGTTATGTTTGTGGTTATTGAAAATATGCTCTATCTCAAAAACAACTATGTAGTTGTAGGTGATCTTTGATCAATTTTCGTTAAAAAAAATTGTCAAGATCTACTCCATGTTTTTTATTCAAAATTTACACTCACATTGTTTAAAAGTTACATAAGAGGACGCCCAGTTTAAATATAATTATTTTAATTATTTTTGTATGAGAATCGTAAAGCGGTTAACAGTATACATCTTCCTACCACATTTCAACAGTGTGATGTATACACTATAGTTACAGAATAAAATGGCTGTGACATACGTACGGACAGACAAACAGACAGACTTGACGAAACTATAAGGGTTTCGTTTTTTGCCTTTCGGATACGGAACCCTAAAAACATAGGTACGATACTTTATTAACAAGATTGATAACTATAGGTTTTGTTTCATAGGAAACTGAATAGTACTTATATAAATTGCCACAACGCACTTTAAAGTAAATCTACGGAAACATGCAGTTATTGCTCTTTCAAGCGAATTCTATCATTATTTTTGGAAATGTTCCAAATATTTTACAACAAACGCTACGCTTTCCCTATTTTCATCACAGAAAATTTAAAAACCATCGGTCACTACTGTGACAACGGCTAGAATACAAACAGAAATATTTTTACAGTTGATTACAAGGTTCTTCCAGTCTTGAATGACAAGTGATTTCTACGTGTTTATTGACATATCCACAAAAAATACTTTTCAGATTTTGAGATCAATAATTAGAGAAAATTATTATCTTTTTCATTGACTTCATAAATCCCAGAGATATTATTTCCTACGTGTGCTATTTTCATGTGAATAAAACTTTACGACTTGCAATAAAGTCAAACATTTCAGACATTTCATTAACAAACGAAGATAATAAATCCTTTCATATCCATGTTAATCCTATACTAGTTTAAATATTAAGCTTCTAGAAAAAACGATAGCTCTTTCTTTAGGCTGTATAACTTTGAACTACCAAAGTTTTAGTACTTTAGTATAAATTAACGATAAAACGTAAATATAGAAAGTTGCGACGAATTTATTATAAGACCCTTCTGATTTCAGCCAAACCAAGTCATTATGACAAAAACCTAATGAACATCACGAGTAATTGCATTTGCGCGCTAAAGACATTAATAAATAATATCCTATTTAAAGATTAATTTACATTTGGCATCCAGATATCACCAGGGAATTCTGCAGCAAAAACGGTCGGTTCAGTGCCAAAATGAAGTTATATTTCCACTCCATTGACATCGATGATTCAGAGTACGGTACCGAACTATCCAAACATTGCTTTTGGCTGTTGTGGCCAATTATTTTGATCAAGGAATTCCGAGTCGCTGTAAATCCCAACGGTCACGGATCGACGAATAAATTTAATCAGCTCCGAGCTATTGGAGCTGAAACCACTGGAATTTGTATTTCGAGATGCTAATAAAGCATCGACTAGATGACTCCGTCGATTCTGATTTGGACATAAAGCAACTTCAGTTTATGACCGGCAGCTTGATAATTAAGTGGAGGAAACAAACTAGATAAATATTGTCAAAAATATACAAGTAACAATAAGTTCCTTCAGAGAGTAAATAAGATTATGAATGGCGTACTCTTATTATTAACTAAAAATGAAAGCCGTGTTCTCTCTGTAATAATAACGCGAAAGACAAAAAACACGATGCCGGTAACTCTTAAGTAACTAAATCCATCTAGGAAAGCTGCGTAACCGATCATAGTAGATTAAAATTTCCACCGCCAAATTAAAATGTGACCTAATTCCGGATGGACCGCAAAACAAACACACATGGTCGTCACGAGAATCACGGTTCAGACGTTTCACTCATTGTGGCATTCGCTGAGAACACAAAAATTATAGCCGATCACCGACATTCTATATCTGCGCGAGCGCGTATAACCCGTTTCACGCGCCAGTGGTCGCCAACAGGTGACGGGTTTTCACTAAATCTGCTAATACTGTTTAGGCGGAAAACTAAAACTCTGTCCAATTAAAGCTACTTTGTTATTGACGGCGTTGTTGATCTTTGATGTTGACGGATTTATTAGTTTTTGAGAATTCAAAAAAAGACGTTATCAATTCGACCTGTATATATTATCGTCAGAATTGGATGAAATTTTAGTATGATGATCTAATTAGGCTTCCAACAAGTGTGCAAAATTCTTAAGTATTATTGAGTTTTTATGTATATCGAGAGTCATAGCGAGATTTTTTTTCTTAAGTTCAATCAAGTATAGTTCAACTTAGGGTACAGAGAAAGTTTCATCAAAATTGGTCCAGTAGTTTTTGAGATATGTATGAGTAATAACTAAAAATGAACCCATTTTTTTAACATACCACCTTCAAAAACTGGCTATTAAAGTTTAAAATAACGCTTTTGCGCTTACCGATTCTCATACAAAAAATAAAAAATAATGACATTTAAGGGGGCCCGGCTCGCGTACATGAAACTAAAACCAAAAAAAATTTTTTAGTCAAACATATGCGTGTCTATGAATAGATCTTTTAAAATGACATACAGGTTCCTAAAACCATTTTCTTTTAAAGTCTAACGTTTTATAGTTAGACGCTTCCAAATTGGAAAAATTGGCGTCCCCCCTCCCCATCTACTTTCTAAACCAAGCAAGTGTAAATTTTGAAAAAAATATATAATGTAGATCTTAACATATACTTTCAACGAAAATTGTTTCGGACGGGATCGAACAAGTAGTTTTTGAGATATAGCACATTTTCAACAACCGCAAACATAACTTTGTACTTCATACAAACACTATGAAAAACAAAGTTATATTTGCAGTCAACAAAATATAGTGTTATTTTACTAAGTAGAAGTAACTGGTTTCCCTTATTCAGTTAAAGTTGGCACGGAACCCTCAGTGCGCGAATCCGACTCGCACTTGGCCGGTTTTTAAATACATCAAATGCTATCATTTGTAGTAACACATTAACCCAACACTATCTAGCCCTGCCCGTGACGTGGTCCCATGTAATATTTTCACTGGATTGTTGTGAATCGACCGCTTCAAAGGAATTTCCTGCGTATAATCAAGGAACCTTATACGCGTTTCTGCTTCGTGTTACGAGTGTAGTTGACGTCTCGAGATGTTTCATGTCGTTTCTGTTTCCGATTTAGCTGATTTGATGTTTGCTCAATGTTAAATACCTTTGAGCATAAACAATTATGTAGCTGGTTGTACAATGTAACGAATGATGTCCTTCCTGAAAATAGACTCGAAAAATTCTACCAATGGAAATCAAATGATCATTATCAAAATCTATGATTCCTTTGACCTAATTAAAATGATAATGCTTTATTTGATGACCCCCGTGGTGTAGTGGCATTGCACGCTGGGTTTCAGGGCTTCATCGCTCCGAGGTCCTGGGTTCGATTCCCGGTCGGGTCAATGTAGAAATCAGAAATAGTAACTTATTTTGGGATAAGAGCAATGTATCGGATCAGTGTTCATTATCAAAACTTGAGGTTGCCTTTTCTCTTGCGGCACCGCCAGGGCATAGTCCTAAAGCCTATCTAATTAATTTATTATATCTACATAAATATTTTGCTCCTAACTTGTCAACAAAAAGTTTAAAGTTAACGTACTGTTTAAAAATCCTCATTTTGATACGCCCTTAAAGAAAAAATAAATGAAAGTAGGTAACTAAAGAGATGAATGAATTTGATGTGTTTCAGAAATTATGTGGCGCCGGATAGTCTGGTGCGGTCTTTAATCAAGATAAAACTAAAGCCAAGTCTTTAATATATCACGAGTAATTGTTTCAATTAACATTTTACACATCTATGTTGTCACATTGAGATAATCTGGTTTTTAGAAACTTTTATTTAACTTGCAATGTACGAGTATGTTTTTCCGGGTGGAATCTTGCAACATAATTTTGAACCAGTTATCTTTAACCAATTAAGCTGTCATTTTAAGTAACTAGTTCATTCCTACATGGCACCATGCTTTACCTATTAAGCTGTTAAATGTCAAAATAAATTGTTCTAATTAACCAGTCTACTTAACATCAGCGCGTACATAATTAAGTCAGTGATGATCGAATTATATATGAATCATTCATCACATTTTCTCTGAATAATCTGCGAAATTTTTGCCAAAGTGTCCCATCGTGTGCTTCACAGCTCCTGATGACAAAACATCATCACGTCGTAGGCAGGCCTTTATCTTGAAGACAGATTTCGTTTATAAACACTATTTTTATCTCTGTCTTTCATTGATCGATCGACGGCGACGACAATAGTCAAAACTCCAGTCATTTTACGGAGTAGGTGTCCAGGATAGAGATTGTTTTCACTTATTTTTGTATTCCCACGTTTCAGCGGATCTCTATAAATAAGGGTGGCACACCAACGCAAGACCCAGTGTAACAGCACTCGCACTCCGGTTCAGTTCGTGTTACAACTGCCACCCCAAACACACACAAAATGGTGAGGATTGAAGTGGTGAAATTTATGTGAAGTGAAGTGAAAAATTGCCATGCGCAGTGGATGAAGGAGAGTTTAGTAGATTGATAACAAGACAAACCGGTATCAATGCTATTGATTTATGATTATGACATCAAAATCGCAAACCTGACGATTAATTGTACGGTTTGACAATGTGTCTAATACAAATCTGAGGGTGCGGTGTTATATTTATTAAAAAGGAATGTAGCTGTAGTGTTCAAATATTATGTAAATTACAAACTTAATCATTATTATTAGCAAACATAATGATGCTTAAATTCATGATGTTATGATATCACCTAATTTTTTCATTGAAGAATTAGAAACAATTTATCTTGTAATTCAAAGTCGTGAGTATCTTGTAGTAGTAAGACCCAATCCTGAGAAAAACCTCTCTGTTCTCAGGATACTGATGACGATCAGAAGATGGCAATGCTCCGCAAAGCCTTCCAGATGTTCGACACCACCAAGTCGGGCTACATTGATGTCCTGAAGATCTCCACCATCCTCAATACTATGGGACAGCTATTCGATGACTCCGAGCTCCAGGCTCTCATCAGTGAAAATGACCCCGAAGGTGAGATTTAACTTTTCAAGTTATGCCAAGAATCTCAAGATAGTCAAATATGGTATAAACTTCAAAAACGTAATTGTTGTGTGTAACTTATGATTGAAATGTAAATATTACTTATTTTAAACCTTTAAAAGCTGCATCTCGTATCAACGTTTTTGTTAGTCAATCAACATGTTGATATGATTACACAAAAAAATATACTCGAAATTACAACTATAATTCTTATTGTGTTTACAAAAAGAACAGCTTTGCTGAAATATAAAAGCTCATATTGCATTTCGAATGGCAGATCAAACAATATTTCACATTCCTTACTAACGCCTACGCGTTCCAAATCTGAAAATTCTATTTAAAAAAACGTTACTCTCATTCATTGGTCTGAAAATGCCACTTGTATAAAACAACAGGAATGTGGATCTTCAATCATATCCAGACTTGAAACGGCTAGGCAACATCAATTACATCTAACTGGTTTCGTTATATCCCCGATGAGAATTACAACGTCGCGTACCATTGAATGCTTACAATGCAGCATATATAGAAACACGTGCTAGCAGAGTTCAATGTGTACCGAGCGCAGCGATAGATCAGAGCAATAATGCTGTGTTGATTATGATGGCACTTACAGTCAATGTTTAGAAAGTCGTGAAATCAGGAAACCGTGTAGTTACAGTTCAGTGTACGTCAATCAACGCGATCATAAAGCTGGGGGACTGGTGATAAAAGTGTAAAGTACACGTGGCGCGTCAAAATCGCCTCTCGGATATTCTGGAGTATTTTCTCGCGACACACTAAGCGCTGATGATGCTATTTCCGTAACGTGTCTCCCCACCGAGTTCTCTGAAAGGCGCGCCAGTTGCCTTGATTTAGCTATTTATGAGGAAACCGTTGAAAGAAGTAAGCGGCTTCGTAAGGGAATGCCAAGGTTTCATAGAATTATGTTCAGTTGTAACGATACCACGCGTGCATGTTATTTTTGGGAATTAAGATGCTACGAGTATAGATTTTAAAGTGGCAATAAAAGTCATGAAAAAATTATGTGTGATACAAAAGCAAATATTTTCAGAGATTAGACATTTATATGACAGTACAAAACCATAACATGACGATAAAGATAATCGAATCCTTTTTTATGTAAAACTGAATTAAGGTTGTAAAGGCGAAAGCATTTTGAAGATCACTGGAACCCTAGCACTTGTCCACTCCACCTGTACATTTTGTGCAAACTTATTTAGAAAAACTGTTCTGGCTTAAAGCGAAACCAAATTTGAGTTCTGTTGCGTCTCAGTTGCGTTGCATCTCGTTGCGTTTTGTCCGAGATGCGACATTGGAGCGATGCAGCTTCGTTTTTAGGGTTCCGTAGCCAAATGGAAAAAAATGGAACCCTTATAGTTTCGTTAAGTCTGTCTGTCTGTCTGTCCGTCCGTGTGTCACAGCTACTTTTTTCTGTAACTATAAGCATCACACTGTTGCAATTTAGTAGGAAGATGTATCCTGTTAACCGCTTTACGATTCTTATACAAAAAATAAAAAATAATGATATTTAAGGGGGGCTTCCATACATGAAACTAAGACCGAAAAAAATTTTTTTGTCAAACTTATGTGTGTGGAGTCTATGGATAGGTCTTTTTAAATGACATCGAGGTTCCCAAAACCATTTTCTCTAAAAGTCTATCGTTTGCGAGATAGACGCTTTCAAAGTAAAAGTGGTGGTAAAATGCCTCCCTTATAACTTCTAAACTAAGCGAGTGTAAATTAAATATATATATATATATATGTAATGTAGATCTAAACAAATACTTTCAACGAAAATTGTTTTGTACGGAATCAAACCAGTAGTTTTTGAGATATAGCACATTATCAACAACCGCAAACATAACTTTGTTCTTCATACAAACACTATAAAGAACAAAGTTATATTTGCTTTCAACAAAATATTGTGGTATTTTAGCTTAGTGGCAGTAAGTGGATCCCTAATTCAGTTAAAGTTGACACGGAACCCTCAGTGGGCGAGTCCAACTCGCACTTAGGCGGCTTTTAACAAATTAATCTGAACGGCATGCCATCGTGCATTGCTTTGCGTACATTGTCAAACCGAGCGACGCGACGCACTGCGACTTTAGCAGCGATGCAGTCGCGACGCTAACGCGCGTTAGTATCGATGCAGTCGCAAAATGTCAACCTTTACGCGTGACTGCATCGATGCTAACGCGCGACTGCGTCAATGCTAAAAGTTGCAGTGTTTAAGGGGTCTAGGAGTCCGATGGACCAACGCGCGCCAATATATCTGCGCTATTACCTGGCTAATCACGTTAAGCAAACTTCTTGTACATAGGTAATCACCTTAACAACAGACTGCGCTCAGTGCCTGGTAGTTAATCAGAGATAGGTCAGTCCATCCATCCAAAATTCAGTTTCGTATAAAAATCAGTATGTTCCTATATAGCTACAAGAACGGCTTTAGAACGCGTCACGATTGTAAATCACTCTAGAAAGGCATTATGGAAGTCTGTTTAATAAATTAACTATTATTTTCCAGGATCCGGCAAGATCAACTTCGACGGGTTCTGCAACATCGCCTCCCACTTCTTGGAAGAGGAGGACGCAGAGGCAATGCAACAGGAACTGAAAGAAGCCTTCAGGTTAGAACCTTATCAATAACAATCATAAATTACAGTATATAAATACGATTATAGATCATATTACTTTGTGTCGTGTAGTTTTAAATTTAGATAGCATGGAGAAGTGAGTAAAGCTATATACACATGTGATAACCAAGGCCACGTTTGACTTGAGATTAAATAGATTGAATCTGAACCCTACAAACACATATTTAACCACGTAACGACATTTAACCATTAGTTGAGTTAATTATCAGTCACGCAACTAGGCCTTAGCGTAGCTGTAGAAACTGTTCTTGCTTTTAAGATTACTCAATCCCTTAAAAATAATTTGCGATTTGTTAATATGCTATGAGGATGAGACTTTGTTCACCGTATTTGGTTCTGAAAATTATATTATTTGACGACCTCCGTGGTGTAGTGGCTAAGCACGCTGGTTTCAAGGCGTAGACGCTCCGAGGTCCCGGGTTCGATTCCCGGTCGGGTCAATATAGAAATCAAAATTATCTATATTGTCTCGGGTCTGGGTGTTGTGTTACCACCGTTGTGTCTGATTTCCATAATACAAGTGCATTAGCTACTTACTTTGGGATCAGAGCAATGTATGTGATTATTATTTATTTATGCGAATACCACTCATTGATTTAATCGCTTTACGGATTTCTTTCCTTTTTCTGCGTGGTTAGGAACATCATTTAAACATTAATTGACGTTCGTGATGAGTGATGGTGATGGTAATTACATTTTTTATCTATGTAAAACAATTAACATCTTAGTCAAATCTGACCATGCTTTATTGAAGTATTCGAAATATCAGGAAGTACACTTCATTCTAAAGTTTGCGAAATCCGTAGTATCTTAATCAACTCCACTCATAACCTACTAGCTTTCTAGACAAGCTGAGCTATCAATAACCTCTTATGTTGGATTTCAGGTTATACGACCGCGAAGGCAACGGCTATATCACCACATCCACCCTCAAAGAGATCCTGGCTGCGCTCGACGACAAACTAAGCAACGCTGATCTGGATGGCATCATCGCTGAGATCGACACTGACGGGTCTGGCACCGTTGACTTTGATGGTGATTAATTTTTGAATGATTTTAACCAACTTTATACGGTCTGTAAATCAGGAAGCAGAATTGGTAATAGGTAGGACTCATATTGCGAAGAACTGAAATCTGTTGGGACAGAAAAATCTAGGTTGGATACATTTCTATCAAAGGGACAACGTAGGTATAGGACGTAGGTACACCTTAAATATGATCATATCAATGCAGGGTTTAGGAACCCTATTTTTATCCCTCATTGGAAGTTGTAATCTATTCAGGAGAGATTCGGAAAAATATAGCTCAATTTAGTGAGTACTCACGTCTATATTTTACGTGATTTCAGTTTAATTCATTTTCGAACGAAAGTCACACGCCATAACCAAGCGAGTGATTTGAAAATAGAGTTCTAGGAGTATCACTAAATGATATGCGGCTCACTGTGACAATTGTTAACAAACATAAATACTTAAATTGATTGAAACACAATTTTCTGATATTTTGTGAAGATTGATTAAATTTAATAACGTTTCAAGCACTTTACAGCGTTTGAGGTCATGGGTAGGCAATCATTTAAATGATAAATTCAATGAGTAGGATTCGCGTAAACTCCGAAACAAGTTAATACTAAAAGCTATCAATCTTGATAATTTTATACATATCCTAACATATCGTGTGCCAAGACATAGCCGTTTATATAGAAATTGTTTTGTTATTTTGACTCAACAGCTTTTTATATTTCATGCTACATAGAGTTTTGCGCTGCAACATTACAAGCAAGAAAAGTTCATTCTTGGTCACAATCCCATAGAATACATTCATTCCCACGATCTTACTTAAAGATGGAAAAAAGATATATCAGAATTGCAAATAAAATGATTACGAGGGTCTTAATAAAGCACTAACCAACAATGACGCTAATCAAAAAAGTTATCAACAGGTAACGTTAAACTGAATTTATTAAAACATTGTGAAACAGGCCGATAGTTAAGTTGTAAGTTTATTTAATTATCGAGTTCATGCATTTACACAATATTTTCTTTTGTTTTCAGAATTCATGGAGATGATGACTGGAGATTAAGCACGTCTTGGTCACTACCATAGTATTATTACGTTTAGACATTATTTTGTATTTTTTACTATAAAAGAAGTTATTGACTTCAGTATTAGTACAAACAATTAAATGCGGTATTAGCATGGGTGTAAGATGTTATTTAGAATTTTATTAAAATTGTTATCTATCTTATAGATAGGCACTTGTTAAAAAATAAAGCCTTTAGTGGCCAGGGTCTTTTTGAGTTCGTTTCAATGAATTATTTGCCGAATAATTCACACTTAACGGATTCATATAAACACAATTTGCTAATATTTATAACGCATTGCACTAAATAAAAATATTTTGAAGTTTTTAATACGTATACACAACATTAAAATGCAATATTTTATATCCTTGTTTTTTATTTTAATTAAGGAAAAGTAGTATTTTTCAGTTCTGTTTACCAGTATTCTAAGACTGATCATGAATTATTGATTACTGCTATAAGTTGGCGTGTCATCAGAGTCCTGTCAGTGTCATGTCTATCTCACATTAAGACCCCTTACACACTGTGACTTTTAGCATCGAATCACGCAATGAACAGATTTAATTTAGCATCGATACAGTCGCATGTTAGCATCAATGTAATATCACGACTGCATCAATGCTAACGCGCATTAGTATCGATGCAGTCGCCAAATTCAGTACATATTTTGACAATTTCCAGCTTCTGCATCGCGACTGTATCGATGGTAAAAGTAGCGCAGTGTGTAAAGTTTTAAATTTTACGACTGCATCGATGCTAACGCGCGTAAGCATCGCGACTGCATCGCTCCTAAAAGTCGCAGTGTGTAAAGGATAAGCCGTAAGTAGGACTCAGTTTCTAACGCGCTCACTATACTTATCAAAGTGACATCGCATATCAAAGACTGAAGTCAAAATTTTCCCACCCAACAAATCAACGTAGAGGAAAATTTATTTCAATTTCGATAGTCTCGTTTATATTTGTAGAACCCCAATGAGTTTACACTTAGAGACGGAAATAACAATCTAGACCCCGTGTTGCACATCCCGTAATAACAAGGTTATATAAGCTTGTTCAAATATTACTTGTACACTGCTGACCAATGAATAGGAGCAACTCATGCACTTTTTTAAGTACTTGAGCTTTAATCTACTAAACTGAAATCCAAGCCATTCTTCATGAGCTTGAGATATGCAGTTAATTAAATCTTGCGCTTAAAAAAATAACCAACGATGAAGATGAATTCTGGTAGTTACATTTCTATATCTAAATAATAATGGAATTATAACTCTTAATTTTATATGAAAAGAAAATATACATATAGGTATATGGATCGAAAACCGTGTCAATTTTACTAATATGAGGTTACCTTGACAAGTCGACAAACCTTGAGAGAGATTAGATGTCAATAGTTACCGACTGGCACAAAATAGATAGTGTGGGGATACCATTGCCCAACAATGGGATGACGTTGGTTGAAAAAATAAATAATTAATAAATTGCAATAAATAAAAAGGTTCATGCAAATGAACCTGTCATAAACATTGTTGCTATGCGAGTGTTTTTAGATAGCTTCGCTGTGAACATTTCATGATAGGTAGTGTAGAAGTATTCATAGCGCCTCTCATCTTAACCAAAATTAGTACTACAGAGAACAATTGGAAAATTGACCAATTGCATTTTGCTTCCTGAGATTATATGGTACAATTATGAACATAATTCTTACTATTGTTCTCCTGCAATAAAAGGTAGTAATTTATTTGTACAATGGTACTACATAGTATGATCAACAATTAGATATTTAATTAAATATTTACTCGCAAAGTATGCAGGAAACTATAGCCACGATAAATAACAAATATTTATTTTTGCTAAATATTATATAAAAATCTGAAAGTAGGCAAATACCCTTTAAATTACAGTCGCCAGCACATCAGGTAATACAGTTTTGTTGAAAACTGACCTTTATCACAACTACATAAGATACCATTTATCTTGACGTGCTGGCATCCGTACATGGGCTTATTTGAATAGCAAGTATCCTGATTGCAATTATTAAAAGCACTTTTGTAAAATGATTCGTTTCGGATATAAAACGAATGCTTTTAATTTATTGCAAAGCACACTTTTGCGTGCGAATATCCTACGTTCCCCAGTTCTAAATGACTACAGACTCAATTGGATAAGGAGAAACAGTGTTTCATCCACATATAAGCCATGGTTACTAGTCTTTGTTATTAGTTGGCCAGCAATGGTCGGTGTGCTGTTCAGGAAAATGTGGATTTGCTTGCTTTACTTGGGAACTGTCATGGCAGTTCCCGTGGACGAGTTCCGAGCTATCGTTCATGAGGGAGGTATGTACATAAAAACCGGCCAAGTGCGAATCGGACTCGCGCACAGAGGGTTCCGTGCCAACTTTAAACTGAATTAGAACTCCACTTCAACCTAGCCATAATACCACAATATTTCTTCACAGCAATAATAACATTTTTTCATAGTGAGTGAAAAGAACAAAGTTATATTTCCGGTTGTTGAAAAAGTGCTATACCTCAGAACCTATCGGATCGATCTCGTTAACCAATTTTCGTTGAAAGTTTTGGCTAAGATTAGAGTTAGATTAAGTGATAAGAACTTAGAGAGGGGGGAGGGGGACGCCCATTTTACCACTTTAGAAGCGTATATCTTTCAAACGTTTGACATTTAGAGGAAATCGCTCTGGAAACCTTAATATCAATTGTAATGAACCATTCATAGACCCCACAAGCAAAGTTTCGAGAAAAAATCTTTAGTTTCATGTATGCCCCTTAAAAGTCATTATTTTTATTTTTTGTATGAGAATCGTAAAGTGGTTAAGACACACCTAACTATTAAGTTTCCACTGTGTAATGCTTATAGTTTCAAAATAAAGTTGCAGTGACATACTGACGGACAGACAGACACAGACAGGCAGACTGGGCGAAACAATAACATAATAATCGTTAGTACATCTGAAAAAGGCTTTGTTTTAAAGAAAATATCGAATTCTAACGGCAAATTATAAATAAATAAATATTGGACCCCAATCACATACATTGCTCTGATTCCGAAGTAAGTAGCTAATTGCACTTGTGTTATGGAAATAAGACACAACGGTGGTACCACAACACCCAGACCCGAGACAATATCGAAAATTATGATCTCTATTGACCCGACCGGGAATCGAACCCGGGACCTCGGAGCGGCGACGCCTTGAAACCAGCGTGCTTAGCCACTACATCACGGAGGTCGTCAGTTAATTTTATATACCGTTTATTTAACGTTTTCAGAACTTTCCATGAACGATGATGTGCTGCTCAAGCAAATCGTTCCCTCAGGATATTCTCCACAAATCATCAGTGAAAGTTCCGACTCCCGTATTCCAAAAATAGATGATAAGGTATTGTTGAATTAAATACAAACTTATTAAAATATTCAACTTAGAAAGGCAATCTCAATTTTACTCTTTATTATAACAAATAAGGATAAATAAAAACTAATATGAAACATAAATAATAAACTTAAAATGGAATAGATAGGATTCAAAAACGAAACCATTTCCTTGCGGCAAGAGGGCTATGATGCTGTCTGCGTTGGAGAGCTATGCTAATCCTTTGAGCTAGGAACTAGCCAGCTTAATGGACTTTACGAAATTTAGTTTTGGATCATTTTTTTCTAAACAGCAATTTAAAGGCTCATATGTTTCAACGCCAAACAGCGTAAACACATAATCACTTGCAAGGGAGCGAAAAAATCATAATTTGTAATTTTTATTCCAGGACAACGAAAATTTCAAAAATTTACTAAGCTACGTAGAAAAAGGTGTGACAGAAAAAGGACTTATATTTAACGTCTATGACGACGACATGAGAAATGCTGCAATTGCATTGTTTCGTATTCTTCGCGATACTAGAATATACAATAGAATGGACTATGAAAGGTTGAAGAAATGGGCCAGTACAAATGTGAATAATGATATGTTTGATTACGCTAAACGGCTGACTACGTTATACAGCAGCACCCGTGGGCCTGAAGAAAAGTTTCTGCCCCCTTTTATTTTTAAGCCTAACTACTTCGTCAACGGTGAAACCATCATGAAGGCTATGTTTATTAAAAACAACAACGGCAAAATCAGTGAAAACGTTTTGAAAAACTATCAAGTGTTTAAGGTTAACGACAAAATAATGATCAACTCAAATTATTCTGGATGGAACATACCTTTAAATGGCTGCGACAAAGAAATAAGTTATTTTAAGGACGACGCTATGTTGAATAGCTATTACTATGGTATTCATCTACAGCATCCATTTTGGATGGCAAACGAAGAATTAGATGAGATGAATCCCAAACACGCAGAGCATTTTTACTACAAACATCAACAACTTTTAGCGCGTTACCGTTTGGAGAAAGAACATTTGGAGACAAAAACTGCGAAATCATCACAGTCAACATGTGAACCAGATTACAATCCGTATTTATACTATGAGAATGGACTAGCTTTTCCTACCAGATCTTCTATACTTGGTGATATGCAAGAAGACATAACGCGTCTGAAGTCTATAGATATTGCAATCAAAGAGTGCATTTACAGAGGAGTGGTTTTTATGGTATGTTTTCTATTATTGTCAAGCATACCTGGAACCCTATTTTTGAATCAGTCGCTTGAATATGGCGTGTGAATTTTGTTTGTAAACGCATATATAACCAATGAAAAACATATATACATATAACCAACGAAATATAAACTTAATTACTCACAAAAATTAAGTATATTTTTCCTAATCACTCTAGTGTGCAATTTTCATTGATAAATAAATATCACACGCCATCTTGACGCGAATGTTTCAAAAATTGAGGCCCAGTTACTTAACCCCTATTTGCTTTGTTAGTTTTTGCGCAAGGTACTTCTTTTTTCTATTTGATAGTAGTTTATTTCTTTCAGGAGAATGGGACGTTTATAAAGGTAACTCCAGACAATTACATTGGTTTGATGACTAAACTCATACGAGCTAATTTGGACGGTATCAGGTCTGCCAAAATCGTAAGGTCTATATTTGGATATGGAAATGGCGGATATCCTGTAAATAGGTATGTTTAAGTTTATACCGCTCGAAAAGTCTCTTGATAGGCCTGTTGATGGTTGAGCAAAAGCTATAATAGTATAGCAATAGTACTGACAGGCATATAGAAAAATAGATAGATGATATAACCGACTCAGTGGCGCAGCAGTAAGAGGATCGCAACCTTAAGCGACGGCTGCGCCTGAGGTCCCGGGTTCGATTCCCGGGTCGAGTCAGAAACATGTACCTGGGGTTTTCAGTTCTTAGGGTAGCCCGGAGTTTGGAATTGGGGGTGTTTTACCCCCGTGCCTCGGAAATGCACGTAAAGCCGTTGGTCCGGCGCCTGATCTCTCTCCGGTCATGTCAGATTGCTGTCCCGTCGGGCTATGAGAGTGAAAGAAAAAGAGAGTGCACCTGTGTTTGCGTACACACTTTTGCACTATAATGTACCGCGCAGTCGGTTAGTCGTTGTAATTGGCCACTGTAGTCGAAAGAGGCAAGGGGGACTATTAATATAATGTAAACTATCGATAGTTCGGCAATGCTAGACATACGCTACTTAGGTCTGTTTGCATTAATTAAGTGGATTTCTACATATCACTAGGCATGTTTTATTTACATTAGCTTTTATCTAATTTGCAGATCTAACCCAACACCGTCTTTACTACATCATCCCCAAACAACTTTAAGAGATCCAGTTTATTGGTTTTTAATGGAAAGAGGCCTTGAATATTATTCAGAATACACCAACAACTCTGAACCAATCAATATTTCTAAGTACGAGATAGATTCATTCAAGATACTTAAAGCGGAATCAACCAAATTAGTGACAAACTTTGAATTTAATTTGATAAACCTAAATGCAGCCGTTGAAGGTGATAAATCAAGGTATATGTCCACCATTGATAATAACATATATGCCCGGCAAAGAAGATTAAATCATTTACCATTTACTATGAATATTACGGTGGCATCAGAAGAAACAAAGGATATAATAGTGAGATTGTTCTTAGGGCCTCGTTGTGGAGACAACTGTTGGGATTTACATTTGAAATTCTTTGAGCTTGATTGCTATCGTTACACTTTGAAAGAAGGTTCGAATATCATAAGCTGGAATCCTGAAACCTCAGCCAAATACGTCTCATTCAATGAAAATGCCTTTGAAGATGGTACTGAAAAAGGCTACAATGTCTTCAAATTTCCGAAGAACTTGGTGTTGCCAAAGGGTTTAAAAGAAGGTCTTAACTTAACTGCATTTGTGATGATAACCGAAGATGTCAGTTTCACTGAAACAGACGTTTCTTTGAATCCAACTTTGTATCAGCAATTTTCAAACGAAGTTGACTCTAAACCGTTAGGATTTCCTTTTCACAAACAAGCGGAATTATTCAGTGACGCAGCCCCTAACTACCGTTTTTTCAATATAACTGTGTTTCACAGCCAAAATTTGAATGTCGAAAGTGATGGTTACTTTTCACCGCAATTGCATTGATTTTTACGTGAATGGTTGCAATGAATAGAGATATCACTTTCATTTCAATTTTTTGGGTAATAAATGTGCATTTTTGTTTTGAGGTTTAAGGGTTGAATTATGTACTTTATGAGCCATGAGCCAGAAAAATTAGTAAAATAACTATTATCTCAGATCCAAGTTTGGTTTAAACAATATTAGTCAAGTGGTCCCATCAAACATATGAATAGGCAAATGTTTATAAAGTCGAACAAGTAATTTTTCTATGAAAAAAAGCTGAGGGTTGTTAATAAACGGTGTAGGTGCTAAAAACGTATCGTGCTGTGATTTGTGATAACCAGGTATTATAATATTGTCTCAAGTAGTACTAATAAAGATTATTTTTAAATGTTGTTTTTTTGCTATTTACTGTGCTCGTATTTTAAAGTCATGTCAAAACTCTACCTTTTGTTTTCTTTCGTATTATTTATTCATCTTACTAATTTAGATTTTACTTAAACATTTATGCTCATTTGTAAAAAAATATTGGCTCATTAGAAAAAGTGAAAATTGAAATATTTAATCCGTTATAGGTAATTAAAATATTAATAATAAGTGTCAAAACATTTATTGTCTTGAAAGAAATCGCAGTTGGTCATATGGTTTGTTATACATACATATTTAAGTGTGTCTAACTATAAATAGATTTACAACACTAGAGTAGCTTTCTCAGTCGTGAAGACATCATCAAAAGAGTAAGGGTATTCGACTCCACTGTGGTACACGAAAGCGTCCTTGAAGTACATGTTAGGCTGCATGAAGAAGCGAGATGCGGGGCGGTCGAGCGGGAATCCGAAAGGTTTGTCGTCAAGCAAGAACTCGCCAAGAGCCTCCAATTCCTTGGGCATCTCCACGCTGGGGTAAACGTATACGAAGAACTGCAGGGGGAAACCACTCTTGGTACCTCTGGGCAGCATCAGCCTCTTGGGCATGTTGTCGTACTTCTCGTTCATGTCAACGGGCAGTTTGTTCTCATCCAAGAACTTGTAGATCTGGTCGATAGACACAGAGTCCTCCTTGAAATGGAAGAAGTCTTCGGAGCTGCGTTCAATAACATTCTCTCCCTTAGTCAGCGGCTGCGTGAACCAGTCCAACTCAACGAAGTTCATCCAGTTGTCCTCGAGCTTGATAGGGTAGCCCTTGCCGTCGTATTTGGGACCAACAAAGATCTTGAATGTCGCCTTCTCTTCAACGTCAGACTTAACATTGATCCTGAAGGTGAACTTTTCCCTGTTCAGACGAGGCTGGAAGACTACGAAGGACTTCTTTGGAGCGACGAGTTCAGTGTCGGACCACAAAACGCCGTTGGATGCGTTGAATGCGTGGAAGTCGAAGTAAGTGGTCAAGTTGCTGATCTCAACATCGTTAACCTTAACGCCGATGTAGTGAAGCTTGTCCTGAGTATAAGGCTGCAGGAATTTCTTGTACTGTAGCATGAATCCGAAGATCTTGTTGTAGATCTGGTAGAACGCAGGGTCGCGGAGAGAAGTCTGGTAGAAGTCTAAAGCGGTTGGGACGAAGTCGTATCTGAAAAATAAGAAAGTACATTAGTTTTACATAAGGTCATTGTTAATAACGAGATAAATAGTGTGTTTTAAGTAAATAAACAAGTAAGTAGTAAGTTTTAACCAAAAAATATTATACTCACTCCTTGTACGGGTAAGGAGCAGCGCCCAAAATGCGACGAGCAGCCTGTTCGTAGGAGCGGTAGTAGTGGCTGTGTCCGGCCTTCTCGTACAAGTCGGGGTTGGATTGCCAGAAGTTGCCAACAAAGTTGATTGATTTCGAGTTGTAGAAGTCCACTTCTTGGTTGTACTGAAAAAAAAATGGTAGTTAGTATGACATCAAAAGTTATGTAATATGTAAATAATATAAGCATATATTTATTCTTTATGTCAGCATATTTGAAAAAATACTCACAGCCTTAAATTGACCCTGCTCAAGGAAGCTCAAAAACATGTCTTCGTAGTTGCGGACAAAACGGAGATCATCAAGGTTCTTCTCAGTTTGCATAACGTAGTTGTTGGGCCTCTGGGCGAATGAGTACCAGAAGGAAGACAAGAACGGGTAAAATCCGTATTTGAATGGCTGGTACCACGAGAACGTCGGGATCTCTCCTAAACCGTTTGAAAGCCTCTCCAAGTAGTAACGAGACAAAAGCTGTTGGTAGAAGTAGTAATAGAATTCTCCTCGCCTTTCCTTGAAAAGACCGTAAGCGATATTCTCTCCTTTCTGCCAGAAAGGCATGATGGAGTGGAAGTAGGTGTAGAAAGTGTTCCAGCCGATGTCTTCGGTGAAGTAAGCCATTTTGTATTCGTGGTGTCCGTAGGTGTGGTAGTCGGAGTAGTTAGCGTAGTAGTAGTAAGCGTTCTTAGCTTCTTCGATTCCGTACTCAGGGAAGTCTTCGAACTTCTCTAGTCCGCGCATCTTGCCGGCGTACATTTTGTTGAAGATTTCAGCGTTGACGTAGTATTGGGGCCAGATTTCGTAGAAGGCGGGGAGAACGATGTCCTTGGTGTCAAGACGCTGGATGGCAGCAATGTAGAATGTGTACGCGAAGTATCCCTCGTTGAGGTGGACGCGAGCCCAGGCAGCAGTCTTGTAGAAGGTCTCGAAGTCCTTGGCGTAGTAGAACAGGTCGTAAAGAGCCTTAACTTCAGTCTGCATCTTCTTGTCGAAGATTGAGAACTGCCAGTTTTTGGGAAGGAAGCCATGGTCGTACAGCTTGAAGAACTTTTCTACGACCTCCTTCTTCTGAAAAGTTGTAACGCTGAGGTTAGCAAAAATAAGGTTTTTTCTTATTAAATTTTCTGTTACAGCGTACGACTAAGTACTACGTAAAATCAAATTATATTTACCTCATACTGGGCAATATTGGCTTTGATGTCGTATTCAGCGCCAGCTTTGTAGTATTCAGCATCCATGTTTACTTGGGTGATGGCTTCAAAGAGCTCCAAGATCTTGTATTGCTTGTCTTTGGTGGAAGCTTCGACTAAAAAAGAGAATAGAAACGTGTTTCACCAATAATATTTATAGCACAGCTCATATTGATGATACACTCGTTTCGCGTCTGTTCAGTTGTGGTACCTATTTACATGGTGAGATGGTATCAATAATAGAAAAATTACCATTCTATTTTGATATTAAAACTAGAAATGGTATGACAGTAGTAACCAATGTTGAGTTAAATTAAATTTTAAAGTCCATGTGAATGAAAAACTAAGTAAGACAAGTAAAAAAAAAACGATTAAATACGAAATGAAAATACGATCCGTACATTCAGATTAGTAACAAGTATAAAACTTTGGTGGTATCATCTTTCTTTATTATCTGTAAGATATTATATGTAAAACAATTTCAGCTAACGGTAATGTTATATTTCAAAGTGCGATGGCGCAATGGGGCTAAGAAGGTAAAGAAAGTTAAAGACTTACTCTTCTCGGTTTTGACACCAGCATTGTCGAAGAACTTCTCGGCCGAAGCCAGAGCCAGGAAAGCCGCCAGAACCAGGACAGTCCTCATCTTGCTCGAGTTGAGGGACAACTGTACCTCTTCGATCATCTCGAGGGGTATTTATACAAGCCTCTTATCAGGTTTGCTGGCAATCAGCGTCACTGCCCGCAGATTCGGTTGCGGACTTGAGGTCGATAAGACCCATGTTTGGATACTGTGAAATGCTGTACACATAAAATATTTTAAATAATCACTTTAAGATTCACTAAAAACAATTTATATCAATACCTTTCAACAAACTTAATAAAGTGGATTCATTCGATTTTCTCTTTACCAGGAGACGGAACTTTTCTGCTTAATGTGTACCATTTTTTATCTAAATTAGTGTCATCAATTAAAGCCCATTAGCTTTATTGCAGGTTAGTATAGGAAAGTCACTAAGGCTCAAGTTCACCATTTCAAGTTTTAGTAAGAATAAACGTTAGAGATGGTTTAAGTTCCTATATTGGTGGAAAGGGTCCATAGGATCCCAGCGATAAATCGGACTAACATTTTTAAAATATAGTTCTGAATATGGTTAAACGTACCCTATAAATATTAAATGTGAGATGGACCAGCTTAGGGTTGACGCAGTTATCTAGCGGTCACAGGTATCGCACTGACTGCGGGGATCAAAATTGCTTATCATTTCATAAGTAGCGCTTGACTCGAGAACGTCTTAGTCCATCGAACGTCCATCTATAGGCTTACATTTGGTAGTCTCTTTTAACGAGTAGGTGTATATATGTAGATTAGAATGTTAGAACCTAGAAGGTCAAAGGACCTAAGTTTAACTTTATTGCGAAGAAAAAGTGAGAGTTGAAGCATTCTAGTGAAGTGATTAAATTAAGTAGCTTTTAGTGATTGATAGCTAAATCGTCATCTTCTTTAAACGGTACGGGGTTTGCATACATAATCTATAACGATGAAATTCGACTAGTCGTATTGAACAAAAATATACGCTGAATTTGCATTAAATGCGGTAAAGCTGTTTTTTTTTGTATGTTGTTTAGGTCCGCTCGGTTATAGTATTAATCCATATAAGCAGCTCTCTAAAAAGTAAGCGCTAAGAGTAATTGCAGAAAAACCGATTTTTAGTTAAGTACAAAAAAGCGACTAACAAATGCACTGACGAGAAATATCGCGATGACATTTTTAAAGTTCACAAAATTGTCAATTGTTGTGCCCTTATTAGATATCCTAGCTCTTACAATTTCTTAGATGCAAGGCTCCCAATGTTCCCTATTTAAGCGGAAAAGGCAAAAGACTTACAATTAGTGTTGCCTAGGCCTGAAAGCACTTCTTATTATTTTCGAAGAATTAGAGGACCTAATAAATGTTCAAATAAGAAAATCGGCCCACGGATTACCAAATAACCGGCTTGAAAAAGTAAAAGATTATTAAATGTTTGTCCGTCGATAGCTTCGCCAATTATTCGACGATTTTAAAATGATTTATTTATTTATGTACTTTCCGTGGACTCACGATTTCAGCCGCGCGTTGTGTTTTTATTTAATTTTCATAGAATATCTCAGCATGATGTTTTACAACTTATTAATTCTCCTTGTAATCAAGCTATCTGCCATAAGAAACAAATTTTAAATTAATTCTGTAGTGCCAGAGAAATGCGTGTTTTACTAAGAAATTATTTAACGTTAAAATATTTGCAAAATTAGCTATGTTCGATTGGTTAAGTGCGCTTACCTACTTGATTTTAAAAGTTCTCATCGTATTAAATAGTTTGTTTATTGAGGAATATTATTCGATTTAAATTGTCAATTTACAAAGAATAAAAAATAAGTAAAATAAAACTTCAACTGAGACTGCGGAATGTGTATAAAGTTTTAGAGTTTCTCTCGCCTATCCTAAGTTTGCATGATCATATCATGGTTATGATGGTAATTGACGATGATAACGAAGTACAAACGTTCAAAAACGTCTTGTTTTTTAATTCCGTAACTTACCATAGTTTTTTTTAATTTATATTTTAACTTTTGTAAGGATCTCTTACCCTTGAAAAATATTAGAAGCACTTCCATTCTTAGGCAACATTTGGTTCAAGCCTGGTCAGTACTTTTCGTCTTTTCTAGTTTAATACTTTTAACAGAGAACATTGGGAGTACTCTATCTTCTTAGCTAGAAAATTAAATAAATGCTCAAACGATTAGAAATATTTTGATCTTTAATAACGTCATAGTGACCTTTTGTCAGAGCCATTCTTACGTACATTTTTTCACAAAACTACAAAAGACGACATTTTTTACATTACGTTTTAGAAAACTGCATCAGTTTTGCATTAATACTATCCAAACAACATATAAAAAAGCAGCTTTACCGCAATTAATGCAATCTCAAAGTTTATTAAGATTGGACTAAATGTAGTTTTTCTCTGAATTAACTAGTGTTTTGTGTTTATCTAGTATGTTGTCAACTCTCAAAAGGTAATAATTCTAATGTGATATATGTGTTTTTGGCGCAAACCTTTCTAGAGGTTCATAACGGACAACTGGCCTATACTAATTTGATAATTTGCTTGATTTTGGCAAAATAAATTCAGTAAGGATTGTAGTATGTTTCCAGTTATTAATATACATTGACAATAAGTCAATAAGAATCAAATCTCCTTACAAATTGCATTTAAATATCAACTAGTTTATGTTTAAGTAAAAAAAGACACTTATTCATACCATAAATCTAAAAAGGACTAAAATAACGCATTAGAAATCTTATGCGTTTAGCTCGTTAGAAAAAACAAACAATTAGTTTCTTGTTGTATATTTTTTCTAATTATTTAGAAAGTACCAATCTTTCGTGATCACCTGTATGTAACAAAACCGCATTAAAATCGATTCAGCCAACATACATAGATACAAATATAGAGGTCTTAGTAAAACCTGATTGTTAAAAGTCTGTTAAAAAACGATTCTTCTCGAGACCTCAACCGCATATATTTGCTGAATTTGACCTTTATATTCAGTCTCAATTAAATATATTTTAGAACAGAATCAATTACAATTAGGTAATATTTTTAACATAGTTTTTTGTCTGTACCAATATTTAACTTTTTACTTATTTAGTGTGCTTATACGTATCTATACTAATATTATAAAGCTGAAGAGTTTGTTTGTTTGTTTGTTTGTTTGTTTGTTTGTTTGTTTGAACGCGCTAATCTCAAAAACTACTAGCCCGATTTGAAAAAATATTTTTACGTTGGATAGTCCATTTATCAAGGAAGGCTTTAGGCTATATAACATAAAGATACGACTCATAAGACCACAGCAGAAATGAAAAATGTTGCGAAAACGGGAGAAAGATATTCCTTTTGAGAGCTTCCGCCGCATACGCTGCGGAAACCGCTTAAGTTACACAAAAATCATGTAAGACAGGATTGTTCAGCATTAAGAGTTCTATAATAAAGTCCGCGACAGCATATGTCTATCTTTTATGGTTGACTTACTACAACCTTTTTTATGTTAATAAATTTGTAAAAAAATAATGCATCATTTTTAGAGGTGTATTATACACACAGGTATTTATTCTTATCAAAATAAATACATTCATCATCACGAGCATTTCATTTAGAACCAAGTTGCCCTTTATATCATTTGATTTCAATAAATATCTTAGGAGCTATCACAGTTTTAACATAACTCCGCACCAAAATAATGTTCGCAGCTTAAGTACAACGTGCGCTTGAGCTATTATAAACTTGAAGAGTTTGTTTGTTTGAACGCGCTTATCTCAGGAACTGCTGGACCGATTTGAAAAAATATTTCTGTATTGGATAGCTTATTTATCGAGAAAGGCTTTAGGATATAAATCATCACGCTGCGACGGGAGGGGAGGGAGCAAACTCAAAACGCGCGGACGAAGTCGCGGGGGACCGCTATATATTATAAAGCTGAAGAGTTTGTTTGTTTGAACGCGCTTATCTCAGGAACTGCTGGACCGATTTGAAAAAATATTTCTGTGTTGGATAGCTTATTTATCGAGAAAGGCTTTAGGATATAAAACATGACGCTGCGAAGGGAGGGGAAGGAGCAAACTCAAAACGCGCGGACGAAGTCGCGGGGGACCGCTAGTAGGAGATAAAATCGGATGTAGGATACTAAATGATTTGATATTTGTTTGCCTTGAAAATATAAATTACAAACTATTGTGCGCACTTTCAAAACGTTGTATACTCAGGTGGGGCATATTAATATTCAAGTCTACAATGTCAACTATTTTAGCTATGTAGGTATCTATTGCGAAAGAAAAAATATATTTTTATATCATTCTAAGCGTGGAAGATTTGTATCTATCTTATCTAAAAAAAAAACATTCATTAAGGCTTGGCTTCACTACAATATTATACAAGTAATATGTACTTTTTACTGAGTTCAAAAAAGGAGGTAATCAATTCGACCTGTATGTACGAGAATATGATAACGGCAGAATTAGAAAAAAAATTAGTTTGTTGATCTATTAAGGCTTCCTAACAAGTGTGCAAAATTTCCTAAGTGTATGTTTGTCGCAGGATTTCTTGAAAACGTGAAGTCATGGACACGATTCTTCTTTAGTTAATTAGGTAAAGTTCAACTTAGGATTTAAAGTAAGGTTCATTAAAAGCGGTCTAGTTGTGTTTCAGGAGTAAATACTTTAAAATCATTAAAAAAAACACCTTCAAAAATCTGACTAAAAAGCTTAAAATAACGTATTCATCTTTTATTTTTAAATAAAATTAACTTTAAAAAAGTAAAAACCGACTTCAAAACCTGCTGTAATACTTGATGCTTGATGGTCAAAGTGATGGCACCGACTCCAAAAATAAATTGCTTGCATAAAATGGATTCCTTTCCTTGCAATGGTTAAGAGTTTATTTAAGACTTTTTAGTGCATTTTGGTTTTGAAGTCGGTTTTTACTTTTTTAAAGTTAATTTTATTTCTTCATTTTTAGAAATTACAAGAGAGGGGGGGCGGGGGGGAGTAGCACCTTATGAGTCTGTTCTTTAAGAAGCTGCAAACTACCTATCATAAGTTCTGTCATTAAAAATACTGAACTCCTAAGCGTTAAGGAGTTCTACTATCAGCTCTGCCCCACAAAATATTGACTATCAGTCGTAACAGCACGTCAACATTAAGATTCTAGTAAAAAAACACTATACGTGCCTTAAAATCTTGAGAGTTTCCCTCGATTACACCAAGATCTCATCATCAGATCCCAAATTGGCAACAATGGTACAACAACCAACTAGAAGGTAGACCCTCTAGGTAGGCGAAATTTTTTTTCGAATCGGTCGACAAACGACTCAGATATGAGGTAACAAACATACAAAAAAAACATACAGTCGACTTGATAACCTCCTCCTTTTTTGAAGTCGGTTAAAAAATATATACATTTTGGAGTCCGTGCATAATGTATTTAGACCGTTTGCCATAGTAGAGTATGTCTAAGACCCTTTACACACTGCTACTTTTAGCAGCGATGCTGTCGCGATGCTAACAATCGTTAGCATCGATGCAGTGGCAAAATGTCAACCTTTACACACTGCGCTACATTTAGCATCGATACAGTCGCGATTCAAAAGCCGGAAATGTTCTCAATCAAATCTGTTTATTGCGTGAGTGGCGATGCTGAAGCGCGTTTTCAAAATGCGCGACTGTATCGATGCTAAAAGTCGCAGTGTGTAAAGAGTACATAATCTTGACATCATGCACCGACTCCAATGGTTTTTTTTTAATTAAACGGTCAAAGAGATTAAAACTATTTATTTGTCACACAGTTTTCTTTGGAAACTAGTATTAACAAAAACTAATTAATGATACTTAAATTTGTATAACCATTTTATCGAAGACATGTGTGCCAAATTAATGATAATAAAAATGTACAGTGATTTAAGCAAACAAAGATTTTATTATTATTATCAATAATAAACACTTATATAGATAACAAATTTTGGTATGGATAAAAATAATCTATAATCGACACGTAATAATTAATATATAATATTATATTATTGAATCATAAGTTACATGCTGCCACTGTCAAAGATCTGTGTTCTTGAAAAACATGTAAGGTGGTACGGAGAACCCTGATATTGATGCATCGAATGGAAATCCCAATGGTTTGTTCCAGGTTTTAGGTATTATCAACGCAACAAATCTGACGGCGTTCCCATTAGCATTACCTCTTGGTATCTTGACGGGTTGACGCATTTGATTCGAACTGCGATAGATTGTGTTATCTACAGAGACGGCGTTGTAGGTAAAAGAATCTAATTCTACAAAATGCATCCACTCGCTCTCAATACTCAGAAAATTTCCCAAACTATCTAACCTTTCACCAACAAAGATCTTGCAAATGACTTCCTCGCCGATGCTGAAGAAACATGGTATGCTGATGGTGAAATCACTTACTTCGTAGCCACTAAGATCATTAGGGTCGAGGGTTGTGTATATATTATCACTAAATACAACGTCACTTATCTCAACGCCGTCCCAGAATAATGATTCTGGAGTGTATAATTGAGCTGAAAAGACAGATAGTTGTAATTAGATGCGCGATGTATACTAGATGTACGTTAATACGTATATAAATCTTATTGTTTTATAAATGACTTAACAATTAATTAAAAATGACTACAATGCAAAGATATAAAAATAAATAATATATTTTTTGACTTTACTTTTAATATCAGGTTGATAACGTTGTACTAACTGACCGCAACATTGACAAAAGACAATAATAATCTATCAAATTCTACGATTAGCGTTCGAGACAGTTGGAAGGAGAGGTTATTGCCAGTAGCCACACCGGCATCGCCCTCATTGGAGGAGTTCATAAATAATAACGCACCAGTTTCCATCGCTACTACACTTCGAGTGGGCAATGGCTCGGTGGCATCTGGGACATATTCCTCGAAAAATTTCCAGCTGTCCCCATTAGGGGCGATGCCGGTAGGAGTAACTGGGAATACCCCGGAAGGAGTTCAGGGAGGCGTAGGCATGTAAGCACCAAGATGGACTACGTAAGAGGCTAAGAAGAAGAAGATCGACATTGTCTACTCCCTAGTGCTTCTTAGTTAAATTGCACTATCCTAATTAACCGTAACTTAGTATATACATTCCGTTTTTTGTCGTATCTACTTTATAGTTAGATGGTGGTGCTTAAAATGCTGTTTCATAAATTTAATAACGATACATTTACGAATTTATAAACAAAGTAATTAGAACAGAAATCATACATTAATAATAAAACTTACGTTACTGAGCGTAAACCGTAGTTGGGCCCATATGGGCTACAACCATCAGAGCCACTTTAACCAATGTACTCATTTTACCTGAGTTGTGAAACAATTGATGGTATAGTAGACTAGTTGTTTGCAGGTGGTATTTATATCAGAAATACTCCAGAGTGACTCGAATTTACTATGTATTCTATATAAATAAAAATATTTTTTTATAAATCAAGAAAGCCTTTCGTTGATAATCACTTTTTTATTCATTAAAAATATTATGTAATGACGCCAACACTAACATCTATATTTATTGACACACCTCAAAATATAACAACATAAATAAAGCTACGTTTACTAACTCGATTTAATCAGTTCACGTATCTCGAACAAACGATTTTTACATTCAGCAGATAACCATTATCAGAAAACTTTCAGAGTAAACAATTTCCATGTTTCCTATTGCAGCTGCTCAATTCAATAAAAAAAATCGTGTGCACATAAGGTATACGGAATTGTCGCTTGGACTTCGCTTTATAAATTAATATTAGTTAAAAAAAACCGTCCAAGTGCGAGTTGGACTCGCGCACTGAGGGTTCCGTGCCAAATTTAACTAAATTAGGGAATTCACTTACTCCCACTTAGCTAAAATACCGCAATAAATTGACAGAAACTATAACTTTGTTTTTCATAGTATTTTTATGAAAATCAAAGTTATGTATGCGGTTGTTGAAAATGTGCCTTATCTCTAAAACTGCTAGTTCGATCCTATCCAAACCAACTTTTTGTTGAAAGTATTTGTTAAGATCTACATTTCATATTATTTCAAGATTAACATTCGTTTTGTTTAGAAGATAGAGGGGCACCCATTTCACCACTTTGGAAGAGTCTATCTATGAAACGTTTCACTTATAAAATAAAAATCTTTTTGAAACCTATATATTTAAAAAGACCTATCCATAGACCTAGACGCATAGGTTTGACTGAAATTTTTTTTTTCGGTTTTAGTTTCGTGTATGACATGACATTAATTTTCTCCTTCACTTGGTCGAAATAGCTTATCCTAGGCCGTCCTCTTCCCCTCTTCCCTTCTATGATATTCTTCAAAAATCTGTCATGTCGTATCAAGTGTCCTATCATATTGCCTCGTCGGTTTTCTATGTCATATCAGGAAGTAAAGAGGAAAGCAGACTGTAGAAAAGAATGGCGATTACTCCACCGACAAGAGCGTGGCTCTTAAATTGAAGAAGAAGAAGTTTCATGTATGCCCTCCTCTTAAATATCATAATTTCTTATTTTTTGTATAAGAATCGTAAAGCGATTAACAGGATTCATCTTCCTACTAAATCTCAACAGTATGATGCTTGTAGTTACCGAAAAAAAGCCAGCAGTCGGTCCAAAAAAATCATCCTATCGCTAAAAACCCTACAAGGTCCTTTAAGTGGCATCCTAAAGTAAGCCTGTGGCTTTTTTGACCTCTTCTAGATGAGTACATTACTATAGAGGCATTACGAGAGAGACCCAGCAGACAGCCCAAATTTATAATAAATAGTTGCAACTCAACGTACTCAAAATCGGTTAAACGAAAGATTAGTACAGATTTATTAATATTATTTCATTAGAAACTTGCAATTATTTAGTAACGACAATGCATTTAGCATTTTAATTGTGCCAATTAATTGATCCAAATTATGGTAACCACACTGGTTTTTAAAATACAGGGTGACTTGTAATTCGATACATTCCCTTGAAGGGGTGAAAATAGAGCTTATTTGCAACATATTTTGTCCATAAATACCCTAACCGATAGTGATTACTTTTTTAATATTGAAGTTTTTGAGATTTTGTTTTAAAATTACTTTTAAGTGAATGACCCATTTTGATGCTCTTTTTGCACAACATCTTAACACTCCCTCTTAATGACAATAAGCTGTACTCATACTCTTAAAAACGTAAACTCGCTTGAGTTCATTAAAAATGTATCGAATAACAAGTCCGTCTCCCAAGATACAGACTCGCGTCTAGTTTTGGGACGAGCTTCACGAGTTTGGTAGTTGTTATTATATTTACATTGTAACCTATGTCATATATTTCATTTTGTAAACTGTGTTTATGGCTAGAATAAATACTATTTCTTTTTTCTATTTCTAACCTGTATGTTATTTTTATTAGTTTTTCTAAATATCTAAATGATGATAGCAAACAGTTCTTGTATTCATTTAAACTTTTTTAAATATCTTTACCACCATGGATTTGCTATTTCACCAATCGCCTTCATTTACAATAGTAAGTCCATGAACATTGGATTACTCGTGCTCCTACTAGTTTTCAAACGGAATTATATATTTTTACTCGGGCCTTCTCTAGACCAAATTCTTACATAATATGATTTATTAAATGTTAAGCTGAATATTTTAAAGATTTTTTATTAGCAGGTGCGGTTGCGGTGCTATTTTATACTAAATATCTTAATTTAATTGGCCTCGCCATAATTTGTTGAAAAATCTGTTAAAACGAATCAGTTATACTTGCGGGTAAAGAGTACTATATTTATCAGAAGTACTTGATGCAAACTTATAGCTGATGGAAATAAATAATGTTTAAAATATTGGTTTCTCTTATAATACTACCTCTCTTATAGTACTACCTGGTTAGTATTTAAAAAAATACCTAAAAGTCCTTCATTGTGTAAAATGTGAATGCTTTCGATGTCTATAAACGGGCAAAAACTATACGGGCTTACCCTACGTTCAACATCATTTTTGACTCGTTTCGCCACATTACTTAGTATGTATTATTTTCTTCTTTATTTGAATAAAAACATAAATAAAATTACGCATCTTCATAAGTTGTTTCGAATGAAAAGCTGGATGGTACTATCATAAATTGCACATAAAAAAACTTGTCTGAGGCGGGGAATCGAACTACTGCGTCCAGGAGCCCTATTTTTGAATCACTCAAATGAATATGGCATTTGATTTCCTTTCTGTATTGATTGATTTTTAATGAAAAGCAGTTAAAAGCCACATGGGGATACAATCCACACAAAAGTGATTAAAAAAATTGTAACTCAATTACGTAAGTAAATATTTCACGTAATTTTTTTGATTTTTAATTAACTTTTTGATTGATAATCACTCGTAATATTTAAGCGACTGATTCAAAAATAAAGAATTAGAGCTCCTGGGTTACGGTAATAATATTTAACCTGATGAATGATCTTGGTCTTGCTCAAGCTTTTGTTTCGTAAAAGTGTATTGTTTAAAGTTAAGTGTGTATTATTTTCTATATTTCCCTTATTGTATTAATTACGTTTTAAATAACTACATAGGTGATCTTAGTGCTATGTGTGTAAATGTTAGGTAATTTACTTTGATATTTCTTATATTAATCAGAATGTATATATCATGTATTTTACTACTTATTTAAGAACCTAAGGTAAGTATAAAATAAAAGAATGAAATATTCTACAAAACCTTTATTGTTTTGTTAGCAACTATGTTCTATCATTGTCCTTAAATTCGTTTAACTAGATTACGCTTTAGTGCTTGGTTACTTCGTTGGAGTGGTAGACGGCATCAAAGGAGTAAGGGTACTCAGCGCCCTTGTGGTACACCTCAACATCCTTGAAGTACATGTTGGGTTGCCAGAAGAAGGAAGAGATGGGGCGGTCGAACGGATATCCGAACGGTTTGTCGTCAAGGATGTCCTCCTTGAACTCCTCCAGTTCCTTAGGCAGCTCAACGCTGGGGTAGACAAACACGAAGAATTGTAGAGGGAATCCACTCTTTGTACCTCTGGGCAGCATCAACCTCTTAGGCAGGTCATCGTATTTCTCGTTCATGTCGAATGGCAGTTTGCTCTGGTCAAGGAGCTTGTAGATCTCTTGGATGGACAGAGAGTCTTCTTTGAAGTGGAAGAAGTCCTCAGAGTTGCGTTCGATCACATTCTCTCCCTTCTTAAGCGTGTAGTGGAACCAGTCCAATTCAACGAAGTTCATCCAGTTGTCCTCGAGCTCGATGGGGTAGCCCTTGCCGTCGTATTTGGGACCAATGAAGATCTTGAAGGTAGCTTGCTGGTCAACTTCGGACTTGACAGTGATCTTAACATCGAATGGCTCCTTGTTCAAACGTGGCTGCAAGACCATGTAAGAGTTCTTGGGGGCATTCAGTTCGCTGTCCGAGTAAATGATGGCGTTGGTGGCGTTGAATGGGTGGAAGTCGAAGAACGTTACCAGCTTGCTGACCTGAACATCATTGACCTTAACTCCAACGTAGTGAAGGGCGTCCTGAGAGTATGGCTTCAGGAACTTCTTGTACTGGAAGATGAAGTCAAGGATCTTGTTGTAGATCTGGTAGAAAGCAGGGTCACGAAGAGAAGTAGTGTAGAAGTCCAGGGCTGTAGGCACAAAGTCGTAGCTGAAACAACAAAGACTCATTAATACTTGTCCTAGGTTCAAAAGGAGCTCTTAGGCTATCATATAAAATAAAAAAATTGAAGGGCATTAATATTGTAATACTTACTCCTTGTAAGAGTAAGGAGCAGCACCCAAGATGCGGCGAGCGGCCATTTCGTAGGAGCTGTAGTAGTGGCTGTGTCCAACCTTTTCGTACAAGTCGGGGTTAGATTGCCAGAAGTTGCCAACGAAGTTGATGGATTTGGAGTTGTAGAAGTCCACCTCTTGGTTGTACTGAAAAGGCAAAACGAATAGTTGAATAGTTATGTTATTTAATTCGATAGAAAATAAAAAAGTTAATCTTATGAACAAATACTTACGGCCTTGAATTTACCCTGCTCGAGGAAGCTCAGGAAAATGTCTTCGTAGTTGCGGACGAAACGCAGATCATCGAGGTTCTTTTCAGTCTGCATAACGTAGTTGTTGGGCCTCTGAGCGAAGGGGTAGAAGGGGGTGGTTAAGAAGGGGTAGAAACCGTATTTGTATGGCTGGTACCAGGAGAATTTAGGGATCTCTCCCAAACCGTTTGAAAGTCTCTCAAGGTAGTAACGAGCCAAGAGCTGTTGGTAGAAGTAGTAGTAGATTTCTCCACGCCTTTCCTTGAACAAGCCCAGGAAAATGTCGTCTCCCTTCTCCCAGAAAGGCATGATGGTGTGGAAGTACATGTAGTAAGAGTTCCAGCCGATGTCTTCGGTGAAGTAAGCCAGTTTGTATTCGTTGTGGCCATAGCTATGGTAGTCAGAGTAGTTGCTGTAGTAGAAGTAGTAGTTGTCAGCCTTTTCAATGCCGTATTCCTCGAATTCTTCGAATGGAGGTCCACGCATTTTGCTGTAGTACATTTTGCTGAAAGTATCGCCGTTAGTGAAGAACTGGGGGAAGACTTCATAGAAAGCAGGGAAGACCAGGTCCTTGGTGTCAATGCGCTGCACAAGAGCAACGTAGAAGGCGTACGCAAAGTAGCCCTCGTTGAGGTGGACGCGAGCCCAAGCGGCGGTTTTGTAGAAGGTTTCGAAGTCCTTGGCGTAGTAGAAGAGGTCGTAGAGAGCCTGAACCTCAGTCCTCATCTTTTCGTCAAAGATGGAGAAGAGTTGGTACTTGGGGATGAAACCCGCTTCGTACATCTTGAAGAACTTGTCGACAACTTCTTTCTTCTGTAAATAAAAGCAAGTGGTTAGAAAGACGGATCACTTTATTACTAATACCTTAGCAAAATTGGTCAGAAAGAAACAATGAAAAGTAGTAATGATTCATGAATGTTATGGCGTTTCGCACCACAAGGTGTTTCGGACTGTGTGGTCGAATCACCCATGTGCTGTTTCAGAATGCGTTCACTTGAGCAATTTGATCAAAATCTCGTTGGTGTGGAACGCCCCAATACCTTGATTTGGGGAATGTTCTTCATTGAGATCTATCTTTAAATATAAATGGACAAACCTCATAACGTTCCCAGTTGGCCTTGATGTCGTACTCAGCGCCGACTTTGTAGTACCACGCATCCTTGTTCACTTGGCTGATAGCTTCGAAAAGCTCCAACACTTTGTACTGCTTGTCCTTGGTCTCAGCCTCAACTGAAAAACAGATGGTGGGCGTAAGTTAATATTTCCAATCATACATCACATCCCAATCTCAAACAATGATAAACATATTTATCAGCAAAAGCTCATCGCAACATTAATAAAAATATATGATAATGACACTAACACTAACCTGAATCGCAATGTCTTAATAAGTTCTGGTTAGTGCTATGCCAAATGCCAAATAATTTATAAAAATACGTGTTCTATCTATTTCTTTATGTTGATTTATTTATTGGCAGAGCTCTACAATACATATCTATAAGCAATACAAAAAGAGTACAGACTACTTTAGAAAAAAACATGAGATATTATTTGTTCTAGTAGATTCGCTGGCAATCGCATTTTTTTAAATGATTAATTAAAAAATAATTAAAGTATACTTACTAATTAAAGGCTTGACCTCGGTGTTGAACGGGGACACGGGGACGGTGCTGGCCAAAGCCAGGCCCACGAGAGACGCCAGAACCAAGACAGTCCTCATGGTGCTTGAGCTGTGAGACAACTGTACCTGTGCTCTGCTCCCGGCCTGTATTTATACCACCCTTATCTCAGAATACCTCGTCAGAACTCGAAGCAATTTCTTTTTGTCAACAATAACATCGCGAATTCGGTAGGTTGATAAGCACGATGCGTTGACGTGATTACTCGCAGTTGCATACAGCTGATAACTCAATGATTTAATACTGTGAAAAAAATATCTTATTCATTGGAACTTATTTTTAGACAAACTGTTTAAACACTCTTTTTAACAATATCAAACCCTGGTGGTTCCCCGAGTTTTCATATTTATCAACCATTTCGACATGTAAGGGATGATTTCAGTCATGAAAATTACGAAAACATACAAGTACGTGCAAAAAATGTTTTAAATGTAAAAGACAATTAGCAGAGTTATTTAGTTCATTTGTTTTTAGGGCTCCGTAAGTCTGTCTGTCCCTATGTCACAGCCACTTTATTCTGTAACTATTAGCAGCACCCATTTAAAATTTGATAGAAAGATGTGTCTTGTTATAGGCTTTACAATTATTATCCAAAAAATAAAAAATAAGGGGGGGCACCCATACATGAAACCCAAACCGAAAACATAATTTTGTGTAGGTATATGTTCTAATTGTCTCTAAAAGTCTATATATAAGGATTGATAAATAAACGCTTCCCAAGTGGAGTGGAAATATGCCCCCCCCCCCCTCTAACTTTTAAGCGATTGTTAATTTTGAAAAAAAAAATATGACGTAGATTTGAACAAGTGTTTTCTAAGCCGCACATTTTCAAAACCCGCAAACATAACTTTGTTCTTCATACGAACACCATGAAAAACAAAGTTACATTTGCTGTCAACAAAATAATGTGTTATTTATTAAAAACTTTGTTTGGGATTATTTAATTAGCGGAGATAAACTTTGAAGCATTCTCCACCAGCATCTGTATCTATAGAAAGTTCCTTTGATTTGTTACAGTGTCGTAAAGAAGGTCGCCCTACAACCTACAGGGATGAATTTATCTTTAAAATTCTTACAATATTAAAAAAATACTTTACGGTCTTACATGATAACAATGCTATGAAATTTATTAAGAGACTACTATGACAACCCGTTTATAGAAAGAATCTGATTTAAAAACCGGCCGAGTGCGAGTCGGACTTGCGCACTGAGGGTTCCGTGCCAACTTTAACTGAATAAGGGAATCCACTTAGTAAAATACCACAATATTTTGTTGACAGCAAACATAACTTTGTTTTTCATAGAGTTTGTATGAAGTACAAAGTTATGTTTGCGGTTGTTGAAAATGTACTATATCTCAAAAATTTCTCGTTCGATCCCGTCCAAACCAATTTTCGTTGAATGTATTTATTAAGATCTACATTACATTTTTTTTTCAAAATTTACACTCGCTAAGTTTAGAAGTTAGATGGGGGGGACGCCCATTTTACCACTTTGGAAGCGTCTAGCTATGAAACGTTAGACTTTAAAGAAAATGGTTTTAAAAACCTCTGTCATTTTAAAAGACCTATCCATAGACAGCCCACAGGAATGGGTTTGACTAAAAAATTTTTTTTTGGTTTTAGTTTCATGTTTCATGGGAGCCTTAAATGTCATTATTTTTTATTTTTTGTATCAGAATCATAAAGCGATTAACATGATACATACTCCTACCAAATTTCAACAGGGTGATGCTTATAGTTACAGAATTAAATGGCTGTGACATACGGACGGACGTCTGTCCGTCTAGACAGACAGACAGACAGACAGACTTGACGAAACTATAAGGGTTCCGTTTTTTGCCATTCGGCTACGGAACCCTAAAAAGAGCTGGGGGCCGATTCTCGTGAAGTAGTACTTTTTCCGTGTGGTAATTCGTATACGAAGTTCACAATTCTATTGTAAAAGTTGGAGTGATACATAAAACTGCTATTCTCATGCACCGATAGAACATTTCACGTTCGAATTTCATTACAACGTTCCATTGCAGAGATCGTACGGGCGTTTTTAAAAACGCCGAAATAAAGTATATTTAAGTCCATCTAAAAATTTTAATTTTGGTGAAATTAGACAATAAATCTATTTGTTTGTTTAATTTGGTTTATATATTCACAAAATTATACATATTGTTAAAAATATAATAACGGTAGATCAATTATTAAAATTTCATTATTTATGTATAGCATGAAATGAAACGCAGCGACGCGCCATATTACCTTTCTCTATGGCCCTAAATGTCAATCAATGTGTGTGTCAAAATTGTTCCAAATATCGATTTTTCAGTGACTGAGAAAATTTATTTGTTTTCTCAAATTTTGCCTAAAATAAGAATTACAATGCTAAATACAAACTAAATGTAAATATTTTCTAAGGTTTGTATGACGCTGTTTGTTTAATTATATGCTTTTTTTATTTACTTAACTACAAGAAACAGGCATTTAATTATTCTTTAGTAGTAATAGGTTCAGTTAACTAACATCACAGATATTAGTGCACCTTCTTATTGTGTAGCCTGTATAAAGTTTTTAATATCCTTTGTAGATATGTAGTGTTCTTACAAAACAAACTATTTTTATTTACAGATAGTCTGGATTATGTTGTAGCAGAGAGAATATTTAGTTGCCAATCTAATTCGATAAAATACTGGTTATAATACCTTAATCCTCTGGTATCTAGGTAAGTACGTTATTAACTAGACACATACATAATGATAGTTTTATTTTCACAATTTATAAATCAAACCATCAGATTTTCCATTTATAATCTAAATCTATGTGTGTTATAGTATTTCCTATAGTTGCCTTATTATAAACAAATAGTACATCAGCAATCTGTTCTATGCGTGCTTGAATGTGTTCAAACATAGTTTATGAATGCCACCTACAAATATCTACAATAATCATTATTATCCCAGAAAAGAGATACTAAGCTAAAAACATGATAGTGTTCAAGTTTTGTTTTTAGTAGGTAACTTTCTGTGATATTTATGGTGGTTATTGTTTTTTACAGAAGCAAGCAGCAAGAACAAATTATAATAATCCAAAAGTAAGGAGCGCCAAATGAAGGGATTTTAAATACTCCTGGGAACACAACTGCATGCATTTTACAACAAAATAAATGATTAGTTAGAAATGTAAGCGCGTTGGATTAAAGGATGGAAACTTTCCTGATATGACCAATGGCTTTAAATTGTTTTTTTTTTTTTAACAATAACATTACTGCTTCTTAAATGTTTTGTGTTTTGACTGATGTATGAAGAAAATAAAACCACTTGCTAAATTGGTATTTTTTATTTGTATGTTATTTATTTAATGCTTCAACACCCGAGCGGTCTCATGAGACCGCATAACAATAGAATATCTCTTGTGTCTCGTTCACATACGCTTGACGGATTTAAGTATACTGTTTAATCTTCCTTAGTCATTGACATTAAGAAATTTAAATTCAGGATTGTTTTAAATACATAGGGGCAATCCATGTTCATGAGCTTGAAACAGAGTCAAAATATAAAACCAGGGTCTGAGAATGAAGCTGAAGGTGAACAAAGGTACTCCGTAATAAGACAACAAAACCTAATCGAGTTGGACTCGTAAGATTCGACTTGTAAACTACTTACTTTGTCTCTAGAGTATCCAGGGTTGGATAGCTCTTAACATAATATTAAGTCCTATCGAGGTCACCGCTGCCGAACCATCTTAAGAGCTGAAATCGCTTGCACCTTGTGTAGACTTTTGTTTGAACCGACGCCTGTTTCGTGTCTTGTGTGCAAGCGATTTTCCTTTGAAAGTGGTAAGTCGGGATTGACCACGGCCTAGGCATGCCGGAAAAACGGAGATCCTGTTTTTTGTAAGTCAATTCATATACTAGAAACTTCTCCAAATCGTAGAAGTACTCTTCTGAAAGCCGCATCAAAATCAGTTTAGCCAAAAATGATATAATAGAGGGCAAATAAATCATTATATATTGGACACACAGAAAACCTTCTTTATTTGAAGTCGGCTAAAAATCCTTCAAAGTCAATGTAAATTTTCTCAATTTTTGGTTAGGTTATCATTTTGCTCGATTACAACCTCAATAGTTCGTATACGAATTTTGAAATCTATTGGTCTCCAGCAATCGAAATGTTCGTGTGACGTTCTATCGAATTAGTTCGACTGTGAAGGTCTGAGAATACACAAGCCTTGTTTCCTTCGAAAAAAATTCGAGTGGTGAACTTTTTTACGTGTGTGAACTTTTTTCGATCATGCGAGAATCGGCCTCCTGGTGATAACTCAGACACTCGGGATAAAATTATCTATGACGCAAGAAAAAAACTAAACGATACGACGCTACGATACTACAAAGAGATACAAATACACAGACAGACACGTTAAACTTATAACACCCACTCTTTATTCGCGAGGGTTAATAACAAATGGCAATCTTTCAAATTAAAGAGAGATTCTAAAGCGCGTTAGCATCGATGCAGTCGCAAAATGTCAACCTCTACACACTGCGCTACTTTTAGCGTGATACAGTCGCGATGCAGAAGCTGGAAATTGTCAAATTACTGAGTTTTGGCGACTGCATCGATGCTAAATTCTGTTCATGTGTGAGTCGCGCTGAAGCGCGTTTTCAAAACGCGCAACTGCTTAGATGCTAAAAGTTGCAGTGTGTAAGGGGTGTAAGAGATAAACTATCGATTGCAGTTTGTACTTTTTATTATTACTTTGTTGTGAGTGGTCCAGACCACAAAGTTTCAGTTTAAACTATTAGTGTTTATTTTTCAACTGACTTCAAAAAGGATACTTACACTCAGGATTATTAATTACCTCTAGTAAGACTAATACCTCCTAGGATATCCTGAGATCCTTTATATAAGCCTTTCGTTTCGCTCGAGGTACAAAGTGGCGTGACATCTTTATGTCGAGGGAATAAAGAAGGTAGTGTCTTTACACTACCTTCTTTATTCACTCGTTAATAATCTACTATTTACGCCCTTAACTGGTTTATTTGTTTTAAATAGTAAAACCACAAGTACAACGTTTTTTAATACATTTAAGTGCATTAAATACCAAGTAAGACGTGGTATGAGCCGTACTCCACCACACGGGCTCAGTGCAGATTGGTGGAGGGGTTTTAGGATTAAGGCGACAATTAGCAGAAATAGATTTTTCTTGATGCTTTTCATAACGTTATACAAACATTTATCACCCCTCACAACGGAATCTTCCTTTACATCATTTCTGTACTATCACCATATAAACTTATTATCGACAAGCATGACCTTTCTTTGAATCTCGGATTTCGGTAATGTAAACAAGATCAGGTATACACAATCATTATTTATCGGCGGGATCAAGGCTGGGTCAAAGATAGTGATAGGTAATTAGCAACAGTGACTGAGACGATATCTTTTAACCGACTTCAAAAAAAGAGGAGGTTATCAATTCGACTTTTATGTTTTTTGTGGCTATGTTTCATGACATTCGTCGACCGTAGTCATTCACCGTAAACCATAGTTTATACCTTCTCAATGGTGCCATTGTTGCCAAGTCGGGATCTGATGATGGGATCTTGGTGAAATCGAGGGAAACCCTCAAATTTTAAAGGCACGCATAGTATTTCGTACTAGAATCTTAATGTAGACGCCTTGTTACGTCTGATAGTCAACATCGTGAGGAGCTGAGCTGATGGTGGAGCCCCTTAACGCTTATGAGTTCAGTGGTTATAATGACAGAACTTATGAAAGGTAATTTGTAGTTTCTTAAAGAACAGAGTCATACGGTGCAAATCCCTCCCTCTCCCCCTTCTTTAGTCACTAAAAATAAAAATTACAAAAACAAACTGACTTTAAACCCAAAATGCAATAAAAAGTCTAAAATAATCTCTTGACCCTTTAAAGGAAAGGATTCCTTTTTAGGCGAACAATTATTTTTTTAAGGTCAAGTATTTTAAACTTTGAGTGCGTTTTGGTTTTGAAGTCGGTTTTACTTTTTTTTTGTAAAAGTTAATTTAGCTAGCGGGTCCCCGCCGAAACATTCGCATATATTTTGCACTCTCTGCCCAAGCTTCATTTATAATTTTTTTACACTACAAATCTACTGTCCAAAGAATTATGAACTTAAAAAAAACGACTTCAAAACCAAAATGCACTAAAAAGTCTTAAATAAACTCTTGACGATTGAAAGGAAAGGAACCTTTTTTAGGCAAACAATTTCTTTTTGGAGTTGGTGCTGTGATAGTTGATGCTTGATGGTCAAAGTGATGGTACCGACTCCAAAAAAAATTGTTTGCCTACAAAAGGTTCCTTTCCTTTCAATAGTCAAGAGTTTATTTGAGACTTTTTGGTGCATTTTGGTTTTGAAGTCGGATTTTCCTTTTTTTGTAAATTTTATTTCTTCATTTTTAGAGATTACAGCAGGGGGGGAGGGAGTTGCACCTAATGTTTCTGTTCTTTAAGAAGCTACAAACTACTTATTATAAGTTATTTCAATGTAATTGCTGAACTCCTAAGCGTTAAGGAGTTCCACCATCGGCTCAGCCCCACAAAATGTTAAATATCAGACGTAACAGCACGTTAACATTAAGTCTAGTAAAGAAACACTATACGTGCCTTTTAAAATTGGAGGGTTTCCCTCGATTACACCAAGATTCCATCATCAGATGCCAAATTAGAAAAAATGGGACCAGCTAGATTGTATATCTTCTAAGTAGGCGAAAATTTCAAATCGGTCGACAAACGACTGAGATATGAGGTAACATAGATACAAAAAAAAAACATACAGCGAGTTGATAACCTCCTCCTTTTTTGAAGTCGGTTAAAAATAAGAATTCTCACAGTTGGTGCATTGTTCGGAAACTATGTGAATTAATTGTGCTGAAATGTACGTACGTGTATGTAGTACGTGCGTACATTTTAATATAATAATACATACTCGTACTTACCTATTTCTGTATTACCAAGTGAAACGTCTCGATATTAGATTCGTTTTATACAAACTCAAATTGCAATGGTATGATCATTTTAACCTTATTTAAGTATCCAGTATTTTAAAATGTTGATAGATGCGCTGATACAATTATATATGAATATAAATTATAATGTTTATTTTTAAATCATTAAATCATTGTATTTATGTAGCAAGGAAAAAATACGTTATACTCGTAAGTTACGCGGTTCAATGTCCTATCGGATAACGTCACGTTAAAACTAAACAAATATCGCGTTATCTTTTGCAGTTTTTAGGTTTTATAAAAAAAAGATGGGTTATAATAATGTACTATCTCCGTTACAAGAAATTATAGATGATGTTTTAAGTAGCATATGACGGGAATGGCTGGTAAAAACTTTAGTGTACTCACTGCTATATTTTTTTTATTTTAATTAATCGACAAAATGCAGTAATTATCAGACTTTTAAAGGAAAATATGGAAATATCGTATTCTTAATATTTTTTTAAAAGTCTTCATTTACTCTTGTTGCTTAACAAGTTAACATTATTTCATATGAGTTTCGATTGTGTAATCTTCAAATTTTCTTTAAAATGACCACATATTGACATCATTCATTGTTTTTATCTTAATATTCATCACCATAATTTTAGCCATAGGATATCCACTGCTGAGTATAGGTCTCCCATATTGTTTTCTAGAGCAAACAGTTGCAAGCAAGTAATAAAGTGTTTTAGCTGTTAAAAATATTTGTTATTAGATGGACAATACGAAGAGAGAAAGTGATAATTTGGAACGCCTGTTGTAGACTGGAAAAGTAGACGGGAAAAGCCCGAGGGGTTCGCAGTCCAAAGCGATGGTCTATACCAAATAATGGATTACAGCCGATAGGAAAAACTGGTTGATAAAATCCGTAGTCATAAAAAGTCATAAAAGTCGCGAGACCCAGTAATGAGGGACTGAAAAGATATTATACCAGGAATATTTTAAATGTCTTTTTAGTTTTGTTTGTTTATCAGTAAGTTAGTTACCTACAATAACTTTCAGATTTAAAAGCTTATCTACTTAGCGACAGACTCGAGATTTTTCATCTAGGATCAAAGTTCAGGGCTACATTCAGAAGGTGACTTTCGATAAAGCACTAATTAAGTATGTTTTTTTTAACATATTTTAAAATTTGTTATTGAAATATCAAATAAAAATACCTTAGTCAATGCGTTTTTAGTTATTGAATGTTTGAATAATGCAACAAAGACAGTGCTCTTACCAAAACGATGAGTCGTTGAGACTCTGATGCTCGGTTGCCCAATCTAACATTAACCTAACGATTTTCCATAAAAAGTTACACAGTTAATTTAATAATATTGGATTTATAATATGTTGTAATCGTATAAAAAAATATTTTACTCATGATATTTTTTATTTGCTATATTTATTTAATTTTCACTTTACTTCATCAATCTTTGTTTATATGTCAAGTTTTACTCATTCTATCTCTAGGATCGATCGACGTATGCTCTATTTCATTGCCTTTTAGCTTGTAAAATAGTAAGATATAAATTGGCATTATTTTGTACATATAAATAAGACTAAATGATTAAGCGGGTAATAAATTGATCTGAAAATATTTTAATGAATGTTTTTCCTTTGATTATGTACTTTACGAAAGAAAGGAAGAGGACGGCATAGGATAAGCCATTCTACCAAGTAATGGAGAAAGTCAAGGTCATAACGAATCAGGAAGGCAAGATGAAAGCAAGCAGGAGAAAATAATGCCGATTGCTCCACCACAAAAGCGCCGCTCTTAAATGTTTTTTAGAAGTAAATTTTATGTAAAATCATCTTGATAACTTGACCAATCTGGAAAAAAGCCGACCAAGTGCGAGTTGGACTCGCGCACTGAGGGTTCCGTGCCAATTTTAACTGAATTAGGGAATCCACTTACTTCCATTCCATTATCATAATATTTTGTTGACAGCACATATAACTTTGTTTTTCATAGTGTTTGTATGAAGAACAAAGTTATGTTGGCGGTGGTTGAAATTTGCTATATCTCTAAAACTACTAGTTCGATCCCGTCCAAACCAATTTTTGATGAAAGTATATGTTTTTTTTTTTTCAAAATTTACACTCGCTTGGTTTATAAGTAAGAGGGTGGAGGGACGCCCATTTTACCACTTTGGAAGTATCTATCTATCAATCGTTAGACTTTAAAAGAAAATCGTTTTAGAAACCTCCAAGTCATATTAAAAGACCTATCCAAAGACACCCCGCACGCATTGGTTTGACGAAACAAAATTTGGGAGCCCCCCTTAAATATCATTATTTTTTATTTTTTGTACATGAGACTCTTAAAGCGGTTAACAGGATACATCTTCCTACCAAATTTCAACAGTGTGATGCTTATAGTTACATAATGAAGTGACTGTGACATACGGACGGACAGACAGACATACAGACTTAACAAAAGTATAAGGGTTCCGTTTTTTGCCATTCGGCTATGGAACCCTAAAAATGACAGCCAGTTTATATCAGATAAAAATATTACTTACTAACTATATCGTATTAAAGTTAAATATACAAAATGGCGTAACTCAATCTTTAAAACAGCGTGTTGCTTGCGTTCAAGAGAAAGTGATAAGTAAAACGCATCACAGAGACTTCACATTCGACTTCGCGTGGGAAGATGACAGTATATTTCGTTAGGGGTGCAAGTGGCGTAGATACACCTGCATACCCCCTTGCCACTGTGCCCCGAAAGTGCGGTAATAATGTCTCGGTCTGCCTATAGTAAGAACTAAGTAGATAGTTAAACTTTTGTATTGCCTTACACGAGGTGTAAAAAGCAGTATTCACTTCTGAAATAAAAGTGTCGCAGCATGAATCTCTTGCTACACTTTTTTGCCCCTTCATCACTTCCTTCGCGCTGCCAGCATTTTATCTGTATAGACAAATGGTTGACTGGTAGAGAATGCTTTTAGCATTAAGTCCGCCATATGTACATTTTGTTTGTGCATGAAGTGTTTATAATAAAATATTTAGTTTTATTTGTATATAAATTTTATGTTGTTTTCGTTGATTAATGCTTAGATAGATATTGGAACATCATTTGACAGCATTTTTCATTTGTGGTTGAAATAAGCTTGTGGGCGAGAACGTTTTCCAACCCGTAAACCTTTATTGTCTTATTCGCTTTCACACATCCTTAACTAAGGTTGTACGGGAATCGCTTAAAACACATTTTTTGTCTTCGTAACTTTGGTAAGACTCTTTAAGGCGCTACCCGGATTTTTACCGCGCACACTAGCGCCACTTTACTAGAAAAATCATAACTCGTTAAATATAAGACCAATCAAAAATCTGGTAGATACGATTGTAGCTCTGATTATGTGGTTTAGACACAATGTTTAAGTTCAATTAAACACAGTTATCTGCAGTTACAGTTAGCAAAAATGCTAAAAGTGGCCATATTTAGCAGTTTTTCTAACTCTAACTACAGTTAACTACTTTAGAAACAATTTAAACGTACTAAATAAACTATAGAACCTGTACTACAATCGTATCTACCAGATTTTTATTGGTCTTTTATTTAACGAGTTATGTTTTTTTTACTAAAGTGGCGCTAGTAAGTGCGCTAAAAATCCGGGTAGCCCCTTAAGAGGTTAAGCGTTATGATAAGAATAACAAAAGATTAAATAAGTTTAAAATAAAAAGCAAAATAAAAAAAATTGAAAAAACCCCGTTATAATCCAAAAAGCAGTCAAATAAAATTTCTGAAATCCCCCGACTAGAATGCATAAGCGTACTTAAATATTTATTTACCTATTTTATAATTAAGTCGTTCCTCAATAACTGTTATTCAAATATTTCGTTAATTAAATTCAGTATTTGTGTTTACTTCGTGAGTAGGTAAGCTAGGAGATGTTATTCATATTATATTTTCGGTCATTGTTGTTATTATTATAGCCGAAGTAGGGGCGCAAAGTTAACTTCAATCTACACCCTGTAGCAACGACCCCTGGCGGATTAATAATTTCTGCTAACCCCAACCGCATGACTGGTAGAGAACGCCATATGGCGTTAAGTCCACCTTTTGTACAAAATTTTATAATTGTACAATTAAGTATAAATAAAAATAAATAAATTAATACTATTACGGTTATCTTAGAACCATCGCCGATAAATTAGAAATCCATTGCAAGAAAACTGCAAGTTAATCGGTCAAGACATTCTGAAGATGAATGGGAACATTACATTAGTCATTTTACGAGCGAAAGAAATGGTGACTTCAGCGCCCCCTGGTGGATGACTACTATAATGCCTATCTAAGAACGAGGGTAGATTTATTACAAATCCACTGCAAACAACTAAGTAATAGTAATAATTAAAAAACTGAATCCAAAGTCAACAATATTCGGAAGTTGAATGAAAGCCCACTCTTATTAGAGTTTGTCTTGCACAAGCTAGCGCCATCTCGTGTAGAGTAGTTATGTCTTTTAAAGTTTAGTTGTGGAAAAGCAGCTCTACCGACTAGCAAATCATCACCAAACAAACGTCTAAATATTGTGAAACTAGATGGCACTACTTGTTTTTTATAACTTCCACAAGGTAGCAGCAGTAGTATTTTCTAACTTTTTAACATGATGGTTTTCTGTGATGATTTGAAGGTTTTTCTAATATAGTTTCCATAAGTTTAGTACGTTCTCTGAAAAATGATACTTGAGATAGTCAAAGTGATGGCACCGTCTCCAAAAGAACTCGTTCGCCTAAAATGGATTTCTTTCCTTTAGATATTAAAGTGTTTATATAAGACGTAGTGCATTTCGGTTTCGAGGTCGGTTTTTCCTTCTTATTTGTAAAAGTTAATTTTATTTGTTTCATGTTAAGTGTTTCTAATGTGAGGATGGGGAGGGGTTGCACCTTTCGACTCAGGTCGTAATGAAGCTACAAATTACCTTTAATAAGTTTTGTCATTATAATCACAGAACTCCGAACCGTTAAGGAGTTCCACCATCAGCTCAGCCTCACACAATGTTTTCTATCAGACATAAAAAAATGACAACATTAACATTTTAGTACAAAAATAGCCTCCTCTTCTTTTGAAGTCGGTCAAAAAGCAGCACTACGGACTGGCAAATATACACGTTAAACGTCTGAATATTATAAAACCAGATGGCAGTAGTAGTCCTTTGACTTTGTAACTTTTTAACATGTTGTGAAGGTTTTATGCATGTTTTAGCTTACTTAGCATAAACTAAGCGTGGTTTTGCCACTCAGATGCTCATTTGAATATTTCGATGTTGACAGAATAGGACAATTGAAAATGTCAAGATTTTTGTACTTTCATTTATTTTGTGTCAAAATTGGAAACTTCATAATGGCATATTTTGGGCGGCTAAAGTACGAAGTGCCGACGGGATTTGAGGGGGTGAGAGATACTCATTGGTATTGATTGCTTTTGCAGCAATTCCGCACCATTGAGTACACTGGTGTCTACACTACTACACTAGCACAAACTACACTAGTGTAGTTAGTTTTATCTTTTTTTTTGCTTAATAGTGTTTTGTCTCAATACAAACTCATATTTATCCCTTGACTTATTCCTTGTCTGACACAGTTTCTTTTTACAAGTGCAATTTGTGTAAACATGATTTTATATTTTCACTTACTTTTATTAAATGAATAAAAGCTCAAGAAAATACAATTTATACATTGTTCAATAAAAGCAAATGGTCAGGTATACATTTTGGTGATGAAGATCCTGAAAAAAGTGGAAAACAATACCAAGGAGAAATTAAAAAATACGCACTTGAAAATATTAAAAAGTAATTTAGTATAGTAAAGTTTAAAGTGCAAAGTTCAAATTGCAAATAGCTAGTATACAAAAAAGGTAATTTGATGATGATTTAGACAGGTAAAGGATATAAAGGGTGTATTTTGGTCAGTGAAATCCAACTTAGAGATGATAATATGAGTTTATTATTTATTCATATAAATATTCTTTAATGCACAAATAAAAAGAAGTACAAATGGCGGACTTAATGCTTCAAAGCATTATCTACCAGTCAACCATTGGGTAAGGCAGAAATAGTTGAGCTATTATGCTTATTAAAAAAAACTTTTAATCATATGCAAGTTTTATAAATGAAAACCTCTTCACAGCATCAAAACGAATGGGAAAACTCGCACTTTCACGCATAGCTCGCGTGTATCTATGAAATACTACGCCGAAGCTGGTAAGCTACGAAGAGGTGATCTGGTGTTAGTAGTTTTTGACTCGCTCGCTGGTATCGCAATAATAAATTGATTCAGTGGATTTTTTCTATCAAAAGAAATACTTTTTGTATATATTTTTAGCATCAGTATCGTTTAGACAATCCCTGAGTTGCTCGTCACTGACCATTGCACCTTGTGTAGCTCCCACAAAACGCTTCGCTTCAATAGTCTAAGGTCATGTGTTCCGCAACTGTTTATTAACCCTATTTTACAAAACTCTCCAAGCAATCAACCATAAATAATGTTTACCTTATTAAAAAAGCTTAAAATCTACAACAAATTAATAAAATTAGGGCTTGTCTTTATTCGTTTAGCAATAATTGAAAAAAATAGCTGTTTGTATTTATGACTTGTATATTTTATTTTTGAGGGTGATGTATTTGTTTTATAAAATAAGTTGTGTGGAAATAAGGTATGTCTAATGATTAATTCTGAATGTACTTTATACGAAATGAAAGTATCTATGCCAAAAATCGTTATGCAATCTTATAATATGCTTCTTAATGCAACCCACCCTTAGTAAATGCTCTAAGAACTTTTTTAACGGTGTTCGATTGTAATATTATGGGAGTAAGTTATCTAGAGGTACTTCTTTAAAATATTAGAAACAACACATTTTTTTTCATTGAATATATTTTGCTATTGTATAAAAAATAAATATCAGAAACTCAATACATACACTAATAAAATAAATATCTATAACATAATAATGACTGCAGTTAATGCCAACAACGTCTCCTATTGCTCGAGTATTGGTTGAGATACATAAATGGTAAACTATTTTTCAGTTGCTGTTACAGTGGAATAATATGTAATAATAAATAATTATAGATTTATAAGAAAATACATTGCTGACATCGATCATAACGGCAGGTGACGTCACTATTCGCTGTGGCTGACGTAGATTTCGGGGGTGTGCTTGTGGTGAATGAGAACATCCTGGAACCACATGTTCTTGATGTCGAGGACCTGCCACTGGTAAAGAGGCCTGTCGAGCGGGTAGCCCAGAGGATCGCTAGTGTGGAAGCGGGCGCCGGTACCAACACCCAGAGACCATTTGGGATCGAAACCAGTACCGTATAGAACATTGGGAGCGTGGTACTCAGAGATGTAGACCATCACGACGAAAGGCATACCACCGACGCGACCTGGAAAGAACATAGTAATTAATAATCGCACTCTTGTAATATCCAAATGGACGTGGCTAAATGGTGGACATCAGCATTCATTTCCCGACCAATCCGTGACAACGTTTTCAGATAAGTTATGGAGCTCTGATAAGTCAAATTTAACACGTATCATTATCAACAACAGGTTATCCAATGCTTAATATAATATAGGCCTCCCCTATTTATTTCCATAACAACTTGTTGCAGTCTGCATTCAGTATGTTCTGCGATCTTTCCATTTTGCCGGAGAATATTCTTTGAGTAAAGGGTCTTTAATTCAGAACTTTTCTGCTCTAACAGCTAGCAGTTTTAAGAGATATAAATTACCTTTAGGCAACAGCAGGCGCTGAGGGAAGTTGTCGATCTTCATGGAGGTGTCGTAGAGGAACTGCTCTTGTCCGTTCAAAGCCTTCTCAACCTTCTCCCACACAGCGTAAGAAGACGGCATGTCCTTCATGAAGAACTCGTTTTCGTTGGATGTACGGACGATAACGTTGTCTCCTTGGGTCACTGTCATTGAAAGAAGAGCATTATTACTCGTTTTGTATTTTAAAAAAAACTAAACATTAACTAGATAATACAATTCCAACACCTATGGGTTGGCTGGAAGAGATCTCTTTTAGGGATAAGCCCACCTTTGTTCACATTGTGACTTCATGTATTTCCTGTACAACTTTAAAGTGCAGTAAAGAATATAATAGATTAGTATATAACTTACAAGAGTAGGTGAACTGGTCGAATTGGAAGAAGTTCTCAGTGTTCCAGTGGAGTGGAATCTCCTTGCCGGTGCTATCGTATTTGGGAGCCAAGAAGAATCTGACGACAACGTTCTTGGGAGCGTCACTGTGGACGTGGGTACGGATGCTGAAGACCTTGTGGTTCAGACGAGGGTGCTGAACAACCACGCTCTTTGCGTCGTTAACTTCTTTGCCTGAAAAATGAGCATGATTGGTGAGATTCAGTACTGCCGCTATTATAAGACAAGCGATCGTTGAACAAAAGTAATATTATGTGGCAATAGTTACGGTAGAATAGATAGCTCATTAAGGGTCAATACTATCACCACACGGCAATACTATCTAGAGTATCGAAGCTCAATATCAAATAAATAGCAATCGATAGTTATGAACCTACTATTAGTAGTATATTTAATAGGTCAAAAATATCAATATCATCCACGGTGTCGATTGTAGTAAAAATAGTCAGAGCAGATACTATCAACAGATTTTTTGATATTACGGTAATAAAACAGACTCTTACTTTCGATTTCGCTCAGGTGCAGGTGGTTGGTGACGTTCATGTAGGTGTGCTCGAAGTATGTGACCAGTTTGTCAACCTCAACCTTTTCAATCTTCACTCCAGGCAGGCTAAGCTCTTCTTTGGTGTAGTGAGGGAGTTTCTTCTGCCACAGGGTGAACATATGCAGGACTCTCTTCCAGATCATGTAGAAAGCAGGGTCACGGAGAGCGGTCTGGTACTGTTCCAAGACCGATGGAAGAACCCATGGGATGCCCCTGTAAACCACAACATAAAGTCATTAGAGTATACCACAAAATGTTGCAAAAGAAATTTGTAAATAAATCAAATAGAAAGACATACTTCCAGTATGCGGGCTCGTCAACGTTTACGTTTGAGTTTCCAAGAAGTATCTTCCATTGGGCGATGAAGTCCTGGTAGTACTTAAGGTTAGGAGAGTCCAAGCTAGCCTCAATCAAACGACCGACCACATCGATGGCCTCCGGCTTGTGAATGTTTACAAGCTCGCCAGCACCCTTGAAAGTGAAGAAAAGTTATAGTGTTTTTTTACCTACTCACTCATTAGAAGCTATCCATAAAAAGCAATACAGTGGCAAGTAAGAAGTTCATTTACTAACGTTGATGTAAAATCCTGAGTCAATAGCTTCGTGGATGCGGCGTTCGAAATCAACGATCTTGTTGATTTTATGCAGGAACCAAGGCTGTTGCAGATATAAGTAGTTAGGCCTGACAGGGTAAGGAATACCGCTGTGGTAGACCAAGCCAGAAGAGTAGCCTTGCTCAACAAAGTCCAGACCCAACTCGGGTATCTCACCAAGACCGTTCGACAGTCTCTCCATGTAGTAACGCGAAAGGATCTGTTTGTGAACAAACCAGAACCATTCTCCACGGTGGTCCTTGACCAAAGGTACAATGTCGCTTCCGAGCCAAGACGGGTACAGAGCGTGAATGTTGTAGTAGTAGTTGTTTAGACCGTAATCGTGGGTGAAGTAGGCGACAGGAGTTTCCGGGCTGTAGTAAGGCCATACTGTGGTGTTCCACCTGATAACTACATTGTTGTCCCAAACGTAGGTCGATGGGTAGTGCTCGAGCCAACGCTGACCGTGAGTGGTGATCCTTTGGGCGGTGGTCAAGATCTCTCCATTATTGAAGAACGATGGGAAGATTTCGTAGAGCGGAGGCACAATGACTCCTTGGGTGTCAGAGCGGTGGTAGATGGCTACGGTGGTGACGTAAACGAACATATATTCGTTCATGTTGTCTCTAAGGTAGACGGCAGTCTTGTAGAAAGTGTCGAAGTCTTTGGCAGAGTACAATAGGTTGAAGAAGCTCTGCACTTGGAAAATGTGCTCGTTATGGTAGAGGCTGAAAGGCATTCCTTGTGGAAGCATCCAGTTCCATTCGATCATTTGAGATACCACGTGAACTGCAGTAGCATTCTGCAAAACAAGAAAAAAGTACAATAAATCATAAGCTGGGCTACAATTACAAGAAAGTATAAATAGTGTAAGTACTTCGTAAAGCAACTTCATACGTACTTCATATTTGTCAATGTTTTTCATCAAGTCCCATGATTTAGCAATTTCGATGTGTTCAGCGGTGTGCAGAGGCTCGTGGGGGTGGAAGAACAGCAGCATAAGCTTCATCTGTTGCTCCAGGTCTTCATGGCTTACTGTGAATATAAGCGGGTACCATAAATTAACATTATTCTCGTTAGCGTCTCTTATAAGAGTTCTGTTGCTCATGAGTGTCATAGTGTTACCTAATAAAGTACCTAATGAATAGTGAAGATTTCCCTCTTTATCAAGTTCACTTTTTACTAAGTTAAAACACTAATTTTAATTGCTAGTTCAATGTAAAGTACTGAATCAAATACTGCATAACACGTGCACTGAATATTATATACTACGTTGGGGATCCTACGTAGGGGAGCCCGACTCACACTTGACCTAAATTTGACCAATATGAAACTTATAAGATCAAAGTAAAGTTAAGCTAATAACTGTAAGGTGACAGTCACTTAGATTATTAGAATGTAGATATGAAATTGAAATTGGATCATTAGTAGTGAACTGTATAATATCCAATAAACAAATCACATTAAAGGGAAATGTACTCAGGGAACGATTATTCACAATGGTAAAACTTCACAGAAAAAAAAGTCTAATTGTAAAAAGAAAAAGTAAATGGTTCACTTACCAACAACGGTCTGTTGCTGTTCCACGCTCGGAGTAGGCTCAGGGAGACAAAGCCCTGTAGCCACAAGGGCCAACACACACAGCACAAGACGAGCCATGCCGAATGATGCCCAGTAACTATCCACAACCCTATTTATATGCAGTTTTATCACAGGTAGGATAGGTCAGGTATATGTCATCATTATCGAAAGAAAGTCGATGCGTTTGTTTTTTGTTTTCTTAATTAAGTTACTGATAATAAATAACTAGTCACTCATTTGACGCTTGGTGCACCTTCCGTCTCAATTAAATAAGGAACGATATGTTTCCCTAATAAGAAAAGAAACTAACAAATCTGTGTATCATCTAGTGGGAGTCTTGTAAGAACTTAATTCGAATAAGCCTACAAATTATAAGTAGGTAAATCTATTTAACTTAAAGCGAAAAATAGGTTTAAAATATAAAAAAACAGCAGAGTGCAAGTCAGACTCACGCACTGAGGGCCACATTCCGTGCCAACTTTAACTGAATTAGGGAATCCACTAAGCTAAAATACCACAATATTTTGTTGACAGCAAATATAACTTTGTTTTTCATAGTATTTGTTTGAAGAACAAAGTTATGTTTGCGGTTGTTGCAAATATGCTATATCTCAAAAACAACTATTTCGGTCCAGTCTAAATTAATTGTCGTTGAAAGTATTTGTTTAGTCACACATCACACATACATTACATGTTTTTTTTTTAATTTACACTCGCTTAGTTTAGAATTTAGAGGGGTGGGACGCCATTTTGGAAGCGTCTATCTATCAAAAGTTAGACTTTAAAAGAAAATGGTTTCAGAAACTCTATGTCATTTTCATATATATATATATATATATATATATATATATATATATATATATATATGTGTGTCTGTCCGTCTGTATGTAAATATATATATATACGTACAGACGGACAGACAGATCTTCAGTCAAGTCAGACTTGACAAAACTATAAGGGTTCCGTTCCGTCTATAACACATGATAATAAAAACAAAATTAGTCAATACAAAAATCGTTTCGCGGTCTGATTCCATTTTACCGACATCAAAAAAAGGAGGTCATCATTTCGACCTGTATGGATGTCGCAGTAAGATAGATAAAGCCATAATATAGTTATATCCCTAGCGATATAATTATATTATATCTATTAAGATGAATACATATTATATCGTCAGAATTTTACAGCATTTTTAGTATGGTGATGTATGAAGGCTTCCTAACACGATTGATTAATTTCGTCATTGTATGTATATGTGTATGTTTGTCTCAGGATTTGTCGAAAACAAGAACTGATAGTGCGATGATTATTTACTCCAATCAGGTATAGTTCATAAGCGTCACGCAATTGACGTTTACATAAGAAACCACAAATTTCGCAGGGTCGGACTAACAGCACGGTAGCTCAATTGGTAAGAGCGTTTGGCCCGGTTTGCCAAAAGGTTGCTGGTTCAAGTCCCGCCCGTGCGCAAATTTTTGGTTTCTTATTTCATCTTTATAGGTATAGTTCAACTTAGAGCACAATATAAGTTTCATCGAAATCGGTTCAGTATTTTGTGATGTGAGTACTAACTAAAAACCTTGAAAAAAAACTGACTAAAGGGCTGAAAATAACGCATTAAAATCTGACTAAAAGGCTTCGCATTCGGATAAACAAATTCTTTTGGAGTCGGTGCACGATGAGTGTAGACTGTTGGTGTAGGTAAGCTTGTCATTGTGCACCGACTCCAAAATATATTTTTTCCCCCAAATAGAAGACGAATGAGTTATTTTAAGCTTTTTAGTCCGTTTTCTAAAGGCGTTTTAATGTTTAGTATCCTTTTTTTACATCGGTATGGATTTTGTTTTTCTTCGTAGAAAATTTATGCAAAATCACTGCGATATGTTATTTACTAAAGTAACCTTGGGTTAAAAGGCACAGGTGAAATCGTGCGTTAACTTTTGTCGGCTATAATCAACCACATGCTGTGTTGTGGTTTTCCTATAGAAAACGTTTTGAAGTTATCCAAAATGGATTTTCGTATATAAAGTTGTAGTTTTGTTATTTAAAGGAGTGAGGCTTAGGCTTAAGCCTAATCATAAATTAATTAATTGATTTAATAAATATATATTTATGTTTTAATTTTAAAACTTTAATTTTAAAACACAGTGTTGTTTTGGTCAACGACGAGCGACTCAGGGGTGAATTTTTTTTTTTAAATGGAAAGAACCCACAAAATCATTTTTTTTATCCGGTACACCGATCGAGTCGAAACCACCAACACCAGGTAGCCTCTTCGTAGCTTACTAGCTATGGCGTAGTGTTTCGTAGATAAGCGCTAGATACGCGCTAGGGTGCGAGTTTTCCCATTCGTTTTGTAATTTTTTTTAAATGTTATGTAGAGGTTTTCTTGTATAAAACTTGCTCAGAATTTAAAAAAAAATATTTCTTTTAGAATAGTCATAACTTATATTATCATCCCTATTACCATCCATTGGATGCCACTGACCAAAACAACACCCTGTATACTTTGGGCTTGTTTCACAATGTCCAAGTAACTTCACTTTAGCGTTAGCTGTCCAAAACTCCTTACAAAATGACGTCCCATTGTCAGTGTAAGTAAAAGTACAAGTACCAAATTGACTAAATATTCTTGTCCACAAGTAAGCTTTTACGTTTTTAGCCCCCAACGCAATGAGGGAGTGGTGTTATAAGTTTAATGTATCTGCCTGTATTTATGTCTTTGGCATCATAATTCCCAAACGGATGAAACAATTTTCGTTTAGTTTTTTGGTGTCATAGATTTTTTTTCCGAGTGTTCTTTGCTCTGAAGATATTGTATGTACAATATAGAGTTAACTTTTATTTACTGCTAAAATTAAGTGTAGGTTAAGTGCTCCTTGCGCTCATTATTTAGTAAATTTACTATTTTTATAATGTTTTTCTCAGTAAGTGAACTGAACGTAAGTGTTCTTCATGAGCATAAAGTTCTTCATAACCAAGAAGATCATCAGGTTTATTCTAGTTTCTAATTGTCCGATCATTTCAAAATATGGTTGTGTTACTGCAATGATATCGAAATAACACGGTAAGGTAACAATTACCTTAATTGAGACATGTGTTGGGGGGGTTTTAATTATGTTTAATTTTGGATATGTGTGAGGCAATAAAGCTACTTACTTTCGTTCATACAACATTTACCACTGTCTATGTAGGTAATTATGTAATAATAATCATAAATCTTGACCATAACTACATTTTATTAAGTAGGAAATTTGCAATCACAAACGCTTAATTATTATTATTTTTTGTTGGTGATAGTCGTTATTTTAGTCCCCTCATCCATTTTTGTAACACTTTCGTTTTTTTTTTACTTTAGTTAAGCATTGTTAATTAATGACTTTTATCGTAGATAAGCATGAACTACCATTTCTAAGCGTTAAAAAACGGTTTCCTAAAGTTGCTCTACATGAGATGAGGAATAGCTTTGTTAGCAAAGGCTTAGCAAGGCTGTCTGTCTGTCCATTCGTATATCACAGCTACTTTATTCTGTAACTATAAGCATCACACTAATGAAATTTAATAGGAAGATGTATCCAGTTGACTTCCTTCCATTCACGAAACTAAAACCGAACCTTTCTGTCAAACCTTTGGGGTGTCTATGGATAGGTCTTTTAAAATGACATACAGGTTCCTGAAACCATTTTCATTTTAAGTCTATCGTTGCAAAATATTGTGGTATTTTAACTAAGTGGAAGAAAGCGGATTCCCTAATTCAGTTAAAGTTGGCCCGGAACCCTCAGTGCCCGAGTCCGCTTCGCACTCGGCCGGTTCTTTTGCTTGCTAAATAGCTCGATTTTCGGTGTTTGACACAAACAACAAGGTAGTTTATAGTAAATCTATAAAAAATAGAAAAAATCTGTAAAAAGAAGAAAAAACTTAGCCTACCATACAATGATCGTCATGGCCACTAGTCAAAGTGCATAGGGGTTTATTATGTTCGCTCCAAGATAAGGCTGCACGTACCATATGAATGAATTTTAATCTGCACATTGCAACATACGCTCCAAGTCAGACGGATGTTCGATATAAGTTGTTATTGTTAAAGGCTGATATGGCGCGACACCTAGTTAGTTACTTACACAGTTTGATTGTAAAAGTTGTTGTCAAGCAATGTGTTTACTTTAAATGAGGTATGTCCTCCTCAAAGTAGTCCAAATTGACTAAAAACTAATTTAGATACTACGGAAGCTTTTTATGCTACGCGCAGAGATCTTAAACCAACACTTAAGTATGAATTGTTTCTAATATTTTAAGCTTTGTGATATTTTTTATGCGTCTGTCGTGTTATGTCTAACTACTCAAGAGATATATGTGTCGCTTATATTTATATTTAACTGCCTCGGTGGCGCAGCGGTAGAAGGGTCGCACTTTAAAGCGACGGCTGCGCCAGAGGTCCCGGGTTCAATCCCCGGGTCGGGCCAAAAATATATACCTGAGTTTTTCTGTTCAGAAATTCATAGGGTAGCCCAGAGTTTGGAAGTTGGCGGTGTTTAATCCCCGTGCCTCGGAAAAGCACGTAAAGCCGTTGGTCCTGCGCCTGAACTCTCTCCGGTCGTGTCAGATTGCTGTCCCATCGGGCTATGAGAGTGAAAGGAATAGAGAGTGCACTTGTGTTTGCGCACACACTTTTGCACTATAATATGTCCCGCGCAGTCGGTTAGTCGTTGTGACTGGCCACCGTAGTCGAAATCGGCTAGGGGGACTATTATATGTGTCGCCTTAATATTGTAAAAACTGCGTGATCTAGCGGTTTTAAATTCGTCTTAAAGTAATCTGACGATTAATTGTGAACTGCATCGAACTTCATACAGTATGACGTAAACTGAAATGACGAATCACTGAGCAAAGGGTCAAGGATAGGTAGGAAGGTAGATGAAGAATAAACAGGTTAAGCGAAGCGAATTCTCGATTATCCTTCGTGATAGGTTGACATATAAGTACCAAAAAGGTATTCTAAACCTTAGAGCTTGTTCAAAATAAATCTACAGATCGTAATCTTTACAATTTAACGGAGACATATGCAAATAATGCTTAGAAGTAAAAAAGGTGTTTATTAACTAATGTTCATTGGCAGTTGCTTATTTTGAATGAAATAATTAAACAATCAGTCACTTTCATGTTTCACGAGTTTAAAATTTAAGTTACATATTTACAAAGCGTAATTGCATTCCAAAAACAGACAAGCTATGTGGTTTGGCTGCTAGACCCGACACTGCCCAGAAATATTGTTTTACACAAAACACTTAAAAATCCGTTGTCTATTAATGAGAGTTCATTAAAATAAACGTTTTACCCACTACGAGTAATTTGTCAATTAGACCTTTTAAAAATTGGTAGGACATTGTACACTCCGCCTGATATTTAATATACAAAACATATTCCGTAATGTCTGATGTCGGTTACCTACATGTAACATCATCATCACACTATAATCATAAAAATTACTGGTCACGTAAATTGGCTCTATACGTATAACTCGCTGCACTTTTCAATTATCAATATTTTTAGTGTAGGTATTTCAATAAACAATAAAGGGTGTGACTGTAAAAAAACCTACCTCAAAAAAAAGTGAGAAAAAATAATTAAAGTTTTAGGCAATATAGGTTACTGCGACCTACTGTACATAACTGTGACAAGGGCCAATATATCACTTGTTCTGTGTTCCCCGGACCCGCCAGAGCCAAAGTTTTGACGTATGAGTAATTTATTGGCTAAAAAAACAAATTACTGGATTGCCCGCACATTTGTCGGGCCAAGGTGGTTGATTCGGTTGCCCGCAAAAAATGATCAACGCTCGGGGCATCGTATTAACTACTGAGAGAAACCTAATTTTTCCGGTTGAAACTTGAAGTTTTTTAGTAAAAATATGGTAAGTAATTTATCATCTCAGCTAGATCTATGAATGCGCTACATTACGAGATTCAACCAAAGAGTAAACGTTAATGTTATACTTAATACGTAATTTAATTTCCTTAATTATTATTAGTTAGATATCATTTTAATCTTTGTTTTTAAATATTGTACAAACAACACATGGGATTTAACCTACCCCGGGACCATGACTCGTGTTACCAAGTCGAAACGTCGGGAAGATCTTTTTAATAAATATATCGTTTCATTAAAACCTGTATGTTGATTAGATTTGTTTTTTAGTTATCTCATTGCCTTTTTTGCAATATTACGCGGTGACAAAAAAAAGGGTAGTACAGGATGTCATTCTTAAAGTGTACAAAAAGAACTAGTCTAGAATAAGGGAAAATAAACGTGATTTTTTTTGTATTTTTCATACCGTAGTCTGTAATGTCCACGGAGTCAGTCTAGCTAGAACAGTTCATGAGAATGAATTCATTACGGCAAAATGATTGTTAAACCGGCAGTTAATCTTAACATAACGGCTGGTTATAGCTACAAATCCATGTAACGAGGTATAAGGTTCTCTTTAATATTCATATATTTGTTTTTGACGCTCGCGCTGACACTTTACAGATGGTTGCGTATTAATTATGATAGTGATGATATTGTGGATTCGGGAATCGGATACATAATAAATATTATATTTTTGTATTATAATACATAACAGTATCTAAAAATTAAGCATAGTTGCAAGTAGGTGCTGAAATGGGTATGACATTTTTAATTACAATACAAAGCTTTGTAAAAATATACTATAGACATCAATGTTTAGTATACTTAAATAAAGATGTTTTTTTATAACATCAGTGACATAAGACTCTATTTTGAAACAATCACGTCAACTCGTGTTTAATGTTCGATTTTTGATTGTAAATCAGTTAAAATTCAACAAGACGTTGATTGAAAAAAAGATATGTAAATATTGGCACCGCATTCGCTTCTTTATTGAGCCTGATTTACGTCGAATTTTAATTGATTTTCGAACGAAAATTACTTAAAATATTGACGCGAATGGTTTGTACATAGCGTCGAAACTTATAAGTATCCGATACCTTCGGATCCACTTACGGATACCCTTACCACACTTATTAATTATTCCATCCATGGCCTCGCATACATTGAGTATGCACTCAGCGACATTCCCGCGTGTAAATAACTAAACTCTTTCGCGTAATCGTTTTTTAAACGACGCGTGGTGTTGAGTAAATAGACTTTAACCATAAGCCCTCGGAAATATACGGTCACTTTGTCCAAATCCGAACAGATTTCCAACAGTGCTCAAACTTGCTCTAACTCAGAAGGATAAACTAATTTTCATTTTGAGCTTCGTTGAAGATTACCCAAATCAAAGGAAGCACGACCAGAAAAAGACCACAGAGCTTACCACCATGCTAGTATTTTACACATACTAGTAAGTAGTATATCTTCTTCTTAATATATAAAATTCTCGTGTCACAGTTTTCGTTGCCATACTCCTCCGAAACGGCTTGACCGATTTTGATGATTTTTTTTGTGCTTATCCGGTATCTTTGAGAATCAGCCAACATCTATTTTTCATCCCCCTAAATGTTAGGGGTAGTCCACCCCTAAATTTTATTTTTTATTTTTTAGAAAAAAAATTTTATTTCTATTTTTTTATGATACAACATACAAAAATACATACAATCCTCAATTTTCACCCTTTTACGATCAATCCTTATTTTTTAATAGCCATTTTAGTAATTTAAGGGCGAAACTAAATTCGCTGGGAATGTTTAACTTTTAAAATTACGGGACTTGTGATGTTTAGTAGCCTAAAGCCTTCCTCGATAAATAAGCTATCCGACACTTTATTTTTCAAATCGGTTTAGTAAGTAGTTCCTGAGATTAACGCGTAAACTCTAACACTCTCTAAACTCTCTAAACTCTACAGCTTTATAATAATAAATAGTATAGCAATATAGATTATGTTTAAATTCCATTACCCAGTTTATAACAGTAATTCGCGCCAACAATTAGGCTAAGTTTTTGGGCCAAAGTTTCTCTAAGCTATATATTTACTTTTCATAACAGTGATCATCCAAGGCTACTTCCGAATTAAAGATATTATTAAATTCAGATTAATAACCGTAATCTAGATTAGCTCTTTTTATCTTTAAAAAAACTGGTTATATAAAAATTATATCTTCGCTAAGCGCTGATACAAACAGCTTATCCTTGTTTGTTTTCAAACGTTCGTCGGTATTTCAGATATAATACCTTCTTAGAAAACCACTCTCGCTGACACAATACACTTGAGAGCATAAAGAACACTGAATCCTAATCCTGAAAGAAAGGGAAGATTATACGACAAACAACAGGATCTGCAAAATATTTTGTCAATCTTGTGTCACAACTGGTGGTCTAATCGGTTTTGCTATTTTTGCATAGCAAGTGATAGTTCGTCAAGGTTCCGTGGTAAGGAAACAAAACCATGGTGAATCTCTTAGTTACAATACATTTATAAGAATGTTAATAAAATACATTAATAAGTATTATATCCAAATGTTTAGCGCATTTGGATATAATACTTATTAATGTATTTGTGGGTTACTGCGAACTCTTTCAAAATAAGTTAAATATTTCTTTTTAATACGAGTATCTAGAAAAAATACCGCGTTTTTTTCCATATTTTTTCTTTACCTTAACACTTTTACGGACAGTACTCCAGACACAATAGAAATTTTATTGTTATCCCACCTATAGGCGGTCACTGTCCGTGAAAGAGTTAAAAAACACTAATGGGAGAAACAAACTCTGTGCATATGATGTACGTAAGTACGTAGACTGCTGCTGTTCGTTAAGGTTGACATTATGCACCGACTTCAAATGATTTTGTTTCTCCTATTTGCTTTATTTCAGTTCTTTTAGTGTCTTGTTTTTGGAGGTTTAATTTTCATGTTTTTTTCTCTCGTTGTTACAAGGTATTTGATTGAACTAAAATACTCATTATAATTTCTTGAACCTTGTCCTTGGTGTAACAAATGCTTTAGTTAAAACCGCATCATAATCGGTCCAGCTAAACGTGAGAAATTCGCATACTAACATAAAAATATACAGGTCGAAATGAGAACATCCTTTTTTGAAGTCGGTTAAAATTGACGCCTTACACGTTCTCTTTACGATATGACATAGCTATTTATTCGTTTTGACAGGCAATCACTAAAACACTCGCATGTGAAATGAATGTAAAATCCTTTAAGGAGAAAATTGAGAAAAAAGGGCAATCAAAGGAGAGAAGAAAGTGCCTACTACAAACACTAGGCATTTTTGTAAGCAACCGATAATGAGCTTATTTTTATTTATTACTTATCTGTGTGACCTTTTCAGACTTTGATCGCAGGGTAAAATGCTTATCAAACTGCATCCAAGCTTTAATTGGAGGTGCTAATTACTTTCAACTATAGGTACTTATTAATGACATCAATATTAGCGCTAATAAATCAAACAATTTAAAGATTTTTTTAATGAATTTATTTCGGCATAAGTACAAAGTAGTTTAAACAGAAGATCACAATTAATTACTATACAAATAGATAGGTAGGTACTAATTAATCGTCGAGCTTTGCTTCCTAAGTTAGGGAAAAAATCCTGTGTTTTAGGATAAGCAAGATGCTCCTCCCAATTATTATTTTTTATAGGTATGCACAATTTGAACATTTTATGTACAGTCGCTAACACATCAGGCCATACATTTATGTTAAAAAATAAGCCATAAATAACAATTGCATTAGATATCGTGGCGTTAAGCTTGCAATGCTGTGGTCCAAAATTATATTTTTATGCTAAGAAAGATGTAAGTGGTTATCTTTAAAATATATTTAAAATAGGTACTTACAAAACAAATCTTATCAACATTTCACCTCATGCCATCTACTTAAGTTAAGTTCTTAACATGAAGAAAAACATTAACAATATATATTTTTTCTGTTTTACTTAAGAATACAGTACTAGTAATAACAGCGAAAAGGCCAACATCTTATGAATTTCCAACATAGGGATTGTATTCAAATTACTTTTTGTCTAAAGAACCAACATTTTTACCCAAAAATACATTTTTTTTCTTACTATGTCGGAAGAAAGTGTTTGCTTAATTCATTTTCAATTAATTACACATAACTGTAGTCTAGGTACCTCATTTTTAGTAGGTTTTCAATGCACATATTTTGAGTGGAGGACAGCGAAATTAACGACGGAACTATTATGTCATGTAGTCAGTCTCACTCTCGACCATTTTAACACTTTCTTTTTCAATACGATGAGGGTGGCAAACCAATAATTGGAATGTCAACATGACGCTCTCAAAGGGATCATCCCTTCATCCTGTTAGCTGATTGTTTTTTCCATAATACGCTTTCACTTTACAAGTGCTTTTTGACTAAGTTTTTTGCGTCAATATTTTGCAATACTTTTGGTAATTTAGCTGTCTGTTGGGTTAACATTTCTGACTTGAGAATAGGTGAGATTGAGGTTGAATATGAACTGAAGTTGATTGTGATGATGAGAGAGGCAGGTCGGAATTCCGGAATGCAGATAGTTGTAAGATATTGGTAGTTACCAACCAAAATGATTATTGTAATGAATAATATGAAAACCATTTTCCACTTTATATGAACTAGTAACGCCGGTATCAGTATTTTTATTAAGTCACGCAAAGTAGGTACACATATAGATACAATTATAAGTTTAAAAAAAGTTACCGCACTATGCGTTTTAATTGAAACGATGAACCAATCTCTGCAATCCGTGTAGAAAAACATCTAAAAATCAAATCGTGTTGACCACACATCAAGAATTCTCATAAAATTAACGGGAACGTTTTGAATCGTCATTAAGTTCGAGTTTCGTGCTATATGACCATAACGATGCGATCTCGTTTATTGCTAGAATCATCTATTATTATAAAGAGAGAATCGCATACAGATAGTACAGACAAAACAGCACGTCAATGTAAACACTGCGGTGCCTTATCAGTTATAATAAGGGCTAGTTTACAACAAAAGTGGGTAATCTGATGTGTTGGCCACTGTACATAACATTAGCAATGTCTAACAACTTTGACTGACTGTTTAAAGCAGGGATGCACAGACCGCGGCCCGCGGGCCGCTTGCGGCCCGCCGGTCGAATACTGGTGGCCCGCCGACAGCAAAAATAATACTCTCGTACATTCGAAAAATATTGAATTCTATTCCAGAATAAAACCAAAAAAAATATGTTCGAAAAGTAATTTGAATCTCGCGCGCGCGCTCTTAAGTGCACGAATTCCCGATTGCTCGCGTAGGTAGATACACGAAGCTTCCCAGAGTCGGTTTCGAGATTTCTCCAGACAGTTTTCGACTCTATACGCGCGGTATAAAAGCCACGCTAACCGCAGCGACCCATAGTTCGGTTTTAATTTGAGTGAAGTGTCAATAGTTCTAGTGTAGATTTTAACTCGACTAGCCGGTGTCATATATTTTGATCCACATTCAACGTAGATTTCCCGTCAAGTGCCGTGTATAATTGTGTTGTGAAATCGTAAGTAAAACTCTGTTATTAATAAGTGTTTCCCTACCTATTTAAATCAATTATTTTTGCTAATTTAAAAAAGGATTGGTAATTTAAGTAGGTACTGTAATTGTTTTTAGGTGCTGTGTTAATCCTAGCCAGGATTAGAACGCAACATGGACAAGCCAGGACCTAGTAAAAAACGTAAGGTTAAAGATGAAAATCGGCAGTTTCAAGAAATTTGGACTGAGAAATACTTTTTTGTATGGTCGCATAATAAAGTCGTTTGTTTAATTTGCAAGAATTCTGTTGCGATTGCAAAGGAATATAATGTAAAAAGGCACTATGAAACGCAGCATCCTACTTTTACCAAGTTTACAGGCGAATTAAGAAAGCAAAAAATGTTGTCTTTAAAACGGGAGCTTATTGGTCAGCAAGCTATGTTTACGAAACCCATCCAAGATTCAGAAACAGCTACAGAAGTTAGTTATGAAATTTCTCGAATGATAGCAAAGCGCAGTCGCCCCTTCAATGATGGGGATTTTGTAAAAGAATGCATAGAAATTGCCGCTAAGAAAATGTGTCCAGAAGCAGCAAAAAAGTTTGAGAAAATTCAACTGAATCGTATGACTATCCAAAGACGTATTATGTCTTTGTCAGGTAATATTGCGAAACAATTAAATGAAAAAACTAAGATCATTGAATTTTTTTCATTAGCACTCGACGAATCCACTGATATTACTTCCACAGCTCAACTTCTCATATTCATACGAGGTGTTACTCAAGATTTTGAAGTCTTAGAAGAGTTGTTAGGAATGTGTTCATTGAAAGGTCAAACCAGAGGAGTTGATATACTCAATGTACTTTTGGATGAGTGTTCAAAAACTGATTTGGACTTATCAAAATTATCGGGAGTTGCCACTGACGGTGCTCCTTCGATGATTGGTGTCAATTCTGGGCTAGTTACTTTGCTGAAAAAGCATCTGCAAGAAAAAAACATAAACGCTGAAGATCTCATGCAGTTTCACTGCATTATACACCAAGAAGCCCTCTGTTCTAAAAAAATTGAATTTCAAAATGTCATGAAAGTGGTAGTTTCGACTGTAAATTTCATAAAATCACGAGGACTCAATCACAGGCAATTCAAACAATTCCTTGATGACATCGAAAGCGAATATGGAGATTTACTGTATTATACAGAAGTAAGGTGGCTAAGTCGTGGATTGATCCTGGAACGATTTCTAAATTTAATAGAAGAAATTGGAATATTTCTGGCGGAAAAGCAAAAGGATGTCCCGGAACTTAAAAATCCTGATTGGTTGTGTGATTTGGCTTTTTTAGTTGACATTACAAATCATTTGAATGTCTTGAACACACGGCTTCAAGGCAAAAATCAACTGATATCCCAGCTCTACGCTCACGTATCATCCTTTCAATGCAAGCTGACACTTTTCAGATCGCAATTGAATTCTGGAAATTACAATCATTTTCCGAATTATAAGAAAATGGCTGAAAAATTCAACAAAACTGCGATTAATTTCAGTTATGTAGAAAAGCTAGATATTTTGATTCAATCTTTTCAAGAAAGATTTTCGGAGTTTAAAAAAGTGAAACCTCTGTTGGACATATTCAGCAATCCTTTCACGATTTCAGTTGAAAATGCGCCAGAGTCAATGCAGTTAGAAATTATCGACATTCAAAACGACCAAGATTTACGCAACAAATTCAACGAAGGAGACTTGCTGAACTTTTACCGCTGCATTGATAAAAATACGTACAAAGAGTTGCGCATAAACGCTCTGAAATGTGCCAGCTTATTTGGTTCTACCTATATATGTGAACAAACCTTTTCAATACTAAATAATAATAAAACAAAAAATCGAAACCGCCTTGCAAATGAAAGTTTGGAAGCAGTTTTACGTGTTGCTACAAGTAAATTTGAGCCAAATATAAAAAAGATTGTAAGCACTATGCAGTGCCACGCTTCAAATTAATAAATTCTTTTTCAATTTTAATACATAATTATCAATTCTTTATTGTCTTTAATTACCTATACTTCTGGCGGCCCGCCATCAGTTCATAATTTGCCCGAGTGGCCCCTAGTCTTAATAAGTCTGTGCATCCCTGGTTTAAAGGATCAGCAAATATTCCATGTAAGATTTATTTTTCAAAAACAAAATCTAATCCGTCCGTAATCTACGACCCGTCTGGTGTAGTGGTCGAGAAATCGCTTACTACGCAGCGGGTTGCGGGTTCGATCCCAGCACAATACAAACATTTGTGTGCATGAACATATCTGTTTGTATTGGTCTGGGTGTTTTCTATGTATATCATGGATGTATTTACAAACAAAAAGTATTTAAGTATTATATCCGTTGTCTGGCACCCATAACACAAGCTTTGAGTAGCTTACTATGGGACTAGATGGCGATGTGTGGGAATGTCCAAAGGATATTTATTTATTTATGTTGATGTAGGCGTTAGGGTCCTATCGTACTACATTTGTTAACGAGTATATACTAAGTATTTTATTTGCTTCGTTTTAAAAAACACTTCTATGACTAGATACACACCATGATTTGTCCAATATGTTATCTATGAGTCTCAAAGCCACAATCACAATGTTTGAATAAGTAAGTTCTCATTATCACTTTCTGCCCATTACTTCATACTAGGTGACGTTCCTTATTTAAATGATAAGTTAGTTAGTACTTATTTGTTGATGGTACATCAGGTCCTATGTTTAACTCGTCTTTTAAAATTAATGCATTTTCTCCTGACGTTTGGTGGACTCGCGCTACATCTAAGTAAATACTAAATGGAGTTAATCACTATGATTTTGGATTACGCTAATCCTTAATTTTATTTTCATTCTGTCTCTGTCAACGTCAAATAAACTGGCCGAGACAAAATGATGATAATATAATCCAGGATTAGCGTATTCTTGGGTTAAAAAATCAAGCGCAAGTGGACCTAACAAAATAAAACAAATAAAAGCAAAACTACGTTTACCTACCTATTATCATAAGTACCTTTCTTTTAGTTATTTTTGTGCCTTGAAATCTCAGGATAATAATTTGTTATAACTTTTGTTTTGTGTAGAGAAAAAAAATAGGCATAGCAGATAAAAAAGTCATTTTTAAACTGTCAATAACAATGTCACCTTTCGTACAGTCTCCTGATAAAGTTATCAGTTTGGGCTGTCGCTAAAGTACCGCGTCTGTCTTTTAATCACATGACCTGGGTGGACCCATAATACGCCTGGTATCGCATTGCAATTTGCGCTTAGCGACTGATAACAAATAACTAAGAGCAGCGGTGGAAGTCTCCACTACATTGACGAATACCACACGGCCACAGTCATATTATCTGTACCTACAGTATTCGAACTTCATACGAGTACATCGCCTCGCATCAGCGCTTCGATCTCGGCATGCGTTCGGCATGCAGCTAGTCGCGACTGTGCCGCAGTGACGAACGGACGTTGTGTCTGTCTAATAATTTCAAGTTCATATTTAATATGGCGAGTAGGACAATATTGTGCTGCATGTTTCCTAAATGTTTTTTAAATTAAGCTTAATATTAGAATGCGGAGTTACATGTATACTTTGAAACTTAATAATAAAGCATTTTGCAAAAATATTTGTTCTTCGACTGAGACGTATCTCAGTCGAGGCGCAAATATTTTTTGATAGCAAATTTATGAGACCAATTTGTTAAAATATAAAAATAATTTTGAAGTTAAATCTCCGAATCGAAAAACAATACACATTTTTATTGAAATCAATTTACAAATTATATTAATGGAAACACAAAATAGGTCAATGTAATTTTAATGCTGGTAGTGAGCAGCCCTATTTTACGTACCGCGCGACTTTAGGCATTTATTTCAAAGATACGGCCGCGTTACAGTACTTTATAGATAATATTATCAAGACATGACGCTCTCTTTGCAAAGAAAAAAATATTATTTTCATTAGAAGTCAGATGATTATTTTATAGTTTTATTAGGTATATTCAACTTTGGGTACAGCGTAAGTGTCATCAAAATCAGTCTAGTAGTAGTCCAGTTTTTGTAATTTGAGTTATAATTAGTAATCATGAATTAAAAAAGTTATTTAAAACATTTAACCGCCTCAAAAAAGCTGACCAAATAGCTAAAGATTACGCATTTGTCTTTTAAAGAGAAACAAATTCTTTTGGAGTCGGTGCATGATGTTCGTAGACTGTTGGTGAACTTAAGCTTGACATGATGCACCAACTCCAAAAGGATCCTCTTTCTCCCAAATAAAAGACAAAAACGTTATAAATATATTTATTATTTAATTTTTAGCTTTTCAGTTAGCTTTTTGAACCGAATTTTATTTTTTAATTACTTATGAATAATTAATATTTACGATCCTTACTAAGTTGGCAGTCATCGTTACTTAAAAGCTTGGTGCATCTTGCTCGCTAAAAGTATTAGCTAACACGATTGCGCCTAATCATAGCAACGGTAGCTCTATTCTATGTTCATGAGTTGCTGGTGTATGTATTTTTTTAAATTACTTAATGACGTATATAAAACTATTATAAATAGTAAAGACCTCACCCGTAGGTACATACTTTGTTACACAACCAAAATTTGTTAAAAATTTTACTTGACTTAATATGGCATTATCTACCTTAAACCTAATGGTAGTCATACCATTTGGGTCATATATTGCAGGCTGACTGTACGTACAGCCCTGTGATACAAGCCATTTGCCGCTCACACCTGTGTGAGCGCGTCGCATCTCAAGCGCTGCCGCAGTCTCCATGAGAACTAAAAAGTTTAACTTGAACATATATAGGTGCGCTGGAAGCGTCAGCTTAATGCATCATTTCAGCCAGTAAACAGATTCGAGTTGGTGGCCGTATAAGGTGGTATGAGCCATGCTCTACCACGTGATTTCAGCCAATAATAGTTGAGAAATATTGACTGATGATAAGTGGTGATAGCGATGGTAATTAGTAAAAACTTGAAAGCATATACTAATTAACTGTACCTAACTAATTATAATAATAATATAATAATGGATCTGTAAGGGTAGATGTTTAAAGAAAATAGCTATAGCTAATAAACTAATAACTTATTGGAAAAAACTGGGTTTTTTCAATTCTTTACTGTGAACTAATAAATGTCTTGTATTACCATAAAATCATTTCATTTACGTACTAAATAATAAATAATAATAATAAATATTGGACACCAATCACATACATTGCTCTGATCCCAAAGTAATTAGCTAATGCACTTGTATTATGAAAACCAGACACAACGGTGGTCTCAAAACACACAGACTCGAAACAATATAGAAAATTTTGATTTCTATATTGACTCAACCGGGAATCGAACCTGGTATCTCAGAGCAGCAACTCTTAGAAACCCAGCGTACTTAGCCACTACACCACGGAGGTCGTCAATATAGGATAAAATAATATTTAAATAAATCAGATCTCAATGGCTTTTGGAAGTATTTATTAGCGATCAACGGCAGCTGTTCAAATAAATTACATGGACTTCCGATAAGCATCACTGCGTGCTCAGCTATGCTATTAGTACTTATCATCTTCATTTTCACTATACCGAGAACGAGTGAAAGAATTTAGAATACAGTGCCACATCCAGCAATCCTTTTTTACATCCTTATGAACAACCAACGAATATTCCGGCCTTTTCTGATTTTATTGATTTGAAATACCTAATCTGCTGATTGATTTCTTTATTGCTGTTGCGCCCGCGCCGCTTATAACATGCTGGTCCTATTGAAGCTCGTCTAGGTATTAATTGAGATAATTGCCTGAGAATTGATGATGTTCACGCATCCACGAGACGTGTTTTGGCACCTAATTATTTTTTATTGACCATTGTTGACTCCGTGGCAACTAGCAAGGAGGTAAAATATAACATCGCTGTGATTATGTGTGTAATCAATTTTGGTTATGTAAAGAATATCGAACCTTTGAGATGTGTTTGTGTACTACTTTATGGTCTTGTTGCTTATTTACTCCAGCAGGTATTTTTAGCATTTATTATATTTTATGTTTATGTTTGTCCAAAGGTCTTATGACTAGTTCTTTTTTCTACAAACCTATTGTATTTCTTTATTCTTAATTCAATAAGTAAAGCTCATCTACTCTTACTTCATAAGTTCTATTTCTAACTTCATGATATCATCGAAAAATACAAATAATAATCATAACATAAATAAAATAATTGCACATAACAAAAATATTTGCAATCGACTCATGGTAATGTATAATTGCTTCAATTAATCTTACAAAAAAAATCCATCAAAGCAAAAAGATAATTCTATGAAATGATGTTTGTCAGGGAGTGTTGGCTTAGGATTACTCCCCCTTGCCTCCCACCACTTTTGCGGGTTTCTTTTTCGCTGAGACTCGAAAGCTTAAGTAATCACTATACCTAATGGTATTTGATTTCGCTTTGAATATTTTTATTAAATGGAGCACAGAACTGTAGTGTTTATTTTTTGATCCTACATACGACTCGCAAACAAAACTTTTCTACAACGCAAATTAAATGATCTCCTTTTAAAATATGCAAATATTACAACAATAATTCAGATTATGTAAAAAATCAGAAATACTTATGAGTTTAATTGCAGTGCGAGTATTCGGAAATTCATGGAAATTACTTATTTTTAGGGTTCCGTACCTCAAAAGGAAAAAACGGAACCCTTATAGGATCACTTTGTTGTCCGTCTGTCCGTCCGTCTGTCAAGACCCTTTTTCTCAGGAACGCGTGGAGGTGTGAAGCTGAAATTTATATCAATTACTCAGGTCTACTGTTCCTTGAAGCTGTGAAAAAATCAAACTTCTAAGCCAACGCAATCAAAAGATACAGCCGTTTATGCCGCAAATTTTCGACACTTGCAAGGGAATCAAAACCTACAGGGTGCTTCCCGTGAACTCAGAATCTTGAAATTTGGTACGAAGCAACGTCTTATAGCATAGATAAAGGAAAAATTACGAAAACCATAAATTTTTAGTTACATCACATAATATATATTTTTTTAATAATTTTAAACTTACCTCCCATTTCCTCATAAACGCGTAGAGGTATTAAATTGAAATTCATACCAAATACTCAGGTCTATAATACCTTTAAGCTGTAACAAAATCAAACTTCTATGTCAACGCAATCTAAAGAAACAGCAATTTAAGCTGCATATTTTGAAACTCGCAAGTACTCGCAAGGGAATCAAAACCTAAAGGGTACTTCCAGTCGACCTAGATTCTTGAAATTTGGCATGAAGCAACGTTTTATAGCACACATAAAGGAAAAATTCCGAAAACCTTAAATTTTTAGTTACATTATAAAATATATATTTTTTTAATAAATATAAACTTATTACTTTTTTCCTCATGAACGCGTAGAGCTATCAAGTTGAAATTCATATCAAATACTTAGATCTAATTGCCTTTAACCCGTGAAAAAAAAAACTAAGTCAACGCAAAAACGCAAAAGTACAACCATTGATACCGATTGTCGGAATGAACGAACTTTGTAAACCTTGCAGGTTTGTACGGAACCCTCGGTGCGCGAGTCCGGTTTTTAAAGGTAATAAAACGATATTGTATTGCGAAAGCTCAGTTGCAAGTTTTTTTTTAAATATTCCGGTTGAAAATACTGTCGTGATTTTGGCTTTAAACGCATCATTACGTTTACAAAAAACATCTTAATCTCTGCATCAATTACTCAAATGATTGTAACGAGCCACAAACAGTAATGATCGACCAAGCACACGTGTCCGACCGTATAATGACAGACCATGATATCTTTATTACGCATATTTGGAAAGTTAAATTACAAATTAACCACCTCCTTTCAGCCCGGGAGGGAACGACACGAAATCATATCGAAAACAATTTAATATTTACTAATGACTTGTATATTACCGGTAATTTGCTTCTTATTGACTGAGAAAGTAGCTTTTTAAGAATAACAGTTTTAAATTAAGCAGTTCAACTCGACAGTTTTTGGTATACGTTGTAAAACTCTTATTTACACAGTAACACTGACTTGAGAGAAAACATTCATAATTAATGAAAAACCCTGTTTAACCTACACTCCATTGAAATTATCAGCTACAAACCAAACTGTTACTTTACAGTAGGTGAATGCATTCATCATTAGTTTGAGGGCTATTTCCTAAACAAAGATTGATACAGAGATATTTCACCCAGTAAAACACCGGTTTAGCAAACAATAAGACAGCATAGTAAAACTTCTATTCGGTTCATGTATTTCAATCCAAGGGAGAAATTACTTTGCATCTCGTGCAATAAGTACCTAAGCTTTTTTATTTCACTAGGAAATTTTAATATTATATCGTAGTAGTAATTTTCATATCCTAAGTAGCAAAGTATTTAATAAAGGCAATGTAAGAGAATTGTTAAAAATATGACAGGTGTGTATATGATATTTTTGCAATCACCTATAATTAGCATCCGCGTGTCGTCAATTGTTTTGCATATTGGTTAAAAGGTATCATCTCGTCGATTGTAACTCACACTTGACCCTAATAAATTTAAAAAAAAACCTTGCTCAGAACAATGTAAGTATTCATAACTTTAGTCAGCAGCTTCGGGGGAGCATAAAAATGTTCCGAATTCGAACAAAGACATCAATTGGTACACATTTCTTCGCAAATTGCCCATGTTTGTTCGTAATACAGACTTTACTTGCACCGTTTGTTCAAGTCCCAACACAGAATATCTTCACTACAAAGGATCTTAAATCCTGAACTTAGTGTTCCGCGAAGCTGCCTGTAGGCTATCAGTAAAATATGATGTAGGCAACCCGAGGAATGAAAATATTTCTGGATTAGACCCAAGTTGACGTAAAGTTTGGCTCAAAATAAAAATGATCTCATGTGCTACAAAGAAGATAATGTGTATGTTCTGGCAAAAAATATATTTGACGTTGAAATGGAATTATGTGCACGAGATTTTTCAGTAGGATTCATAAAGATGTCAAATGATGGATTATGGTACCTATACTTTTTGCGAGTATAGGACGAAAAATATTTTACGTTTACGAGAAATGTTTTATTTTAGAAAAAAACATATCCAAAAAACTCGAAGGCATCAAAAGCTATAAAATATAATACTGATGTACTGATATAGGTTACAAACATGACAAACATAAAATCAGAAGGCATCATAATACGTTTTATTAATTACTTAATTTCATTTATTTAACAACAAAACTATGGAATATTTATTCTGAAAATAAAGCTTTTCATTTCATTTGATATACTGTAATCTACACTGTAAAATATACTGAGGTTCTATTTTTAGATTCTCTTTTTGGTTAAGAATGGCGGATAACTTAGGTATAGGTACTCAGTATCTCCAGACGTAAGAAGGTCGGCTTTCTTTTGTGAGAAAGAAAGCACGGCGTTTTGCAGGTGAAAACATAATTTTCTCGTCGCGACTCCCCACGGGTCTTAACACCTGATCCCTGGTATTCGATTCGTAAATTTGATATTATTCGTCCGTAGACAACCAATTATCCAAGCATTTCGCTCAGGTCAACAGGGTTGGTGGTTTACCGTTTTTTTCTCTCCAGACTCTAGATAATTCTTTGGAAACTGTAGCGTTGATAATCGCAGATCTCTAGGTATGCAATCAAAATGTAGATTGCGGAAAACTGAGCGCAGTACTAATTCTAATTTCGCAATTAGCGCGTCGACATGGTGCTACGGTGCTATCTTACTAATACAAAAAATAAAACATCTGACTGACTAAAATTCAAGTAATGTATCTGCAAAATATAAATATTTTTGTCTCTATTCTTTTTTTAAAATAGTATATTTTAAGCGTTGATAACAAAATCACCTATTGAACGGGAAAATTCACATTATTGTGGCGTCTACGATTTATGCCAATTCCATTAGCAGTCTTTTGTAATTTGTAATCGTGTGCTAAATATCTTTGACTTCATTCACATCATAACAATTGGAAAATGAAATCCTATTCGCATTTATTGAAAGCTTTATAAAAGAGCGAAATTGAATAACTTTGCTTACTTATTTTTATTTCAGTGACTTGCCTTGTGCTGCTAACGTAATAACCAATAATATTTAGAGCAACCAACATCAATAAACTTCTGTTAAACCTATTTCAACGCGCAACATTAATCACTATGAATTAACAGAACTATAACACAATCAGTAATTAATAGACCATATTTATCTCGGCATAAATACCATCATCGTGTCTTTTATCATATCAAGACAACAACTCAAAATAAAACACTCACGCGGGACCTCCAGGTGCGAGTGCATAAATATAAAGCTACGGCGACCCGCTGGCAAAGCTCATGCCTGCTGTCATATTAACTGTTACATTAAATTACTGCTACGAAACTTTTCGACCTTTCGTATTCAAAACCTCCACTTCTACCAACCTAAAACCAACCTAATTAAACGTGAATAGAGTCAACATTTGAACGACAGGTCATCGTTACTTATGTTTCGGGCACATTTAGAATCGAAGTCGGCAATGTAACCTCGCACATTGATTTCGGCTCTTTCGAAAAGCTATCTTTTTTGTTCGTTTGTTTGTTTTAATAATATTTTATCCAGTGTGATGGAACGACCGCATTTGTCAGGTCCGTGAAATATAGCAGTGCCTGAGTGAAGCCAGCGCTGGCTAATTAATTAGTATGGATGTATGTTAATGAAGGGATGCCTAGTTAATGAGTTTTAAGGCCGCTTCGTACGTAGCTGCAGAGTGTGGATTTACGGGACCATTCGAAATAAAAGTTATGTTGGTTTATAAACCTTGTAACAACATAGGTACTCACCGTCGGAAAATAGCACGATCTTTAATTATTTTTTCATGTTTCTATAAACAACATTAACATTATACAGGCTGTTTGGTATATGATGTGCCAAATGAAAAAGACTTATAATGGGACTCATCAAATTTGAACTGCACCTTTATATGGTTGTAAAAAATAAACAAATACGACTGGATTCGTCGAACTTCATGCAAACTTCTATAGACTGTCCTTATAGTAAAGGTATGCCACTTATTATAAAACATTTAAATAACTCAAAAAACTTCACTAATTGACCCAGGTCACTAAATGCTGCAAACAAAATTCGCACCAAAACTAGTTTAATTTATTAAAGTCATTTGCACACAATATGACAAACATCCTGTATAACATTAGGAAATTAATTAGTACATACTCATTATTTCTTAAATTCCTAGAATGTACTTCTATTATTACTTTGAAGAGCGTTAAAGTAATACTGTTACTTATATACAATACATTAACCTACCTAAATAGGTTTTAAGATTAACACCCACTATTCAAAAGTATTTTGATATACCGTTTAGGAATTGATTTCATTTGCCAACAAATCTTTCTGTCAATTCATTTACTTGATAAATATTTGATGCCGCTTTGCGTGACCTTTAAAAATATATTTAGCAAAAACGCTTTCCAATATTTTTATCGGCATTCTTTTGGAATGAACTCAGGAATCGTGAATTTAAGAGATTGGACGTTTTCCATCGGATTATCTTGTTCCTGCATATTAAAACACTTGAAAATGGATATCCATTAGTATTTTATCCGTTGTTTTTTTTAAATCTTTTTCCACCTACTTGTCCTTGCATGTTATAACTTAAATCCTGATGCAATATTATCAACTCAGAGGCATGTCTTTGACAGATTATTCAAACTATCAGTCCTCATTTTAGGCTTTGCTTTTAAACATAATTTGATCGCTAACCATTATTGTACAGATGAAATGGTTTCTAGACTATATTATCACCTGATTTGCCAAGATATTACTTTAAGAGAAACAGATATTATAAAATTGAATAGAGTTCGATTTATCCGAGTGGATCATACCTACAGTTGCTGTCTTCGATCGTGCGTGAGTCATGGCCCTTCGATGATCATTTACCAGCACTGCGATTATTAATAGATGATCCATGACGTCACACACCCAGTAAACGCAGCGTGGCTGATGCGTTTCGGACGGTTCGTTACGTGTCGTTTGCCTAACAACTCGTAATAGGTACTATCATTAACTACGTTAACCCTACTGACAATTTGTACTTTACTGCAAGTCACCTGAATTAGGGTTGAGATAAAACTGAAACTGAATCTATTTTACCAAAAGTCTGATTTTCCTCACCATATTTTTGAAACAATGTAGTTTGTACGTGTAAGTACGTGTAAACCTACTGCAAGTCACCGAACTGAAACTGAAATGATTTATCATTCGATTAGAAACTTTATTTTGCTTACTACATCTTCGGCGTCTTCACTCTCTGAATGGGTTAGTTAACAGCTTTGCCACCATGATAATATACTCGACCTGTAATTGATATGAACATCTTAGTTATGGAACAACACTTTACTAACCGAAACTATCGGCTTTCTCACTATAAATAATAGGACGGGTAACGAAACTTCGTTTGAAGAATTGTAATCAATTAACAATAATACAAAACCATTTTTCACGCTTTACACTTGGAGACTTGTCTGGCGTATATTTATATTTATTAATATATTTTTACTAACGGTCTTCGCGACTTCCTCCCCTCCCGTAACAGCGTGATGTTTTATAGGCTAAAAGCCTTCCTAAATAAATAAGCTATCTAATACAAGATGATTTTTCAAATCGGTTCAGTAGTTTAATTAGCGCGTTCAAACAAAAAATAGTACATATTTATTTATATTTTTTGAATATTATACTTATTAACCCTTTCATTTTATTGTCAGTTTCTCCGCCAAAAAAGAAGCGTGTACAAAGTATAAGTATTGTCAACCCTATAGTGAATGGGACAAACGCTCTTCCCGATTAAGAGACGCGATAGGACGGCTTGTGTGTCTTTAAAATTATGACAATAGTCTTTTATAGTAGGGACTTTCTTCATTGTATAATTTAATTACTGATAATTTTATACCTAGTACCTAATGTACAAAAATAGCATATGCTGGCGGCCTTTTCTTATGTGATTTAATTTTAAGATTCCCTCTTACAAAATTCTCCTACTTTGAAATTATTTTTAATAGAGTCAGTTTAAATTATTGAGGTAACCTAACGCAAACCGCCGTGCCTATATAGTGCGATCAAAACATTCAAACTCTTCAGCTTTATTATCATCATCATTGGCCACTACATCTGTATCAGATGATTTTTGCAAGATTGGTGGTTCCCCCCTGGTTACCGCAGCGCTATTGATGGCTAAAAAGCCTTATAGCTGCACGACACTTCTTGCCACACCGATCACACACATTACGCGAGTCTGCAGGAGTTGGCAAAGCACGGTGAAGACTTTTCTTCTTAAGGTTATTCAGCCAGTCACACCGTGCCTCAAAACACCAGCTGTACAGCTTTATACTAAGTATATTAGTATAGATGACAAAGAAATAATAGTCTGAAACTCGTTTGCAGTGTTGCAGAGTTGGGCTCCCTCGCCTGTTCAATTCCTGGACTAATCAATCAAACGTGGCTAATACCTTTATGCCGTTGGCTACAAACAATGCTAACTGGCTTTACTAACACATATCTAGTTATACAGAGTGTGGTCTGTAAAAGAAACAAAAATTCTGAATATAGACCCTTTAAGTAACCAGTTATCAATTCTTAATGGTTTTAATATAGGTATCTATTGTATTGAAAAATAAATGTATTTTTATTACCTAACAAAATTAATCCAACCTGCAATATATTGCAAAGAAATGTGTCCAGTCATAGAACTCATCATTGTCATATACTACATGTTAGCGATTTTGATATACGTTGATTTGGAATTAAAACTTTGGTTACATACTAATTTCTGAAGTTTATGCAAATACCTACTACTCATTGCATAAAAGGGCCATTATTTGAGCACCGTTTTTTGATGGTCACACGTTTGTTATTCCAAACATATTCAATGTTTAATTTAAGAATAAATTTTGTATGTTTTATCATGTATCTATTTATATGAATTCACTTTAAAATGTGTTATTATGTTTGTAGTTTTGTAGGAAAAAATATTTTACCATCGGAATCGGGAGTAAAACTGCTGTTCTTTGCGCGTCACACTGAGTTGGCGCTCAGTTTAAAGACTTATATCTTGCTGGGCTTTTACATTATATAAACATAATATATGTTGAAAAATTGGACATATAGTCAGGATAAGTTATATTGAGGTGGAAAAAATCCCTCTTTAGATCTAAATTTAATAAAAATAATTTTGTGTCGGTCACACGATTTTACCATTTTCGAAAATGTGACACATTAATGCTCATAACTTCAAAAATGTTCAACCTATCGACACAAACCATAGGTCCGCAGAAACTTCAGACGTGTCAAAACACCAATAGAAGATAAGATTACATAAATATTAGTTACTTAATTTAATATTTCTGAAAATGAAAAATTTTCGTCACTTGCGTGGCACAACTTTCGTGGTCAATTGCCCACGAAAGATACAAATCATTCGACGAAAGGTTATCAAAGTGTACTGATCTCACTAGAATTTATATTTTATGGTTTGTAAATGTAGTTAAAATAACCGCTTTAACGTTTCAAACTTGAATTCTTCTACTAAGACAGTTTCCAGAGGCACAAATATGATTTATAGAAATAATTTAGCTTACTAGAAAAATGTGTAGAACATGACGTCTTAAATCTTGATTTTCATTCGGCTTTGAATCGCCTGATTAATCTATTGACTAATTATATAAAGTAATCACAATATGTTACTCAAAAAAAGCATACTCATTAATTAATTAATTTTCGTGCATTATTCGTAATTACCCCAATTTGTGTAGTTTACATGAGAAAATAATGAATATCACAAAAGCAAACTTTGAAATAATTCTTTGCCACTAATAAGAATGATAGGAGTAATGCCAGTCGTCTTAATTTATTCAACTAAGTGGCATGGCTAAAATTTGAGCCTGGTCTAAAGCTGGAAAATTGTCCTCTAGACCGATAAAAGAGTCAACTTTGAGGCTACTTGATAAAGACTGGAAATCATGAGCTTGCTTTACGGGAAAAAAACTACAATTAACACTGATACTAAAAATTCCAAGGTTCGGCAATAAGCGCGTGACGTCTGGTGTTTATTTCCAAAGATTCTACTGAAATAGTTTAATTCTTTATTGGATAAGAAAAGGTCATATTTTGAACGCTCTATGATCCCGCAGCTAGTAGTCTAAATAGTCTCACTCCAGGCAAGATAAATATCTGGAAGACTAATTTATTGCTTGTAAAGTTTATAAAGGGCCTGACCTATATACCTAATATAACCTTATGCATTTGACTTTGAAAATGAGTTGATAATAGCCGGCAAGTAGTTAGACTACTAAAACGGAGGGTTACCTATATGTAATTTGAGGCACTACTTTGGAGGGTAAAGAGTTGATTGCTACAGATTTGCTACTATGTACCTTAGCTTACCCTTACCTTAATAATCTCAGATAATTTCGACAGAATGCGACTACTTACCAAAATTGGTCAAGGGAAATTACAAAATACTAAAAATTCGATCGTAAGTATGGGTTTAAATTGTCGAATGTCAAAATACCATTGCTTCGAAAGTGTGAAACCGTAAAATTAAACAAAGTGTCCTATCGCTCACAAATACTGTCAGTGTTGTGTGTCGAGAACAAACAGTGAATTTGAGGTCAGTGATACCGAAAATGAGTGCAATAAAAGACTTATAAGGAGGGTAGACCATTAAGTCTGCAAATAACAGCTCACTCGCAACAGTTTTAGGTACGCTGTGATCATGGCACTTGCAACAGTGTCGAAATATCGGATACTCATAAATAATTTAGTACGTAGTAGCATTGTCGAAGGTAACATACTATTATTATGTTAGTGTTCATAATTAATGTTTAAAAATATATGCAATACCTAACCACATTACTTTTTGTCTCATACATATATAATATTTCAAGTAATTGATACTTTTATTACCGAATTATCTATCCAAAAAGACGCTGCGTAACTTTCGTGTCATGGTGAGTAACTTTCGTGGCTTACAAAATTTCAATATTAAATATCTACATGAATAATGAACCGATTCTCATGATTCTTACAGATTATGTTACAGTTTGATAGTTTCTTTAAAGCAGTATTTTTTTCCTTTAAATTATATTATTATTAATTTTCGCCACGAAGGTGACGCGAAGAACACTTTCTGAAGAAATGCCCAAAACAAACTTTTACGGAAATTGTCGCGAATGTTTATTAAATTTTATATCCCGATGTTTCGACCACTTTACAGCGTTCATGGTTTCGATTCGATAGCACCGGATCCCATGCCGGTGAATTTTTTTAACCATCTTCTCTGTTGAAATTTTGATGTTTTGTTTATTTTTAGATTACTATAGCTCTGTATTAAAGTATTTTAGAGCACTATGACTCAGTGTCTGAAGACGAAGGTCTTAAACATGTATGTGTTACTAGTGATGATATACGGATCTGAAACGTGGTCTCTAACTATGGGCCTTATAAAGAAGTTCAAAATTACACAACGAGCGATGGAGCGTGCTATGCTGGGTATTTCTCTACGAGATCGACTCAGAAATGAGGAGATACGTAGAAGAACTAAGGACACGGACATATCTCTACGAATCAGTAAGCTCGAGTGACAGTGGGCAGGGCACATAGCGCGAAGAACTGATGGCCGTTGGGGCAGACAAGTTCTAGATTGGAGACCTTTCGCCCAAAAGCGCAGCGTTGGACCTCCACTGACTAGATGGACGGACGACCTGGTTAAGATCGCGGGATCACACTGGATGCAGACCGCTTGTGATCGGTTGCTGTGGAAAACCGTGTGGGAGGCCTATGTTCAGCAGTGGACGTCCTTTGACTGATAATGATGAGAGTACTATGAGCAGGTCAGGGTAACTACTCGTACGTATACTCAGTATAATGATTGATTAAAAAAATTTGCTCTTTTGATAGGCCACATGCTATAGAATCCATTCTATATAACAGCGCTTTGGTAGTGATATTGATGTAAGGCCTTTGCCCTACAGTGGGACGTTACAGGCCTACTTTACATTACTTATATTCTACTTAATAACATTCTACACAGTTTGCACTCCCGTTTGCTGTTATGTGATGGTATAACTGTTTCCTATAATTCATTTATCCCATGAGGATATAATTCAATTTCGTATATGTAAAATACTATTCATTCAATTGCATAATTCGTAGCGCAAACGAATTTTGACATAGGGAATGAATTCAGGCTGTTGCCATTCAGAATATCAGGCAGTTTCAGTGGCGCATATCTGCATACATTGTTTTAGACAACAAAATCTGGGCCTCAATTTTTAAATCACTCGCGTTAAGATAATGTGATACACATTCATTAATGACCGATTTTCCAATGAA